>OY813002.1:25501626-26054126 GCA_963681545.1 Germaria angustata
CAAACGATACTACACAGTGGGTCAAAATGCAGCAAAAAGAGAAACAGTTGGTATAATCGATGCAATCTTTTGAAAGAGGGGTTTGATTTTCATTGCATTTCTTCAGGTAAGAGCCAAGTGCGTTTGGCAAAGTATTTCTTATTGCTAAATTATATATATTTTTTCTATTACAGCTCACAAAATTTATTGTTTTCTCTTTATGCAACTAAATTTGGAAAAAAATTTTGTTGATAATTATTAGCTGATCGTCTTTACTGTGCACTGAAATAGTAAAAAATTGCAAGAAGTTACGCTAAGAAAATTGATTTTTTTCAGAATAGTAAAAAAAATTAGAAAGTTGAGTTGGTATCAGCTTAAAACGAATGTTATTGGAGCTATAAACAAGGTCCGATAAGCTTTTGGGAAAGTGTTTACAAACAAATTTGCGTCCCACAAATTTTTCTGAAATAGTTGACCTTATATTTAAGTAAAAATTTAATTCATAACCATTTATTTTGCATTGATTTAGATGGTGTGAACATGAGCATGAACTTCTCTATGTCCCTTTAATTAGAAGACTTAAAATATAAAATATTTGAAATAAAGAATAAATTTATTGTAGACAATTTAGACTAGAGAATTTTGCAGGGAGTCTTGCTAACCCTGAAAATTTTTCTGTTGGGGCACAAAGTTATGCGGTAAGCAGTTCCAAAAGAATGAACAACTCCTGAAAGGGAGGAAGGCTGTAAGTTTCATAATATACTGCTTCAATTTCGATGATGTGTTGCAACTTAAATGTCTATGTGAAATTGTGAATATATTTGTTTGTATAACTGCGTATTAGAATGTGTGTTTAAGGAGCAATTTGGGTTAAAGGCATTATTATATACTATATACGGAACACTTAATACAACAATGAAAATAATTCTTTGGAAAAACTATTAAAAAATACCTGCACCATCATTTATTATACAAACAGCATTTACATATCCGTTTCCGTTTAAAGCTTTACAAAACAAACAAACAAACACATAAACGTGGGTATATGTATATAACAAACCCTTATGTTTGTATTTGTGTAGATGTTTAATGGTTTTTTCTTTTTGTTAACTTTCTAAAAAAAATTTTCCTGTTTTGTACTTTTGTCAAGTAATTTACACTTTTTTTGAAAGAATTTTCACTTGAAGCTGATTAATTGCCGGAAGTGTGAGGAAAGAAATGGGCACAATGAAGAATGAAGAAACTACGGACAAAGCGAAAGCATTAAGTAATGGAAAAAGGACTTTGCTACATTTCAAATGACAAAGGTGGCAGCAACATTAAGGTTTCAAACAAACATATATATATATGTTCCCATCGATCCTATAAGGAGCATAGGGCCTCAATGAATTGGTTGAACCTATTCCTGTCTTGTGCCAACGCTCTCACTTCGCCCCAGGTTTTACCCATTGCAGCCAATTCTACATCGATTTGCCTTCTCCACGTATGAGCTGGACGTCCTCTTCTTCGGCTTCCCTGCGGGTTCCAGTCTATGGCATTTCTTGCGATGTCGTTCGTTGATCTTCTTAAAGTGTGTCCAATCCAGCGCCATTTACGTCTTTTTATTTCCGTGGCCGTGGGTTGTTGGTTGGATTGTTCCCAAAGCCTGCTGTTGGACACCACTCTAGGCCAGAATATTCTCAATATTCTGCGAAGACATTGGTTCACAAATACCTGGATCTTCTGTATATCTCGAGGGGCAGCATTCCATGTCTCGCAACCGTAGAGCAGAGTAGTCTTGATATTTGTGTTAAAGATTTTTAACTTTGTGCGCTGAGAGAGTGAAGACGAATTCCAAATAGGTCTTAAATGACCGAAAGTTTGTCGCGCTTTCAGTACACGGTTTTCAATGTCTTCACTTGACCCGCCATTTTTGGAAATTATGCTCCCAAGATAACAAAACTGGCTGACATCTTCTATTTGGACATTTCTTATTGTGAATAATTCCTGAGACGACGCATTAACTCGCAGTGTTTTGGTTTTAGCAGTGTTGATCTTGAGTCCAGCCGCATCTGTTTTTGTCGTTATACTACACAGGTTTGATGCAAGATCTGAGAAGCTGTGAGCCAATAGACAGATATCATCTGCGTAATCAAGATCGTTTAAACGGCCTTGCAGCCCCCAAGTAATTCCCTTTCCGTTTTGCAGCGCGCTTTTGAGAATTGTGTCTAAAACTATATTAAATAGAAGTGGTGATAAGACGCATCCTTGGCGAGCACCGATTTCCACTTTTACCGTCCTGCTTAACGTTTTACCATGTTTAATTCGACAGCTGGCATTGTGGTGAAGACACCGAATAAGTGAGATAAGTTTAAGAGGGACGTTTTTGCATCGTAGTGCGCTCCAAATCACATTGTGATTTAATTTATCGAAGGCTTTTTCGAAATCGATAAAGCATATATAGAGTGGTGATCGCCATTCAACAGATTGTTCAACGATAATACGGAGACTGTTTATATGGTCAATAGTGGATTTGTGAGGTCTGAATCCCGCCTGTTCCTGTCTCAGTGCCGGTGTTACCCTAGCGGAGATTCGTTTGGCAATTATTTGGGCGATGACCTTATTGATCATACAAAGCAGAGTAATACCACGCCAATTATTTAGGTTCGTAAGATCTCCCTTCTTCGGAATGTTTATTATTATGCCTTCTATCACTTCGTCAGGCAGATTTTCATTTTCCCAAAAAGTGCGTATGATTGGGTGGATTATTTTGGCGCTTGTATAAGGGTCAGCTTTTAATAATTCAGCAGGGATTCCGTTTATACCAGGTGATTTATTGGTTTTAAGACTATTGATTGAGTTTATGATCTCATCAACGTTGGGGCAAGCGGAAGATATATCTGGGTCATCTGCGTGTGATTCACATTTGTGATTCGCATTTCACTGTAGTAATCTGCCCAGATATCTACCTGTTCCTCCGAAGATGTTGCGAATTCTCCGTTCCGTTTTCTTAAAGGCCTCTGTGACGTTACGTGCCCATTAGTGAGTTTTCGCAAACACCTGTACATATCACTAGTGCGATGCATTTCCGCTGCCGTTTGAGCTTCCTTGCCGATATCGTCGACCCAATTGCGTTTGTCGCGTCGTGCGCTTCGTTTTACAAGTTTGTCGAGATCGTTGTGCTGTGTTTGAAGTCTAAGTTTAGCTCCACGAGTTTTTGCTCTATTAAGGTCAGCCTTTACCAGCTTGCGTTTTTCGATAATGCTCCAAGTCTCATCTGATATCCATTCTTTCCTCAGGTTTTCTTTATAGCCGAGGATGTCTATAGCCGGGTCCATAAAAACCGATTTCACTCTTTCCCAACATCTTAAGTCATTCTCATGTGATTCAAGAAAATTTTGCCTTAATGTTTCGGAATATGTAGAGGCTGCTACTGGATTTTTTAAGCTTTGCACATTGACAGGTCTCGTATTGCTGTTGTTGTTGCTGTTTCGTATCGCCGCTAGTTTTATACGTATTTCTGCCACAATTAGGTGATGATCGGTTGCCATATCAGCGCCTCTGCGATTTCGTACATCCAAAAGAGATCCTCGCCACTTGCTACTTATTGTCACATGGTCGATTTGATTCTCTGTTCTTTGGTCAGGAGATACCCAGGTTACCTTATGTATCCTTTTGTGCGGAAATACGGACCCACCTACAACTAAGTTGTTGGATGCACACATTCCCAGAAAAAGTTCGCCGTTCTCAGTCTTGTGTCCAAGTCCATGGGTGCCCATGGTTGACTTTAAGTTGGTGTTGTCGGGCCCGATTTGGGCATTGAAATCCCCCATTACGACTAGTATGTCACCGCGATTACTTTCGCTTATTGCCTTGTCAAGAATATTATAGAATTCTTCCTTACTAGCGCGTTCGGCAGCATCTGTAGGGGCGTTGCATTGGATGCATGTAAGATTCCGTGCGCGCTTGCGGAACCTCACAGATATTACTCTGTCAGAAAACGGCTTCCACGTAATAAGTGCCTTTTTCGCTTTTTTTGTCAGAAGGAATCCAACACCATTTGATCTGGGTAGATTTTCAGGTTTGCCCGAGTATAGGAAGGTGAGCCCGTTAGATGTTGTGTGTTCGCCCACTCCAGGCCAACGAGTTTCGCAGATTCCTACAAAAAGAAGGTTGTAATCATGTACTTCTTTGCAGAGCTGTGCTAGGCGTGATGGTTCTAAAAGCGTTCGTACATTCCAGGATCCAAATCGTGTCCTTGTTTTCATGCTAAATGTCGTCATCGATAGATCGGATAGTTCATTTATGTTGTTTGAGGTTTCGTTAAACAAACATGTTTAAGCATAATTAAAGGAAAATAAGGGTCAATAGTGAACATTAGGAAACTCTATGTCAAGACAGTCAAAGAAGTTGTATTCAAAACTTATCATATAAAAATTGTATTATACGGCCAGTTCAGTCAAGAAAGAAATGTAATTTTCACATTTCCCCCTTAACGAGTTTGTAATACGTGCAATATTTTCTAAATATGCCTTTAAAATTAAACAATCCATCGCCAACAATAATTAAGTTGTTTGGCAGGCAATTCTCTAACAACGAAATAAATTTTATTGTTTTTTTTTATGCAAGTCATGTCACATTTAAGCTAGAAAATTGTTATTGAAAGGATACATATAATATGATTTATTTGTGAAAAAGTTTTTGTTCACTTTATTCAGTGGTTTTTGAGTCCACATTTTATATATGAGGGAAAGTTAATTTCGAAAAAATATGTTATTCAAGCGATAACTTATATGTAAAAAAAAAGCTCAAGTTTACAATTGAATGGCAAAATCTTAATCCTGCTTTTTTCAAGCTGTATAAATCAGTTGAGGCCACAGAAGACACGATGAAGGCACTAATTGGTGCAATAGGCGAGTTGAAACTCTCAGCGCTTAATAATCAAGTTTGACCCTCCAATATGAACTCAAAGGGAACTGGTCACCATCATAAAAAACAAAATTATCTAATAAATTAATGTTTTTTCGTTGGTTTTGCATATATAAATTAATGGTGTTGAAAGGGGAGAACAACTACCACAACACTTTGCATTGCAATTGCCAGAATATTATTATTTATTGGGTAACTGGATTATTCCTATTTAATTATCTTGTTGGGCCATTCACTTGTAGGACTTGCTTGGTAGTTAATACCGGATGTATTTCTTAAATGATAATATACGTCCAAAGGCCACAGTATCCACGCAACCTTTTGGCTTTTATAATAAAATGATATATGATTCTCTATGTTCTCTATGTTCTTAAAAATGTTGTAATCGTTTGTGTGATTATTTCACAAAACTAAGAAATGTTTCTTCTTTTTTGTAGAAAAGCCGGACTGTAGAAAATCATTCATATCGGACCAATCATTATTTTATTATTATCCATCAATTAACATATAATTATTTTCAAAGACTCTTGTTAGGCATTCTAATTACACTATTGATTCTATAATCAATTTAATACAAATAGACAAAACGTTAATTATGAAAAAATATTTTAAATGTGGCTGGAAATTCTTGAACTCTGCTTAAATGCATATAATTGTGATTTTCAAGAGGCACTCCTCTACTCCTACACCCCAATGACCTGATAGAAGCAAATCAATAATTATAGACTGATGAGGAGGATCAATGCAATCAGCTAAGCAATAGGCAGCCACTAACACTCCGTGCAAGTTACAACAGATTAAAACAGTCAATAGAATTTTTTAAATTCGGGTGCCCTCGTAAACTGTAAGACCATTAGTCCGATGGTCACAGTTCTGATTCTTGCAAAGGACTCTACAAATTTCTGCGTGAAGGCCAAAAATTTACTGAAGTTGGAAACATTTTTACGAGGACTTGGTTTTCTTTGTACGAAAAGTTTCTCTAATAAAATTAATGCTCTAATTAATCTATAAGTGTTGCCTTATACTCTCCTCTTGTTGTATGTACTTCTGTCCCGCAGACCAATATTTGTCTCACGAATCTAAAAATACTTCGCGATAATTTTTTCGCAAATACTTTTGTTGATTTTGTAGTAACTTCTTTGACCTCTTGGCTTATGCTGCTAGTTTATAATAAAAAAAAAAATAAAAAACTTTATTAAGTTCAAGCAGTTATCTTAAAATAAAGCTTATGTTTTTATACATTAGATAAATCTTTTTTAATATTGTTCTGTCTAACAATGACTAAGTATATTAAAACAAAAACAGATATAAAAAAGACAACATGTTTATGGCACAAAATCAAGTCAATAAATCACTCTGATATGAACGTAATATACAATAGTAAAAACAACAACAGCAACAACTACAATATGTAAAAATTAACAGAAGCATCAAGAGCAGCTGCAGCGGCAGCAACTGCAGCAGCAGACCGTACATACTTATAAAGACAGAATGGGTCTATAATAAAATTATATCTGATTAAATATTTTGATATTAAATTTATTGCATATTTATTTGGGCATTACAAATAAGCCCCTGAGGTTAAAAAATAACGCACTAAGCATACACGAGCTCCCATACAAACATGAACAAATACACATACATACATACCCAGCAGTCATGCACACAGACCATATAAAAGCAATAAATCAGAGACGACTGTGTTTGCGCGTGTGTTTGATTTTGTCTAATAACGCATTATGTACAAATAGTGGATAGAAGAAAATTAAAAGCCGTTGATATACAAAATGAGTTGTAAGAAGATTTTACTCATTCGTAGAAAAATGAAGAAAAAAAAAACTGGGAAACAAAAAGTGGTGAAGTAAAACAGTTTACAAGCTAATGACCTTTAACACGATTATTATCACATTCATGTCAGAAGAATTCGGTCGAGGGTCTTCAAATACGCACGTCTGTATGAACACATGCAACGACTTAATGCCATCGGTTGGTCTATTGAAATTTTACAGGCCAAAGGCTGAATAATATGTTACAAAAACACATACACACATCCAGAAAATTCCTCTAACAATTGACCGGCCGCACTATGGGTAAAGTAAATTTGTTTATTGCATAGAATTTTCACTAAAGTGGAGAGAATATAATTCAATGAAATATGTAGTTTAAAAAAGTTCAAAATGAAAAATCTTCAATATAAGGTATTACGTTTACTAGACTAAGATTTCTCTAATAGTGGTGGAAGAAGATTGGTGAAAAAATTAGAAGCAAAAAATATATAGATTCCTTTATTGCATTATGTGTGCTGTGTCCGGAAACAATAATTTTTTTAATACGTGAAAAATTATCATTAACCAATTTTCATAGTATCCTTAGCCAAACTGTCAAAAATTCTATTATGAAATGGGGACATTCAATATGGATTAAAATTTCAAATATTAAATTATTTTTTTAGTTTGAAAGCAAACAAAAAATATGCTATTTTTGGAATATATTTATGACAATTATCAAACTCTTTTGTAAGGGACATTGTTTGAGAGCAGATATTTCAGTAACAAGAAAAGGATTATTCCTGAGATCTACAAATTCCATAAATAAATAATTTAATAGCACAAGTTTCATGTATTATCATTTCGAGCAGAAGCATATCATATGTAGACCAATAATTATTTTACCATTCAATACTAACAATAATATAAAAATATATTCAGAGCAACATATTTAATAAACGTGAAAAATCACTTTGGAACAATTTCAATACTCTTATTGCATTCTTTCCCTGCGAAAAATTTATCTTCTCCATACTATTTATGGATTTTGATAGAAAATTACGAACAGGATTAATAATCTAAAGGAAAACTTTTCTTATGAAATTAATAAAAACAAGCCACTATGACATTGATTTTCGACCAACCCAATGCATTCCTTTAACAAGCTTTTCATTCTATATGTTGTTGATAGTAGACGTAAGAACACTATATTTTATAGCTGGAAGAAAATAACAAGCTGGTTGAAATGTCTTTTGTTTGAGTCCTGCTCCTTTGGCATAGTTTAATTAATTCTGTCTATGGAATGTCGATACTTTACAACCATTTTGTGATAAGGGACATAGACAAAAGGTTTTTGGAACCTATTAAATTATTTAAAAATGATTTCAGAAGAATGGGTTTACATAAATTACAAAGTTTATCCTATATATGGAAAAACAAAGAATTATAAAATAACGCACAATTATACCATTACATTACCATTACGAAGTTCCTAGAAAACTTATTAGCATAAAAAAAATTCGAGAAATTTTAAAGTAACTTAAGTGCCATCTCGTTTATTTGATGGACTTCTTTTTTGTGGTTCAGATAATTTAGAAATGAAAAAGATATATATATTGTTAATATATTGGAAATATATTATGGCTACCAGTGATTGGTTATAAAATATATAGTGCCTGATGTAGTCCTATGCAGAGAGAGAGGGAGATAAATCTAAAAATAGTGCAAATTTCAATGCTCTTCAAAGATTTTAACAAAGACTTGTCATTGCAAAATGTCCTGTTTTTTACAATTATTTACTGAAATGGTAGTTTTTGTCAACAGATTGAGATAAAGAAACATTTTGTGATTTATCCATTTAGCGAAATAAAAAAACAAGTATTTAAATTTTTTCATCCAGGACTGTATCAACTAAACTTCCTAAGGAGTCAAACGCACCCACAGTTTCTTTGGAAGCAATGAAGGACTTTCTTTGCTTGGATTGAGTTTGTAGCACAACATTTAATTTTTTTAAACTTGAACTAAACAAACTAGCTTTCATTGATATGATCAAAGAGTTTGAAAGTTTTCATAGAATTTATACAATTAAAAAGAAGAAATAAAAGGTACAATTCCATATAAAATTAAACAAAACACAATCAAACATATAAAAGCGCAACGTATCATATATTGATATTGATTTTTAGATAAAAATAATGTATTTCTGATTTGTTGCTTAATAAAAGTTTATCAACGCAACAACTGCTTAAAGAGTACCAACTGACTGGGTTCATATTTATTTATTAATGTGATTTTTTGCTTGGAATTTAATGTTGTTCATTTAATACCTTCTCGATTACAAGTTGTACCCTTTTTGGCATTTCTCTGATGCTTATCCCAACTTATTTGATTAGTTTTAAAATCCCAAAAAATAATCGAAGGTTTTTACAAAATCATAAGACATTTTGATAAGTTAAAAATACATGGCTGCTTTAAGCTGCCTTAAATAACACAAATTACAATCCACCATGCTGTTGTGCAACAATTATCCAAATGCCCCAAATGTTAAACATGATTTCCATGAAAGGCTAAAGAAAACAAATAGAGACAACAATTGACCCCAGCTCAAACGGAGTAGGAAAATTTTTTCTAATGTTGGCGGTATTAATAAAAGACAATAACGAATATTTGGTGGTAATATGAAGCGGCATGATTGTGCTCAGCATAAAAGATGAGCAAGTAAGTCTTCATTTCTTTTTGCTTTCCATTTTTGAAAGCATGTTCAAACATGTACACATGTGTGGCATTTGATTATTATAAGGGTTACTCTTACATTAATATAAGCCTTAACGTTTACATGTGTATGTAATAAGAGAAATTGTAAAAAAATCTATAGGGATTTTAAGGTGGTGGTGTTTTACGAAATGAAATATAATGACCATACGATAGGATTTGGTCTCTAAAGCAAATTAGCACTTTATAATCCAACAAACAAGAGAAAATTAAGAGACGATCTCACCCTTTGCACAGTTAACGTGATTAAAAGGGTTTTTCTTTTTTTTTAACAAGACTTGTAACCCAGAATGAGGTCCTTAATTTTTTGTGGCATAGGAATAACAATTTCCGTAATTCTTTTTAAATTTATGTATGATAAAAATGTAACTACTTGCAGTGATCAAAGCTGTGGTCAGCTTAAATTAGAGGGTATATCATGTTTTATATAGAGTGTACGAGTATTGGGAAGGAAGTGAATTATCGTTCATCTCAGGAATATTCAATATTTGTTAGTGTTAAAAGGTTTTACTGCTGAAAAGTCACATACTCCTGAAAAGAGCGGACCATCCTGTCAAAAACTTTAACATGTTTAAGGTTTAATTCTTATTCAGAATTGGCACTAAGCATGAATTTTATTTTTAAAAAACTATGTCACGTGAATTTTCACTTTTTCACTTTACGCCCCATATAAAAAAAGCTAAAGGTACATTATTCCGTTTAAAAAAGCACCTAAGAAGTGAAGGAGGTCTCAGATTGCAATCCAAAAGAAGTGCAAGTTTAGAACATTTCCAAATATTTCAAAATATATTTTGTCATTGCAGGAAGTCCTTTGTTTTCATGGTAATAAAAATGAAAAATGTTTTAAGTACTTTAATAATAACAATTATGTCAGTTATTTTTTGCAGACTGTGTTTGCGCAATGTCTATTGAGAACTTTGCAAGGACAACAAGCATGCCATCGCATTCTTTTTTCTTCAGTTTTCAGTTATTATTTAAACATTATTAAATATTTTAATACAGATTATGACAATTATATATCTTACGTATTTATGTATAACAATTGCCATTCAAGAACATGGTGACTAGCGTAATGCACATAAAACGACTGAGGAGGGATATAGCGGCCTCCAGAAACCACGTTAATATTTGCTGTAGTGTAAGATAGAATGAAAATTATATATTTTATTTGTTCGCCTTAAAGCTCATTTTTACTTTATCCTTAAATATAAATATTACGAACAATAGGGTAGGTCCAGTTTAAAGACAAAAAAAAAACTCACCGAATTGAAAATTAGTGGAAATATTTTCAATCGCGGGTTTTGTAACCTAAAATGCAATCGGCGAACTTTGAACACAATTTTTAATTTCGTTATGAACTGTATCACGCATGGTACGCGTTATATAAGTATTTAACTCTTAAAGGTATGCTCCTCTAAATAATTATATAATTATTTCGTTATTACATCGTATACTTCATATTTTGCTACGACACAATATAAATATTTATCATACGCAAGATGGAGCTTTGAAATGAAAGTTAAATTAAGAAAATAATTATTTTTAGCTGTTATAGCAGTTGTGGTTTGGAAAAAAAACATGAATTGATATTTCGATCACCGTCAGTTCTCTTCATCAGAAATTTTATTAAAGCCATCCTTTTGTTTTAAAATAAGCTTTGTTTAAAGTAAGTCTTGTTATTTTAAAATAAAAAGACTGCTTAACAGACTGCTGAAGAGAAACCGATGGTGATTGAAATATTGAATAATTAAATGAAGAATAAAATTTAATAAAAACGTAGGAGTTTTACTTAAATAAATGTAGAGCCAGAGCCTGAAAAAATTAAAATTAATTATTATTTTTTATATATGCCAAGATAATCTTATCATTTTTGATATCGGTAAAATGTGGGTACAATGTCGGCCCCAGTCCACACTCCATGGTCTACTGAGGTTAGAAGTAGATATACTTTATTATTGATGCCAAGAAATTTAGGAGCGTTTATGAGCGCTTGTTTCACTAGTCTTAATAGCAGCGTGGGGAAGGCCATAACGACTGGTGTCCCGAAATTTATTCCAACGTATACTAGATGGAGAAAAAATAGCCTTCAATCTCATTTTTGGACACCCGCAAAAATTTACTAACAAAGATTTTAAATGCTGTAAGTCATTCAGTAATAGATAAGATGGCCTAATAACTTTTCTATAAAATGGATGAACGCCTTCAGCCATGATGGCCGAGCAACCAAATTGAGAGCTTTAACAGCGCTTTTTGTCACAATTGTTTCTTTCATCTGTATATTTAAGGCTACAACAGTACTTGTGTTTTTTTATCCTGCACATTAAAAAATCATTATTGTTTCAATACCACATTAAAAGTTAATGCGCTTATTAAAATTGTGAAATGTTTTAAAATTACAAAAAATAAATCAATCAGAGAAAATATGTCATAATTAAAGACAATTTTTAAGTTGTATACATTCCATATATTTATATTTTTTACATCGATCCTGTGAGGAGCATAGGGCCTCATATAAATTCAACAAACCAACATCAAATTGCTTACCCAAAAGCTTTGAAAATCAGCTTTAATATTTCTGTAATACAATAAAACTTATCAAATTAAATGACAAAGTACATAATAAAAATCTTCTACAACAAAACTTGGGTTGGAATGAAAATCATTTTACTGATTTATTCCTTAAGGATTAAAAAAATCAAGTTTCTTTAGCCTTTGCCATGAAGCGTCACCATTTTTTCTAACTCTGCCCACAGTAATTTTTGATTTCCTGCTGGATATACCAAGATATTTCATATATTAAAAATAAAAAAGGAAAACAAATTAAAAAAAAAACGCTTTGGTGGGCTGTTTTCATTGCATGCAATTGCCATGTTTTTTTTTTTTTTTGAGACATTTAGTTGGACAGGAAATGAAAATACCTGTAGAACGGACTGCATGTAAAAAATGGTGTGCTGGGGGACCATCATAATTTATTTGATGACAAATTATGACTATATTCATTTGAAGACAAATTTGATATTTTAATATGATGACTTTTGTTCTGCTGCAGTCAAGTTCAAATTTAAGAAATTGAGTTAAATTACGCGTGATAAATTTCAAATGAGATAAAAAATTTAAGTTTAATTTATCATCAAAAAGCAGCAGGGAGACTAGTAGAAGATAAGAAGTGGTTTTATTATCTTCAAGTAGGGCAAATTAGATAACACTGACAGGTAAAGTGTGAATACATTTTTTATAAGCATAGTAGAAGAAAAATAAATACACACAGGTTGGAAAAAAATCTTTGCGTTAATCTGAATACAAATGATTTGTACTAACGCGTTTAGCAACTGATATTTGGCGCCTGTTTACAAAGGTGATAATTTCTTATTTGCACCGCATAAAGAAGATCATTCAGTCAATTTGTTATTATTCTATTCATTATTCCTGTTGTTGGAAACTTCATCTAGAAAAGCTGTTGGCTATTAGAAGACTGAAACTAGTTACCGGCATTTACCTTACGATCAAACATATTATTATATAAACATATTTCCTAAGATCTTTTTTCCCCTGGAAATGGCGACTGCCTAAGAAAAGGGTGGTCAGAGGGCTTCTTGGATGGAATTTTTGGAGGGGGTTGAAGCCATTTAATTTTAAAACTCGAAAAACCATGGACATATATTTTTGTCTTCTGAAACGGAACGGACCTGGGGTACTTTGTTTTGTAGGCAAGCACTTTAACCACTACACCAGGCCACCACCCTACGGATAGTATTCAAAGATTAGCAAGATCCTCACCACAAGACAGAGGGCGTTGTTTCTAGGCAAACACAGTTGACAGCCCCATTATCCCAGGACTGCTACAGCAGACCAATCCTCTACTTAGAACAACAATCGATTACCGAAACTGATATAAGGGAAAAATGTTTTATGGAGGCCATATATTCTCAAGAGGGATAATGGAGAAAAAAATATTTCCTGCGACATGGTTTGCAATCACATCTTACACCTCGTCCCGGTGAGAGAAAAGGTTTATTTCGGGTAATTAAATAGATTTCAGATTTTCCGTTTTCGTGCAGAAGAACCAAAATCACTTTCAAGTAAAAAACATGACCGATGATTTTCATGCAAAGAGATAGAAAGTCACCATGAGTTCTAAATTTGATGTCTTGAAGGGAAACTGTGTTTATTTTTAATAACGAAGTACAAAAATACAAAAAATTTATGTTTACATATGCCGAGACTAAGAGTTAGAGATGCAACTTTATATATCACATATTTGTTGTTTACAAATGCATCAGCATTGATACGGTCACAGCTGTTAACACGATTTAGAAATTTTCATTGAATAATTTCTACAAAACATCTTCATGATTTATTTAGAAAAAAGAAACAAACATTTGGTAAGATGTCGAACAGAGAAAAGCCTGGCTCAGCTAAAAACAATGTTCTTCCTTATAAAAGAAAGCACTTGTTACACACCCTCACGATGCACTATAATTTTTACATCCACATCGTCCGGTATATAAATGAATCCCAAATGATACAAGGAGGAAGACTCTTTTTGAGTCAGTGATTGATACTGTTGCTGCTACTCTTTCTTTTGTTTGTATAAATAGTCCTATTATCTAGACAAATAGCATTCGTGCTGTCGAGACTAGTAGCTAGTGTACTAGACTGATGGTCCAAAGGTCGCAGATTCGACTCCTGCCGCAGGCTACGGGTGTCTCTGCACATAAGCCAGGTAGCTTCGCAGTTTGTGTTTGTTAATTAATGAAAAAAACGAGAATTAAAATCAGGCGACAGAATTTTTATTAAAATCCAGGCCAAGATATAAAATAAATCATAGCTTTTATAAGCTGGTAGTACAGATCATTAGAGGTTACTTTTGTGCTTTTTAAACTTCTCCCTATTATAAATGACAAGCAGCATTTGCTAAAAATTGTTTGCAGAACCTGGTTGATATATTTTCCTGCGACACTTCACAGAAAAAAAGAAATAAATTTTGTTTTCTGTAGCTAAAGTCTTTGAATCAGTGAATATTTTGTATGAATGCGGCCTGCAAAGAACTTTGTAAATCCGGATAATAATTTTATAGAAATTTAAAAGAAAAAAAATGTAACAAAGACTGCAACTAATTATTAACAGGGGGCAGTGAAAAAGTGTTACTGAAATTAAAATTTACTTTAGGAAAATATTTGAAAATCATATTTGGCAATAATTTTTCTGTGCAGGACTTTGTGGAATGTTTCTCTTAGAAAAAGAAATTGTCCCACTATGAATTGATTAAAAATAGAAAAGTAACCGGGAAATGTTGCCCACATATTTATAAAATTTTTCTTACTTCGAAAATATTTTCATTTTTTTTAACTTTACCTCATCTAGTTAAAGTTGTTACCTTTCTTTTTTTGAATCTGTTGCTAGTGTTTTTATTTGAAAAAACAACAAAAGAAACCACTGACAAAATAAACAACACAATCTGTGGCATGTTTTATATTAAAACGTTTGTTGGTTAAATATTTTCTTTTTTCATTTTTCAAATTTGCTTTGATTTGCTGGCCGGAGTTTTTATGAAATCAATTCAATCCAAAGATGGAAAACGTAAGTGGTACACCTCGAATGAAGGATAAATCAAAAAGAAAAATCACCAGTAAAGATATCTCTCGGTAGTCTTACAAGTGGGAAAAAACTATTATGGTCCCGGCAGAAAAATATTTCCGAATATATTTTAAGAAAGTGATCAAAACTTTGTAAAAAGCTTTTGGCATATTCTCCTTTTATTATTTTGTATTAGTGTTACTGCAGATTGGTAACAGTTTCACAAGTTTTACTTTACGCCATATTTTTGACAGTTCAAATATATTTATAAACATGTGTGAGTTTGTATTTCCTCGCCATTATTTAGGGTCTCTAACATACACGGAATTTGTTTCTCCTTTTTGTTTGTTGGTGCTTTAACTCTTACCTACAAGTCATCGTTATTAATGTCTTCCTTTAGATTTTGCATATGGATTTTTCCGCATATTCATGCTCCTGTTGTAAAGTTGTACGTTTCACATTTTTTGCCGTGTTTAACATTTAACATTCATAGTTTTTTTCTGGCCATATGCGAAGGCTTGCAAAAGTATGTCTGTATAGTTTTTTAAACAAAAGTCAGTTTACTTTATGTTGTTACTGATGTCTGTCTGTTTGTTTTTTTTTTTTTGTATTTTTAAATATATTTTTGGGGTTTGAGCAATATTTAGCATGATGTTTTTGGCGTCTAGCGACAAGTACTCATTTCCTTATATCCTGCATTCTGTGGCTGCTGTTTGGTTACCACAAAATGTTTCAACAAATAAATAAATTGCAAAAAAGTAATAGGCAAATATGACTACAGAAGGTGCTTATAGAGATATATAAGACTATGATTATGTATCAACAAAAAAGTTATGGTTAGAGAGGAACATATTATTATTGGTCACAAATATCTCTAATATAATTTTTTTTACACTCAGGTAATTAATGCTACAACTTAAATTAAGGTGTTACTTCTTTTGTGAAAGGGATAGGGTAGAGAGGACAGGTGGTGAAATTAGAATACAGAGAGAGAGAGAGAGAGAGAGAGAGGTTTTAATTTCTGTGTTACAACTCAGCTATTCCGCGTTGATTTATTTATTATTATTATATATATTTTTTTTTATAGCAGAGTTGTAGCGTCTCTGATGTTAAGTAGACGCATTTTTTAGTATTGCCATTTTATTAATTGTTTTACTTCGCCGACGGTTCTTGCTAACAATACCGACGAAGGAGGGCGCGCTTGATACAGTAAACATTAGCAGAGTATGAAATTACTGTTACTGTTAAAGTGACCAGTGTTATGCCTTCATCACTTAAACAGTCCAACAACAATTAACACAACTCCACACTAAGTAGATCAGAAAAACTTATGATGTTAATTTTTTTTATAACTTGTCTTGAACAGGATACGAAACCCGGTTTGTCAGTCATAAATTGCTTTGTAGTCAACGCGCTAACTACTTCAGCCAACAGCACCCTCAAAAAAAGCAACAAGCACCTTACAAAAAGCAATATAAATAAATTCATTTCCCAAATTAGTAATACTTTACTTCAACTTCTCTTAATAATTTGAAAATTGTAGACATACTTTTAAAAGTGAAATATAAATAATTGTTTCTAGGTCGCCAGCCGTAATGATAAACCTGAATTTCGAACTAAATTTTCCAATCATACCCAACAAGTTTTTCTCAGATATTTTCTATTGATTAAAGATGGAGCAGTACTTACATTTAAGCTTGTGCCACTTTTTTCTGCCCCTTTTTATTAACATGCAACTAGATTAAGTAAAATTGTTTTGTATAAACGGGCTTCATGGTTTTTTGTCTATGAGACAAAAAGTAAATTGAAATGGAAAAGCACGAAATATTTCGTTTACAGTATCATTTTTTCTAAAGAAGAAAATCTAGAAACTAAAACCTTAAAACTGAAGAGTATATATTTTCTTCTTTTTTGCACATTTTTAGAGAATATCACATAAGCCGTATAATAATTAACTACTGATACACTAAGCCCAAGTATATACATTTATGTTAATTTGGCTGTACATTAGCCAAATGAAATTAATCTAATACTTTTTCTAAAAATTGTGTAGGGCATCATTTGCAAAAACGAAGCCAATAGATGCATGTTGGATGATTGTATGAACATTTGTACCTACAAAAATAAAGTAGCAAGAGCTACCGCCTTTAAAAAACAAAAACACAAGCCAACATCCTCATCGTGCAACAAACAACCCAACAAATTAACAAAATTTACAAATGTTTTTGCTCTTACGATTATGTTTGTCTTCTAGAGAGCATGTAACTCTACATACGATGGTGGTATGATTTATCATTTAAGCAACAAATCTACTGTATTTATTGCAGTGTTTGTTTTAAACATGAATTATGCTCACACCAGACATACATATTTAATAGATAATTACAAAACCGAACGTTAACATAATTAAAAAAATGTATTTCACATTCTGAGCATTTTTAAAAGATCCACAGGCTCAATTTGAACAAAGTAATGAATCAGAAACTTTATAAAACTTACTTTTCAGTCAGTCCTCGCATCAGCTCCAAGGTACATAAATAATCCTGTACTCTCCTTTTATATCGCTGCTCGTGTGTGCATATGCTTTTGTACTCATTGTTAAATTTTTTTTGCAATTTCCTTGCCGCTCGCTTGTTGGCTTGTTGGAAAAACAAAGTCGTAAATCATGCGGTGACATGGTGGCAAAATTGTTGCAGTTAATATGTCATGAATTTTTGATATTTTATCCATGTTTCCCTCTCTATGGTTATACAAAAAAAATATTTATTGGTAGCTTGGCTTCATTAATGTTTTTATCAATGTTTTTCTTTCCATTTTCATATTTTTTGCCCACTGTCATCTAAGCAATATATCGTTGTTGTAGTGTTTCGTTTCCATACCATTTTCACTACAAAGAATAAATGAAAATTATATGAAGATTATATTATTATGGAAGTTTTACTATACAATCGTTAAATAAAAAATTATCATGCATTTTTTAAAGAAATTTAAATTTTCCCACACGCATAAATTATTTTTATGGAAATGCTTGTATGTTTAATTAAAAAAATTAAATCAGGTAAAACTACAACACACGTGCGTATGATTGTTATTGTCCTTAAATATTAAGTATACGGTGAAGCAGTAGGGATATTTTTATATTTAGACATTTTGGCCGTATATTTTAGGAAATAGAAGGAATAAGCGAATGTTTTAAAAACGAGAAGACAGTGTTCCGAAGGTAACTAATATCAATAGGATAATAAGAGTTAATTTTTAATTGTATTTGGTTGGCATATGTTGTATTTTATTGACGCTGTTCAAAAACGCCATAATCTTCAGCAGAATCATGTGTGAAAAGCTCATAGTTATTTATTGTATTGCGTTTGTACAAAACTATTACACTAAGATGTTTTGTGTTTTGTAATCTACCAGAAAGTGATTAAGTTCTCATATAAAATCTATTGGTTTTTGCATAAGTATGCGTTGTCTTCATGGCTTGTTTTGTTTAGTGACTGTGAATACTTTCTAGTTGTTCTTCCTTCCATGCATTCTAATAGTCTTCGAAGGGAATAGTTAATATTCTGGCATCTGTATATATAAAACAACGTACGGTCAGTTCTACCATTGCTGTCAGTAGTTTTAGTATGGCAAATGAATACTCACAGTATTACTTGCACATGATTATTGTGTACATCGTGCTATAGATATATATGTTTACATATAAGAAAATGTTCCATCAGTACTGTCATCATTTTTTCTAGTTATTCCCTGAGAAGCTGTAGTATATCCAACTCTACCAGGTAGTCATACTTGGGCCATATAAAATTCATAAAAATGAGTGATCTGAGGTTGCATTTCTCTACTGAATTTTTGGTGCACCAGTGACTTAAGGCTTTTCCACGAGACTTCAACTTATTTCTTTGGCTCGACCGCGTTGAAGTGGATGGATACATCTCCTTGTTAATATAAAAATCAACTAGCAATCTTATTGCAGGATATGCCGCTTTCTGGTACCAGCTGGGATTTTACATAAACACCAAAAATAGAATCCACTGATTTTTTTTATTAAAGATTTACAAATGAATTATATTGCATTGATCAGTCTAAGCTTAATACTTGTTTTGGAAACGGCGGAAAATTATACCAACCCCCTCTAATTTATTTTGCTACTTGAATTCCTAAAAGTACATTTCCAATACTCTTTTTTGTGATGATAAAATTTTTTCGTTTTTTTATGAAAAAGCCCAGCTATATACCGCGAACCTTTCAGGAGGAGTACTGCTGTAATTCCAATGCATTATATGATCCGATCTAGTAGCGTTTAAACTAATATTTTCATCACGATCCCTAATTATATTAATTCATAGTATTTCTGCAAGATATCAAATAGAAAAAACAATCCTGAATTTCTTTATAGCAAACAAACGCAAAATGGGGTGGATTACAATAAAAATTATGTTTTTATATAAGTTTTGGAATCAATAGTATGTCATCAGTAGCTTGTACGGAAGACTTATTTGAGCCACTAATAATATAATTTATTTGATATTAATATGCTAAACATTTATTTTCTTCTAAAAGGATTTTTTTACGTTAAGCTCACCCGAATTCGACCACATGTTTTTAAAATTCAATTTTTTAAGATATTCTTTAAACCTAATTAACACTATTTTTTCGACCTTTTTGTTTTAATATGTATGATTTTAATAAACGAGCGTTAGGTCTTTTTTATATACAAAAATAATTCATTCAATATTTCGACGCCTCTTTGGGCGTCTTCTTCAGCAAAAAAAAATTTTGTATTAATATGATAATTGAAAAAAAAAACAAAGTTGAATAAATTATTTTTTTATATAAAAAAGACCTAACGCTCGTTTATTAAAGTCATATGCATATATTCTTTAAAACTATAACAAGCTTGTGGAAGTAGTTATAAACACTAACAGAGAGATTAGTTAATTGAGGTTCTAAGAAAATGAAAGAAAGCACTAATTGATACTTTAGAAGCGATGAACATTTTAAAATTTCTATACATAATGTCAGACACTCGCCTTCTTTATTATCGACTTGCTTTTATTATATCATAGTGCTCGACCTGGCCTTTTGGAAGAGCTTGAGAGAGACAATTTACTAAGAAACTGATTCTTAACATTAGTTTCAAAAATTTACTTTGTTTTAGATATCTATTTATGACTATTTAGATCCTGTAAATATTCCAGTTTTATACTTTTTCTAATTTCCTCACGTTCGTATGTTCATTTTTGTTATTCATTTTCTTTTTAGTTTCTGCAGCCATTTCTCCTTGAATTATAATTTCTGCTGTAGATTGTTAAAATAATATATTGAAACTGGCACATCAATACTTTGGACATTCACAATGTAACGTATAAAGTTCTAAAATTTTAGTGTTAAATGCAGTAATCATTCGTGCCATGGCTGCTGTTTTTATTTTGTTGCTGCCAGTCTATAGTATAGTAAATGAGTTTCATATTTTTACTCTTTCCAATGATGGTCAGTCTTTTGGTACCTATAAATAGTGGCCACTTAAACATGCAACTCATGTAGGAAATAAGTTCGAATGCCGCAATTTTCTCCCCATTTCATGTCGCAACTGAACGTGTGCATTAAGTTTTTATTATAGTTTTGCTCCTATTGAATGTTTCCTGTTCCTTCTTCATTACCGCTACTCTAGATTGTTCTTCATTTTGGCCCATGTGTAATTGCAATATTGGGTTGTTTTTTTTTTTTTTCATCATTATTAGCTAAAGGCTTTTGTGAAATATGATGTATTGTAGTATATAATATTTATGAGATATAGACGATTCACTAAATATATAATATAAATGAAAATATGTGTGTGAATATGTGTCTCTAACTAAAAATATTTGTAAGTGTTTGTGATTATATATTCTCGTCATCGACGTCAATAGTATTTTATCATGACTATGGCATCATTATTTTAACGTCATGTTTAATATTTTTCGTGACATGTTAGAGAAATTAAGAAGCAATGAAAAAATGATCTCCACTGCATGAGTAATCAATATTATATAATTGCTTTGGCAAGTAAGAACATACAAAACAGCAATAACATTAAACTAAACTTTAATTTATTATTGAAGTCTCTAGTATTAATAGTTAATAGCCATTTAAATAACTTCATCATATTTATGTAGTTGTAAACAAGAGCAAAACATTACAAAAGTTAACAGGAGTTAAACGTACAACTGCAGTATTTAGTTTTGATTTCAATACCACAACCGAGCCATCAAGGGGAGCATGCGGTCAGTTGTAGTAATAGTTTTGGCCCCGGGAATAGCTTTGTGGTCATCGTAAGCATTTCTGAAGTAAAGCCAGGCTTGTGTGTGTTTTATAGAGGCGACACCAAATTTCGTTTAAAACCTACATTAAGTCTCAGCTGCAGTTCCTTTGACGCATGCAATTCTTCTTATCGTATGGGCAGATTTTGAGATTTTGGTAGTTACAGCTTTCTCTGAACCAGCCTGGCAGTTTCATGAATTTCCTGTGCCGTTAAAGTTTTAGATTATCCCAGCATTTACCAGAACTTACCCATAAAAATCTGGAGCCAAAGAAAGTTGATAATAGAATTTATTTTAAGGACAAACGATTTGAAATAATCACAAGAGAGTGTTATTATGTCGTAAAAGAGCAACACAAAATTATCTTATCTTGAAATAACTATTATAGTTGTAGAAATATTTTAATTTATGGGTTATAGAAAAATTACGTTGAAGGTTCAAAAAGGATAGAGTAACATTTTTTTAATGTAAATTATATCTTGCAGGGAGTAAGTAGTTCCTAAAGATAAATGTTGTCAGTAAAGATTTTTGTTTTAGACACGTTTCAGATTGTTGGGTTTTTCCACACTTTTGCTTGTAGCCAAAGGATTCTTTCGATGACGCACAAAATATTAATAGTTTTCTAAGTTTTTATCGAGGTAATAATCTTCTCAAATCGTATTGGAGGAAAAACGTGCGTGTACATCAACTTTTAGGTTCAAAACAAATTACAAAATAAGTTAAAAAGTTAAAAGATTTTGTGAAAAACAAAATTCCTTTATGAATGAGATTTATCAATAAGATAGCAAATACTGGGGACAAAACACAACATTATCGACTATAAAATGGAGGGGTTAGTCATTGTAGTATTTCTCAGGCATGTGTTAAAAGTTTTCAGAGCAGGCCACAGGCACTAGTCCTGGTTACGATTGACTAAAACAAATCATTAAGAAATAAATTGCCAACAGTGTAGAGTATATTTTTAGTCAAACTTCATATATTGTTAGCCAAATAAGCAAAGTTGTTTTAGGGACTCGAACAGAAATCTCAGCATATTTTATTAGAGAATGACGTTTTATTAAATTGATTAGAAATTACAGCAAAATTAAATTTGACCATTAACAGAGGGAACATGAGCATATTTTTGGTGCTACAACTCATTTCATTATATACACTTTTTCTCCCTAAAGGACGAAGGATAATACATGAAAAAATTTAAAATACAAACGTTAATCGCTTTAAAATATAAAGTTATATATATTAAATTCAAACGTATGAAATACATCTTCTTCTATATATATAAAATAGGATGTGTGTATGTATGTATGTATGTATGTATGTATGTATGTATGTATGTAACTTAATGGCTCCAAAACGGCTGGGCCAATTTTGACGAAATTTTCAGGGAACCTTCAGAATACTCGGGAGGGTGACACTGTGAAGTCCGATTTTTTATTTTCGGTCTGAGGGCGGAGGGGCGTGGCAAAATCCAATAAGTCATAAAATGAGAACGGCTTGGCCGATTTATGTAAAACTTTTTTGTCAGTTGTTCGTATTTTCGAGGAGAAGGTTTTTATAGAAGAAAATTTTGGAAAATCCCTCCGGAAAAGTCGGAAAATTGGAAAAACCGAAAATCGAGTTTTTGTATGAAATTTTGTTTGAAATTATTCCTTAATGGCTTTTTAAATGAAAAAATAGAAAGTTTGTCTGAAGGCTTAAAATTGGGGCGAGGCGAAGTTCGCCTGGTCCGCTAGTATTTCTATACACAAACACCTCCAACTAAACTAATAATTATAATGAACACAACACAACTCCTTGCTTTTGAAAAATAAAGAAAGGCAATGGCCGTTTTGGATGACAAAAGTGTTGCACATATGTTGTCCTTCTTTCATATGATCTCTTCTAAGAAAAGTGTGCAGAAGTGCAAGAATACAGTATGTTCTTTTCTAAATATATTACACAAAAATGTTTTTCATTCGACTCTATTGGAGATTGTCGTATAACTCTATTTACAAAATTAAAGGCTTTATTTTATTTTAGTTTTAATTACATTTTTAAAGGGTTATATCATGAACAGAGTGTAATATATAGATAATGAATATTTAAAAATTAACTTCTCATGAAGATGAGAATTTTTTTTATTATTACAAATGATCAGTGATGTCAGCAGCCATAGAATTATGTGTTTTAAGTCACTATAACAATGCAAATATTGCCAAAAAGGGCTGAGCTTATGTTATATTTATTATATTTGTTAAATATCCACTATTAATATATATGCAAAGTAATGCAATTATTTTTATTCTGTTGCAATCGTAAAGGCACCAATTGGCTAAAATGTGTAACTTGTTAAAGGCCTTCTCCGTCTTCAAGGCAACTTTCCGTTTTAGAAAAGAAAATTCTATAAATGAACATGAAAAAATAAAAGTGAGCTGAAAATCTCCACCAAATTGCTATCGAGGATATACCTCTATCCTAGAAAGTGCCTTCAAAGAGATCTTACAGATAGTGCAAATTCGGCTACACCTTGTATGAAAAAATTTTAAATTTATTTAAAAAAATAAAGTGCTGTGAAGAAACTACAACATCTATCATCAAAAGGTTTTAGCATATTATGGTCGAATGGCTTTAGTACATCCATTAAATTCTAAATAAACTGAACACCAAAAGTATACAAATTTGTCTAGTACTGCATAGTTCCTTTAAGCCATGAAGGGATAAGGATATTATTTTGTTGCTTAGTTTTACATACATAAATATTTGAAATTATAATATAATATTGTCTTCAAGGTTATAGACTTCTTTAACTAAATATAAAAACGGCTGGCTCGTTTTTAATATTTCGCTGGGAAAACAATAAATTTAAAATATTTCATATTATTGAAGCTTGGAATAACATTTTTTATTATATAAATTTTAATTTCAATTTTCTACTATTAAAATCTTAATATTTATTTGCATTTGCTGCCAATACCAAGCAAAAGTAAAGCGGATAATTGAATTAATGTTAATATTTATGTAGAAATAAAAATAGCTGCGTACATGTCCTTCAACTCCTAAGATTATGAAAAAGAAACTTACAAATTTAATCTGGGAATTTGAGATATTCAATTATATTTTTTGTAATTAGAAATGTGTGTAAACACAGTGGTCTTAGAAAACTTTTATACAAACTACATTTTTTCTATTCGCTCTCTGGGTGATAACGATTGATTTATGAGGCAAAATAAGGAATAAATGTGTCATTTAACAATATTAACAAAATTGTTTAGGATATTCACACAAGTGTGTATTTCAAATATTGTTTTTTTTTTTTTGTTAAGTTGTCGATGTGTCTGCATTTCATTAAAGTACATGACGTTGAATACTTTTCAAACACAATGGATGAATTTAGATCTAGTTAAATGCACAGCATATAGACAACCCATAATAAACAACAATATTTAAAGAATTAGTTGCGAGAATAACCCAAACAAACCTGATATATTTTATTCTAATTTTGTCCAACACAACAATGGTAAATAGCTGCTCGATTTGACAATAATTCTCTTAATGTGACTGCTTTTATAATCTCTATCTCCCTCTTTCTTTACTCTCCCAAACAGTTGACAATTTTTTAAATACAAAATTTAAATTAATAATAAAAATAGTCATTTTTTAGTTTCAAAAGAATGTTGTTTAACAATTTAATCATGTTTTATTTTTCTTTAATTTCCCAGCATTAAATTCCACTTGATGAGGCATTAATATCCATTTTGAATTATAATTTTTATTGGCTATATGTACGAGTATATGTTTAATTGTTGGTTTTTTTATATTTTATTTTTATTTATACGTGGATAAGTTTTTGTTTAACAAAATCTTTTTATCACTTGCATAAGTGAATATTTAAGCAATACTCTTGTTGCTTTTATATTATTAAAATATTTTTTTAATTTTATTTCTACAATTTAGCCCTTTTAATGGTGAAGATGTTGATGATGCTTTTGCTGGTCTGGAATTGTGTGCTACTTTTGGGAAAAATCATTTTCACCGCCATTAAGTCAAATGGCTGAACAGAGTAATAAAATTTCCGCAATTTTTTTTTAATTTTCATCATCAACGTTTCTTTTTTCTTCTACTTTAATTGTTCGTATAACAACTGAACTTCAATATTATACACTGGCGATACATTTCTGTACGTGTGTGTGTGTGTGTCTGCGTATTTTTATGGATTTTTATAAGTTTTTTTTGTGTGTCTTTGAGGCCCATTATATGACTGTTTTAAAATGAAATAATATCTTTAAATAAAATGTTGCTTTAGTTATGGGTAAATAAAATATTAGCATTTGCTAGATTATCCTGATGCCCTACAGGATCCCAACAAGATTTTTCTGACAATCAAATATTTTGTTCATATTTTATTTTTAACTATTGAGTTCACGTATTAAACAGCTTTACATAAACTTGTTGAGACTAGAGAAAAAAAATTGGTTTCCTTAAAACAAATTCATTTACTTTTACATAAAAAAGAGTAAATTTTTCAAATAAACAAAAGCTGCGAAAAATTTAAATTTGAAAGTTTCCCTAGCAATTGTTCGAAGATAAGTTATTGATTTAGCTAAAAGGAGAAAAGGTTGCGCCTATAATAACTATGCAAAGGGCTAAATATGTCAAAAGCTCAATTTGACGTCCTCTTTTTAGCTGAGCATCAGTAAGGAAAAATAGAGCAAGAGGTTTACCAACCTGAAATTCTGTAATTTTAAATACGTAAACACACAAGTTTGAAGTTCATTGATGAATGAGTTAAGACCAATGTTATATAAATACAGAAACAACTAAGACCACAACAGCCATATATTCCATAATTTTGTTTTATAAACCAACAATTCTTACAGAAGGATATAATTTAATCAAAACTCAACTTTCTCATATTTTATATGAAAGTTATTATATAAACACGTGATTATATCAGCCAACTCATTGATGTTTTTGATATTTAATATAATCAACTTCAACATTTAAAAACAAAAACTCTCCTCTACTACTACTAAATCAGACTAAAGCACTTTTAAGTTATTGGCTCAGAAATGTAAGTATTTCTATTTTTTCTTTTTAAACTAGACCTAAGTTGTTGGCATTATCGCGTTATAAATAAAATGCTTTAAATTTCATGGGAAACTACTAATTCAGTTTTGAAATTTTGTCATTTTTATGACACAACCAATCATGCCTCTAAACGTCTTAAGATGAAAGGATATTCATGCATCTCTGATTATTTGCCGGTGTTCGTTTGCTGCTTGTCCATCTGTGTGAATACTTTTTTAATAACAGTTGTAGTATCGCATCATTTGTGCAACGCGTTGGTGTATAAGTGATAAACGTATTTATTACAGTAGCAAAAATGATAGCGTTAGTAGTCAGAGAAATATAAAATGTTGCCACATTTTACACTCGAATGGCGTGAAAATTCATTAAATTTATTTATATAAAAAAATGACGAAAGGAAATGCATTTACCACCTCCCTGCCACTCATGAAATGGGAAATGATATAAACAAAATCAACACTCACAGACAAAAAAAAAAAAAAAAAGAAACAAAAACAAAAACAAAAACAATAATAATATATGGCGGAAATATTTTTGTTGCAATTTTTATTTATGTCCATGTATATGTGAGACTATGTATGTGTGCATGCATGTGTATGTGCATGTATTTGTGGTACTTTCAACATCATGGCCGTTATATTTATGGTTGCTTGGGGAATAAACTAAAGGCTGCTATTTTATGGCTGCTATTCATTTTTTGACATTTATTTGACGTTCTACCCAACAACAGTCTCCTGACTTTCCTTATTTTATTGAATACATTTTTTATCAAACAAATTAAACCACTAAAGCCTTAAGTATTTAAGTGGTCATTAAAATCTACAAGTTGAATCACATTTGTTCAGTATCAGTATGGCTCTTTAAGATTATAAAAGTTTTATTTTAATTTCATTTAAAGTTTAAGTATAATTTAGCCAACGTGGGTGTATTTGAACTAATATTTAATGTTGATAAACTTACTGCCTGTTTCACGATGTCGAACGACATCGTTCGTTCGCATAAATACATTAAAACCAAAAACAACATTTTAAAATTTGTTGCTGTTTCAAACGTATTTATGCGAACGAACGATGTCGTTCGACATCGTGAAACAGGCAGTTATTGTTGTATGTATTAATGAAATTCTAGGAGTACTTTGTGCTTAAACATAACCCTTTAAGGAGTTTCAATATAGGAAAGCAGTGCGCTAGCTTAAGAATTGACAAAAGATATCATAGAAATAATTTATTAAAGCATTAGATCTAATACTTGATATCAGTCTTAGTATAAGCCAAAAGCCTTAATAAGAAATGGTAACCCTAGAATAGAGCCAAAGTCTTAATATAAGATGGAAATACTAATATAAGTACGGACTCTTAGTATAAGATGGAGGCCTAATTGTACGATTGATCTCTTAGTATAAGAGAGTGATTTTAGCATAAGACGGAAGTTTAAGCTCAAAATTAAATGGTTAGTATAAAATGAACATTTTAGTATAAGAATAAAGTTGAAGTATAAACAGAAGCTTAGTATAAGATGAATGTCTTAGTGAAAGAAAGATGTAATAATTGTATAAGACGTCAGTCATAGCATAAGATGAAAATTTTGGCACTAATATCTTAGCACAGGATGAAGATCTTAATACTAGACGCAGGAAGTCTTTGTATAGGACGACCGCTTTAGCATACGATGATCGTCTCAGTATGAGATGAATAGCTTATTATAAGAGAAAAGTGTTCGTAAAAGATTACAGTTGTAGAGCGAAAGTCTTAGTACAAGAGAAAAGTTCTTATATAACACAAAATAGTCGGTATAAGTCGAAAGTAATAATGCGTTATATAAGACAACAGCCGTTATATAAGACAAAACGTCAGTCTTGTCATAAGACGAGAGTCTTGGTATAAGTAGACTGTCTCAGTATAAGACACATATATTAGTATAAGACAAAAGACTTAGTATAAAACTATAAATGTTCTTTGTATGAGAGGGCAGTCTTGGCGTTCAAAGAAAATTCTGGCGTAAGATGAAAGTTATAAGACGATAGTCTTAGCATTGGCTTTCTTAATATGAGACAGTTGCCATGGTATAAGACTACAGACGATCATAATCGTGTATGCAATGAAGACTACCTAAACATAACATGGTTGTCTTAGTATTAAATGCTTGTCTTACTTTAGACGACTTTGTTTATAAGATATTGCAATTTCCTTAGTAAAAGATAATATTTCACCATAGAAAAGTTGTTACAGAATTGACTGGGAATGGACCACGATACTTGAACATATTATTTCTTATTCACCTTCCAAACTAACTCACCCTCTATAAATAGAAAATTTTATTTTATTTTAACAAACCCCATTTACATTACATTTCAAAAATCCCTTATCATTTTGTGCATCTTCCATTTGAATAAACATAATCATAACAAATATACAATGTTCTGTTTAAATTTTTATTTATTTAACATTTTTGTCTATACTTTTCTTCTACTTCACAACACTAATTAATCCCCTTACAAGCTTATGAAAACTTATCATGCCAAAACCATGCAACAACAGCAGTTGTACGAGTAGTGGCAACAACCCTGGCCTTATGAAATATAAAAACAGCTTAACTTTACCAATAAAAATTCCCTGCGAAGGCATCAGCATCATTATTATGAAGCCAAAGCAAAAAATGGCCAATCCAAAGAGTCAAGTAAACGAGAGATGTTAAAAATATAAGAAAAAAAAATTAAACACATAAAAACTGAATAAAAAACAAATAAACATTAAACGCAACAACTTTTTGTTTGTTTGTTGTTGCTATTAGTTGTTATTTCCTGACCACAAATGCAGCATAACAAGTTTCATTTGCTGTTTCTCTTGCTGTTGTCCTTAGACGTTTAATAAGAGTGCAAAAAATAAGTGTAATCGTTGAAATAGAGGACATTAAACACCCTAAAATAATAAATGTGAAATGGAGTTTGTTCAAGCGGATATGGGTGAGTCGTTTTAAAATTATTTATGGGAACAGTAATTTGCTCTCGTGTGCTCATGATTTTTCTATGTCTACCCTACAAGTAGTCTGTGGCTAGTCTAGGTGTAGTTTCTATTTAGTCTATATCTATATCTATATATCTAGTCTATATCAATTGTTTGGCTAGTGCATATCTACTCTATGTCTACTCCATATCTATTCTATATTTATACTATGTCGAGTCTGTCCCTTGCCCATGTCTAGTTTATGTCTAGTCTATATCTATTCGATGTCTAGTTTATATCTAGTCTATGTCTAGTGTATGCCTGGGCTATGTCCAGTTTATGCTTAGTCTATGTCTTCTCGATGTCTGGTCTATGCCAAGGCTATGTCTATTTTAAGCTTAGTATATGTCTATTCTATGTATTGTCTATGTCTAGCATATTTCTACTACATATCCTTTCCATATTTAGTCTATGTCTAGTCTGTCCCTTGCCCATGTCTAGTTTATATCTAGTCTACGTTTAGCCTATGTCTAGTTTATGCTTAGTGTATATCTATTCTATATCTAGCCAATGTCTAGCCTATGTATATTCTACGTCTAATCTATATCTATTCTATATTTAGTCCATGTCTAGTCTGTGATTTGTCTATGTCTAGTCTATGTCTAGCCTGCGTCTAGTCTATGTTTTCTCGATGTCTAGTCTATGACTGGTCTACGCCTAGAATTATTTGTATAGTGGTGGAACTCACAATATATTTAATTAGTACTATTTCACCTTTTTTTTATATAAATATTTATTTATTTTTCTTTTTAAAATATATTTTTTATATTTTTTTAAAATTTTTTTGATGTTACTAATTTCAATGTTTTATATCAATTGAAAATTTCTAACTGACAAAAATAATTATGTTTTCTTAAAATTTTCAATAAATACTTATATATGTATATGTAAAGTAGATTTATCAAATAATATAATAAAATGTACATATTTATGTATGTATATATGCTAATATATATAACTCTAGGCTATGTTTAGCTTATGAATAGTCTATGTCCTCTCGATGTCTAGTATATATCTAGTCTATGTCTAGTGTATGCCAACTCTATATCTGGTACATGTCTAGTCTATGTCTTACCCATGTCTACTCTATGTCTAGCCTATGTCTAGTTTATCTTTAGCCTATATCTTTTATATGTCTCATCAAAGTCTAGTCTATATCTAGTCTGTGTCTAGCCTCTATCTTGTCCATGTCTAGTGTATGCCTAGGCCATTTTTCTACGGGTCGAGTATAGCTTCAACGCAATTTTTGCTATGAACATAAAATGTGTATTGCGTATTATATTCTGAAATTCGCAGAAAGTTCTTAGATAGAGAAATAAGCATACTTTTTTAATCAAATTATTCCTAAAATGATCAAATATTATTAATCAAAAGTATAAGAGAGAGGACGATAACCTTTTTCAACTCATTTACGGCAACCTATGCTCCCTCGAGGTGTGAAAGGAACATATATGCATACATTTATTTAAGGCACAGCTCTCTGTTAATTTTCAAATGCTTTGCAAACTCTCTACTCTAAATTATTTAAGCAAATAAACAAACTTCATGGCAAGCAAGCTTTTTTCCTGCTCTTCATTGTGCAAATGTGTGTGCGTGTGTGTGTGTGTTTAACTTCATTCCAAGTTGGAACTCACTAATTACTAAAGATTAGTATCATAACTGTTTGTCAGCAACTTTAACTGCAAAATATGCTGAAGTCTGAACAGCTGTTTGCCATTGTGCTTAAAACATATAAGTTTGAATATGTGATGGAAACAACATGATACTTTTTATAGGCTCAGAGGACCTCCGGCAGGACAGCAACAAGCGCGCAGCATATGTGAAGTGTATAGTTATAAGAACACACATACTCGTGTCATGGAAAGTTACTTAAAGATTATTTATGTCTTTTTAAAAAGTTACTTTGTAGTTCATGGACCAACTCTTTCCACACTAAGCACATACGGAAATTTGAGCTCTTACGAAAAAGAAACAAAATAGGACACTAATTTCTTTGGCCGAAACTCATTTTGCAAATGTTTAAAGAGAAACTTTTGTTTGGTTCTGGTTTTCCTTTGTTATCGCTTGTACTGGCTGCAGAAGTTGGTTTAAGTAATCAATGTAATTTTGAGAAAATATTGCAACATTAGAGGAACAAACGCTTGTACATGTAGGCAAAATATATGCATGTGTTGGAAATTGATGTTAACTTGGCTGCTTACAAATGAATATGATAAGAGTTTCTATCTTTGGGAAATAAAAATATTTGAAACTTTTGTAAATTACAGCCTAGCGGTAGGCTTTAAACAAGAGGAAAAAAACAAATAAGCCTTTAACTATGCATTTGTTTTAATATGATTTTGAAGCTGTATGCTGCACTAAAATGAAAGTATAATTATATAGAATAAAATTTTTTTTTTAGAAAATTTTTATGGTTTAAAAAGTAGACTTGAGGTATGTGGCAATGATTCTATTAAGTGTTAAGAATGGATATAAAAATTTTATAAGGCGTAATAAAAAAAATAAAAGAAATAAATGGTTTAGTTATAAAAAAGAACTAAAATTTTATTTCATTAGACGATGGAATTTGCAAGACTTTGATTTCTTTCAATCACCTTAAATTTCGTATTTATGTTCTCTGTTGATAATGAATAAACAAATTTTAATTAATATGATAATTTCTTTTGACAAAACTATTAATTTTTTTTTAATTAAAATTTTTTTTAATTTCGTATTTTATCTTTAGACTATTTATATTATTTTCCAAATAATTTATTTAAATTAAATATCTTCAAAACCCCTGTGATAAATACCAAATGCTCTAGAAGCACTTTTGGTTGTTTCGCTTAGTTACTCTCTCAATATAAATTTTCGTTTTTTTTTAAACCAATTAATGTCAGTGAACAACCTTAAAGTCGTCCCTTTACAAACGCTAGCTTCTAGTAAACTTTTATTTTAGAGAGTCATAATACAAATCGCCAGGATTGACGTATTTATGCGTGACACACATGCATACATACATAGACAAACAGACGGTCCAACATGCAGACAGACATACAATGGAAGCTAATCAAATAAATATGTCTCTGTGGTATTTAATGGACAAACCAAATAACCGCAATGGCAAATGTTTACAACTGACGCAACATAATTTCTAATTAAAATGTTAAAATGTAACAAATGCAGCACGTGAACACGCTGCTTGAGTTTTAAGTAACACCAACGATATACAAATGTGATACTGGGTGGAGCAGCACTTAAATGGTAAAAAGCAACAAAAAAAAGGAACGATAATTTGGACAATAGATAGTGGAAAAATACTTCGACCAGAGTCTGTATAAAATATACTGATGGCTTGACAAGTTGTGACGCATATCAGATTAACACTTTTAGATTAACAGAGCAGTAAATTGCCAACTATACTACCAGTTCAAAACTTTCATATTTCTCCATTTTCTCAAAAGCGAACATGACCCCACGTCGTGTTATATTGATGATACCCGATATCTGGAAACCACTGAAGCTACGATTTATAAAAGGCATGACACTGCCACTAGTCTCTCTGAGCCTACAAATAATGGACGTTTTTATATAGAACTAATCTGAAGCCTACCTATACCCAGGAGGGGCGGTAGCTAACAGGGCTGAAAGTACATCACGTGGTGGCGGCGGTTGAGACCACAGTTGCTTGGTGAAATTTATTGGCTACTTCTAATATATGCCACTTAATATCTCCCTATCAACAGCTACAAACTTGTAGGTACTATTACTAAGGAACAGAGCCAAATTATTGAAAATGGTCCAGTTAATTCTGGAAAAGTCTAGTCATCTCCTGTCATATGGCAATAGAATTGAATCTGTTAGAATAAAATTGTGTCCTAGTTACAAAACTAATTTAAACAATTGCTTTCCAAGATCGAATAATGCAATTTTTCAATTTCCCAGAAAGCCAAATTGTAAATATTTATTAGGATGAGAATTGTTTTCGACGAATCGATTTGAATATATTTTTTATGCAAAAAAAATATATGTATATATTTATTTAGTTAATCTAGATGAAGACATGATTTTTCTTCAATCAGCAAGTGGGGAAATTTGTGAGAGACAGAAGAAAAAAGGAACCGTGACAACTGGCAAATTCTGTTGGCCATTTAGATGTGAATTTTCATTCCCAGTAGTAAATAACCAGTATTAATTTAATGGACAAAATTATTTTCTTTGCTAAAGAAACATAGAAACTCCTATATTTAAAAACCTCTATATTTGAAAACCTCTGTCATTGAAAATTATCCCAATTAACGCTACGTACTTCCTAATCCCAATTTCAGCACTGAAATCAAATCAGTGAAGAAGTTTAAATGAAAACAGATTTAGTAGATTATTTATTTCATTTATTAGACTTATAAAAGATAATAATTTTAAACTGTTCTGGACTTTAAAAGCTCATATGACAACCCGTTCTAATTAACATTATTAAGAGCGATAAAAGAACAAAGAATTTAATACTTGGTTTTTCTAATCTTAAATGCTTTTTAAGACAATATTATAGAAAGCCCGTATTTAAGTACCCGCCTTAAAAGCCACAGTCACCTCGACAATTGTAAAATTTCCCCTAATTATGAATATGTTTTAGAATTAATCGGAAAAGATTTACTCATTATAAAACTGTTGTCTTCTTGTCAAAATCAAACTACACACAAATATAAAAACGTGAGTATCGTATGTAGAACAAAGGGGAATCCCAAAGCTCTGAGTCAACAACACTTTGCCAGAGATCCCCCAAAACCACTTAAGAAACGGCGATAAGAGATTGCAAGCAAAATGCATCCATAAAAATTTTATTAACACAATAATGACTAATATTAAATAAATATTTTCATATCATTAACTGGGCAAATTTGTTAACGAAACAAAAAAAAAACGAAGATACCAACACACAAATTGCATGAGAATATTTTATTGAAATACAGCAGTTGGATAATTAAAATTGATAAGAAATAAAAAACACCAAAAGATATTTTAACAAAAATTTTACGATATAAAAAGCCCCAAGACGGAAGAAAATTTCAGTGGTGTTACGGCATTGTGGAAGGAATCACAAACTGAACTACAAAATGAACAAGATCGTTCTGATTTTATGTTTGTTCTTGGCTGCGGCTAAGGGGCAGGTAAATATTTATTCTATAATTCTTTTAAACAAAAATTGTGCATAATTGTATGTCTTAAATCAAATGATAAGGACTTAAGGATAATAAATTAAAGGGGAAATAAATGTTTTAGCATCAAAATATACAATAGATAATTTCAAACTAGAGATCGTGCAGTAATATACTTCGTTTTTGTGATCAGCAAAATATTTTTCAAAAATCTATTATCCTTGCGTTCGGTCTCCTGAGAAACTAAAATATTTTAGGCAGAAAATAGACAAGATCCTGCAACCAAAAAAAAAAAAAAAAAAAAAAAAAACAAACGCTACCAGAAGCCATTTTTACTAAAAGCTTCAGCAAAATAGAGCTTAAAAATGAATGGTTCCCATTTAGAGATGATAAAAACTCAAAATATTTGAACTACAAGTGATTTTTCTTAAAAAAATTCTTGTCTTACAATTAATAGCTTCTATTAAGAATACTTAAAATTTACTAGACAAGAATTTAATATTTCCTCGAACGCTATAACAATTGATAAATAATTTTCTATATACTCGTATTAAAGCAATTTGTCTTAATCAAAAAATCTTTGTTTTTAGATTAAAGATGTAACCACCTACAATGTTCAAGCGGAGCGTACTAATGACTATATCAACTTGAACCGATTGCAACAGTCGAAAGTTTTACAGGACTTCGACACGCAATTGAATTTCTTTAAGACAGATTACACAGGACGTGTTGATAGTCTAAAAGTACAACTTGACATGGTCACTGCCAGTGTAGTTCATATGGAGGAACGTTTGAATCCCTTGGAACTTCTAGGTGATATAAGCAATCAATGTGTCGTCAAGTATCGCAAAACAATACCGACTGTTGAATACACTAAAGCAACTTATACTAGTTGTATTAACCAAGCCAACAATGAGCTCACCAATATGATGGCCCCTCCACTTAACCATAGAAACTTAATGCAAAACTATTTTTCCACCTATTTTGAAGCTGAAATAAAAAAGTGTGCTGACAAATTCAATAAGACTACCGGAAATTATACATCTTGTATTACTGTTGTGGTAAGCAATCCGCAGTCGTAGAATTTTAGGACTCTTTATGCCTGCTTTTATATATTTTAGACCTCCAATACCAACAGTAATATTGCTAACTATCAGAAGATCTTTGGGACTCTTATGGACACCGCCGAATGTTCGGCAAAGGCATATATTAAGCGGGCCTTCGACTGCTGTTACACCATTGAAACTCGTACTAATTCCCAAATTGCTGAGTCAAATGTTTTGATCAACAATTGTATGCTGGGCAAGGATGAGTGCAAACCATGTCCTGCAACTTGTACTGAAAGCATGGACTTGAAAGTGAACTACCAAAACGCAACCATACCGAATCCCTTCTACGGCCTCAAAAGTCACAAAGGATGTCTATTGTTAAGCCTTCAGGATTAAGGCATTGAGAAAAGATTTTTCAAAAATTATAAAATATATTCAAAAATTATAAAGCGAAACGGACTTCATTCGTTTTTGTTATTAACCCTAAAAATTCAATGTTTCGTTTAAAATGTTTCTTCAACATTTCCTGGGCAACAAATTATAAGTGCTTAAGTCGAAAGGAGTCAATAGCATCAGCACACCTCTGAAAATTTCCACTAATTTTACCGAATTTTCCAGCAGGTTGCAGTATAATGAATTTCTGCACATGAAATCATATTTCTGAAATATAAAATAATTTATTTCTAATATAAAAAGCTACACAACGTATATAATACAGGCCTTAGGAAGCGATTTCTTTTTTAAAAGTCAACTTCAAAATTAAGAACGCCCTCTTGTAAAACTAGAAACTCTCATTTATGCTCTGTTTTCTTATTGTCAAAGATTTAAATGCGGCCTATTAAGCTGCCCCTTTAACTCTTTAAAGCCTCAAATTTCAAATTGGTATTTATGTAACAAAGCCTCAATAAGCTACCCCTCATAGCCCCTGATGTAATTTAAATTGAAGTATCACTTGAATTTAATATTAAAAACTTTGTATAAGACTTTAGAAGAAATTGGAAAGGTTGCATATCATTATTAACTATTTTGATTTCCTTAATTGAATGAAGTACTTATCAAACCCTCTTTTTAGTAATCAAAACTCGATTATTGAATATCTGTACACGTGCATAATTGGATTTGCTTAAACAAAACAAAAATTATCCTTTTTGTCAGCTAATCCCAACTATTATATTTCTGTTCTCTTAAAATTTATCCGAATTTGTTCAATAATCTTTCCTTTATAGCAAACTGATAAACATTCAAATACTCATACTTGCCATTTCAGTAGAATTCCGAAACTAAATTAGATGAAAAAAATTTGCAATTTTAATGTAGAATTCTCGTTTTATTAATATAATTTTTCTCGTAAAATTTTATGTTTGAAAAGTGGCCAATATCAGTCTGACACGACTTTGTAATTCAATTTTACGGCTCACCACCCTCGACACAGTGTTCATAGGAAGTCAATACCACAGCATTTTGATGAATTGTATTATATTTAACACTTGCATTGCATTTTCTAAAGAGCTTAGCATATATAGTTTTTGAAAACTCGTCGTCGTAGGTCATAATACTGATTTCTTTCTTAAACTCTTTAATAGTGTGTTCAGCAGAGATTTTCTAAAAAAAAATTTTAGTATGAACTGGTATATTGTTATGTCAAATGATTTATAAATAATACTTACCGCGCTTTTAAGACAATTCCTATAACTATCACTTGCTGTACCGAATTTATCGGCACAGTCCCTTTTTAAACTTTCGTAATATTCAAACTTACGTTCATTCGATGACCTCAATTTTGTATTTAGCATTGACGCAAATCTTTTAAAATTCTGAATGAATTCCTTCCAGCAATCGCTTATAAGTGTTTCAACATTATTGACGTTCGCTATATGCTTACGATATTTCTCGGCACATATCTTCTTTAATTCACCTTGACTTTCAAATAGATCAAAAGTTTTTTCCATTTGGGCTAAACTTTTTCTTAAAGTATCGAGCCTTTTGTCACTAATACTTTTATATTTTAGAAAAATAGTATTAAGGTTGTTCTCTTGCTGTCTAAAATCATCCAACATTTCTCCATACGAAGGGCTCACGTCATTTATCTAAAGGAACATAAAAATTTGATAATGAATCGTTATTTGTAGTTTGCAATAGAAACATGTGATACACCAGCATAATTTCATTTTGGGGAAAACATTTTTATTGAATCCATATCAGCGATGAGTTTGTTTGTTTGTCTTACCAATTAAAACCAAAATTACAATTTAGCTTGAAGGCCAATGATTTCAATTTTGAAACTTATTTTGTAAGTAGTTTATTTTGTGCTTCCAATCCATTATCCCAAATATTCTCAAATAATATATTGTCTGTTATTTGTTAAGGACTAACTAATCTTGCATTTTATTGGACTTTAGCTAAAACATTTTTGATAACCATTCAAATTCGTAGTTTTACGCAAAAACGTACAAATACAAAAATTGTCATTCCATCAAATTCAATCGTATTTTTCTACTAAAGAATTAACAAAAATATATAAGTACAACAGTGTTAGAAAACATTTACACAAACAACTTAGAATGACAATCGTTTTATTTTTCTTACTACCATATAAAATTAATCTCCTCTTGCCTGATAACAATTATGTTCATTATGATAAGCATAAAATAAAACCTCTAATAGAAATATTCATTAAGGATCAATGTATTAGCTAAAGTATATTTATAATTTAAGCAAAAGCCAGTCAGTCCACTAACTAATCCCAAAAGGACTAAATATCACTATTCCGGTTTGTCACATCAAAAGTTCCCTTCAGCGAACTCTCAATCACTTTGCCCAACATTCCAAGAAGGAATTTCCGTTTGCCTTTCTTCATATACAACCTCATTTAGGACAACAACTTATGGAATTGTGTATGATAAATTGCGAGATGTAAAATAATTTATTCCCAATAATATAGACTGCAGGACATAAGTATATAATACCCCGCTTCTTAACGCAAATTCGTTTTTAAGAATAAATTTCAAATTTAAAACTGCTCTCCTGCAAAACCACGAAACCAGACCTGAGCACTATTTAGTAATTAAAGCAGAATTTTTCGTTTGAAAATTCAATTGTGTTTTTCAAACTATTTTCTTTTTTTTTTGTTTAATTTTAAGTTATTTAAACTTTCGGATTTAATTTCAATTGTTGTGTCCTTGTGATCAACTTAGTTTTAAATTATATATTTTTTTTTAATAATTTTGCGTCTCCTTTCTTTGTTCGGACTCCATAAATGGACTCAACATTAACATAAGAAGATAACATACCATTCCTTTAGCCACAGCCAGCAATAAATACAAAACTAAGACTATTTTGCTCATATTGCGAAACAATTGTCAAGTTCTTTCCAGATGCCTAAATGTTACTGAGGAATACTTGTTGTGTAAAATATTTTAAAGAAATTATTATCTGCCTCCCATGACTCGAGTTGTATTTTTAAACTCGTTTCTTATTTAGTTCTCGTTTGAAACAATTTTTCTCAAAATTTGCTTTAAAAATTCACTAGGAGACATAAAACTTCCACTGATTATTACACTGGCGAGATTAGAAAAAAAAATACCATAAATTTTTTTTTGCAATTTGAAAAATATATACACTTATATATATATATATATATATATATATATATATATATATATATATATATATATATATATATATATATTTCTTTTTTTTTCAAATACACACATAACTTTCCACAGAAAGTTATGCTCTTTATAGTCCCATATAAATATTGTTGGCAATAAAATTATTTTTAAGATTTCTGCCGTTAAACTGAAACAATAAGATAAGAATAGAAAATATTCAAACTTGAAATAGTTCGTGTACTTGTTTCTAAATTTTATTAGAATACAATCCAGGGCTTTAATACACACGTTTTCCCCTCTCTTGCAGTCTTATAGATAACACGTTTAAAGTTCGACGTGCTTGACATCTCCAGCCACGTCAACAGTTAAAATATCAGCGGCCCTAGATTTGTATCTGTAGAGAGAAGCTGTGAGAGCAAGTGCGTTTGGGAGAGACGTAGGAAAAAGAGCTTTTAAAGAAGATGGCATTGGTCAAATATGAAGGTGGTAACACAAGGAGTTTTAGCGTCGACTCTGTTGGTCATATAGATGAAATAATTTTGGGAATTGAGAAAATTTAATTTGAAAAAGTCACATTTTTGTCAAATTTCGTATGAAGATCGGTATTTAATTTGATCAAATATTAAATGACATACGCCTATACCATACAGGAAAAGCAGTCTACTCGTTCCTATATGCAACCAAATTAAACATATGTACATCCAATATATGGGAAATTGAAAAAAAAAAATATTTTGAAAAAAAATATCCTATTGTTATTTCTTCAGAAGATTGCTGACTTTTCTACCAATATATATGGAATTGCGCTTATACTACACTATAAACCAAAGGAATGATAGTAATAGCGATTTCAAATATGATCCTGCTGTTAACATCAAAACCATAATTTCTCTCCTTTTCCAACTTGATAAAATATCAAATAATACCTCTATATTTTTTAATAAAAATTTAGTTAATATATTAGTCAAGCTTGAAGTCTTATTTTATCGTTAAACAATTTTATGTAAAAAACTCTCGATATTTCGATACTCATTTAGTATCATCTTCAGGACAATTCTGTTTTTTAATAATTAAAGTGACCTTAAGCTTGACTAATATATTAACCAAATTGGTAAAATTTTCCATATTAATAACAAATAAATACCATTAATGAACTGTATATTTTTGTTTGTTTCAACACTCTGTTTTATGAAACCAAATATTTCTTTATTATTTTTAAACATTTGTTAGCGATAACTTTCACAGTCACTCGTCAGACTGCCTTTTGAAAACTCTACCAGAGCGATATTTGACGCAGCGGTTATACTTTCTCAATGCCCGAATGATTTTGGATCCTAAATCGTATTCCACATCTTCATTGCATGACTGGAATTTCTCAAAATATTTAGCTTTCGAGCGCTGCACATTCTTTATCAGATTCTTAATTTTTTCTTTATGATAGTCAATAGCAGCTTCAGTAAGGTTAGTCTAAATTAAATTTAAGCAAGTATTGAAAATCCGTATACATATCATATCTTGTAAATACTACTCACTGTGGCTTCAATACAAGAAGTGTAGTTTTCAGAAGTGCTTTCGAATTTGTTTGCACAGTCCCTTATCCAAACCTCATAACATTGAGACCAATAGTCTTCCAGTGAGTTCTTATAATATAGCCGACTTTTATAAAAACGGTCGAGATCTCTGGCCACTTGCTCTAAGCAACTGCTTAAAGATTTCTTAATAATTGCGATACTCGGTATTGTACGGCGACATTCGTCGGCGCATTTCTTTTGTAATTCACCTTGTTCTTCATATCCATCAAAGATATTATCTTTTTGATCAACCATGATTTTTAAATTGCCAAGCCTTGTCCTATAAAGATCTACACATCTAGAGAATGATGTGTTTAGCTCTGCCAATAGCTCATCACAGTCTTTTAAAAGCTCATTATAAGTGAAAGTGATATCTCTTATCTAAGAGAAATTAATTATTTGTTTAAATACAATAAATCTGTTACTTTTGATTGACTTATTTCCAAGACACTTGTGTTACTACAATGGCTGTACTACTACTTTTTACTTTTTGTTGGCCGTTTGCAATAAACAAATCTGACGCAACTACGAAATTTTGATTAACATGCATTCGAATTATGTATCTAATCCATGCCTGGGATTAATTAAGGGTTCTTGTTTGACTATCATATTGTTACTAAAATCATAATTTTGGTTTATCCATAATGATGAATAATTGTAGAACGTTTGCTTCTAACAACTAATTTTGTTTGAAATATATTTTAATGGGAGACACATTGCGCGTTGCTGCCGCAGGCGAATTATATAAATAAAACTAATCCTATATAGGTTAGGTTAGGTTTATTGGAGGGATGTGATAGCCCATGTCATACGACATACACTTAAGCCAGTGAAGGCTTGTTGTGCGCTCCCTTCAATTATCAGACACAAACTGCCAGAGTTCTACGGCAGGATTCGAACCTGGAACCTTCGCACTACGAGTCTAGTACACTACCTACTAGTCTACGAAGGTTAGTAATCTTGATATAAGTTGTGTAAATTGCCCAGTTGACCCAACCCGTATCATTCCTTCACTATTGCCAGGCATGGCCAAATTGCGGCTCGCGAGCCGCATGCGGCTCTTTAAATGAATGAATGCGGCTCTCGAGAAGAAATGAAAAAATAAATAATACATATTTAATATTTTTTTCAAATTATTATAAAATTGGAAGTAATACATATGTATAATGTTCAATATAATATGATTTAATAAAATTAATTATTATATTTGTGTATATTTTTTGCTCTTAAAAATCTGAGTGATTACGAAAGTAAATTAGGAGAATTATCAAAATAATTTCACTTCCGATTTGATGTTTTGAATAATTTAAAGATTTCTCTAAACTTTGTTGTAAATCCATTCGAAATTGATGCAGTTAACGATGAATTATCGATTCCTTATTATATTTTGAATGAAAGTGCCACAGGAGAAACGGAATTATTAGAAATTCAAGAGGGTCACAGTCTTAAAATGCATCACAAATCATTACAATCTGCAAATGAGTTTTGGAAACTGGTATCACCATCAAAGTACAATAATTTTAGGAAAGCTGCTAGCAGACTACTATCCATATTCGGCACAACATATTGTTGTGCCGAATTTATAAAGTTCATTGTTTCAACAATGAACTTTATAAATTCAAAGCACCGTTCACAGCTCACAAACGAGCATTTAACGGAATTAATTCATACCGCGTAATGCTCTGCTAAGTTACAAACACACATGCCATCTACCAGCAAACAAGAGCTTGATTTAAATATATGTATGAATATGTTTGAAGACGTATTCAAAAAAATAAAAATTTTATACCAACTGGTGTTTTTGATAGTATATTTTTCGGCTCTTCTTGGAGTGAAGCTTGGCCACCCCTGTCATAGTGCATTGCTTTGGATCATTCTGTTTTTTTTTTTGTTTTTTTTTTAATTTTATAAAATTGGTTTGCGAAGTTTAAAAGAAGCATAAATTGCTTGCTACACCTTTCCTTCCCCCTTTTACTATAGTGGCATTGATTAAGACATTTCTGTATTTCAAATGTCGTTAAAGTCGGTATGGGAAACAAATGAAAAAAATTTCGTATTTCTGGGAGTAACAGGTTTTCTTATTTTCCTGGTTAAAAGCTTCTTAAGAGAATGAAAGATCTAAACAACAAAATATAACTGTGCTCGTTAGGACAGTCTAAAAGAAACCATTACTATTGACATGTTAAACGCAGGACATCAATTTTATTAGCAAAATTTTTTATTTAAATATTCACTTTTTTTGTTTTTGAATTTTTTTCCTGAAGCCATTTTACTTGAAAGCTTGTGTCAACAAACAATTTAGCATTTTTTTCAGGGATTCATTAATTAAGAATAATATTTACCTGTCCTTCAGCGACAGCCGAAAACAAACATAACACCGCTAAAACTATAATATTCATATTGAAAATTGTTTCTATATTTTTTTCCAAATGCTTAAATAGTACTAAGGAATTCATGAAACTTTCAGCTTTTTATAACAAAATTTCTAAGAAAATTTTTATCTATCTGATCGGATAATTTTGGGCTTTATGATCTATGTAATTCATATCTAACTATTTAAAAAATTATATATTCTTATTGTTACCACATTATGTATAAGATATTTATTTTTAAAATGTCTATTTTTATATTTAATTTGTCTCTTTTATTTGAAGACATAAAACTGCTTATCACATATGCGAAATTGAAACAAACAAAAATTATAATTGAAATAAACTTTTCAACAAAAGTTGTAGAGATTTGGTAAAAGGTGCTGTTTTTCTTTCTTTGCCAAGTTAGATTTGATTATGTTAGTTTCTTATTTGTTTAGCTAATCAGGTCTAACAATCTGTTTCAGACAATTTCTACCTTTTTATATATAATTTCTATTTCTTTTTATATATAATATATATGTCTATCCCACCCCTGTCCGATGATATTTCGAATGCTTAAAATATTCGCTGCATATCGCTTTATCACGTCTATATTTCCCATATAACTATTTAATTAACTCGGCTTCACATTCGTTTTTTTCCAACCATTATTTTATATCCTCTTATTGTCACCATATTTGGATAATTATTTTGTTTCTAAATTGGCTTTCAGGTTAATTGGCTTTCTTAGTTAATTGTTTATGCCACCACTGGTAATTGTTATCATCTTTAATCATCTGGAGACAGAAAACTCATTATAAAATGTGCGAGAATAAAAAAAGATAGTATATTTAATAGAGATAACTTTTCCGAAAAGCTGATAAAATCAAATTTAAATTGTATTGTAGTGCTATAACTTTATACAATAGAGTTGATTTTCAAAATGTTGTTGGCATATTTTACTCAACAAAGTGTATTTAAGGATTTTTACCATAAATCATTAACGATAATAGTATATTTAAACGTCAACATATACATTCATTTCATTTGAAAGTTTCGACCAAAATATGGTCCATGGCTGCACCAGATACCTTTTCCAATCTCAAAGAGCTGACGGCAATGAAATGGTTCAAACTGACTACGCGGCATATTTCCTGTGTACAGTTTTATAGCTGCCGCATGAAAACTAATAAAATAGTGGGTCCAGTTTTCAAACAATTCATATTTGATTCTAGACAAAAACAATTAGCTGCGAAAATTGTAATAAATTTATATTGAAATGGCCACACATCAGTAGCTTTTGGGCAAATTTAAAAAAATATATATATATAAGCGTGTGGCATATAAAATTCTCTAGGGCTTATATTCTATAAACTTTAAATATGATGCATTGAAGATAATTTTCAAACTGAAGCTGCTTTCATTAAATCGTATAAAAATCAAAATGTGTTGGAATTTCTTCATGGACTCTGGTGCTCTTAATATGAATGTCTCCATTGTCCTTCCAGAGTTCTAAAGCACATATGCTGTGCTTTGTATCATGCTATTAACAAGTTCATAAAATATTTCTCTTTTAATTTATATGAGTTCCATGACATTTTTTGTAAGAAACTAAATAAATATTTAAACTGCCAAATGGTCACATGATTCTGTTCATTTTAGGTTTCCTGGAGATAATTGAACTCAATTTATATACAGATGGTACTACAGTGGGCCGGCCTAATGGTAAACGAAATTCGTTAAGCTGCTTTCACCCTATAATACAGAGTATTAAAACATGCTAAAAGCTTATATTATAGGAGAAAGTGTAATAAATGGTATAATTATAAAAATATCAAATAATATGTTCAAAACTATGTCATCCATCCCATAACACAGGGCCATTTTTAGAAATTTTGCCAAACATTTGCATTTTTCATGCAAACAGGTTTTAATTTTTACAAAAGTCAAAGAGAGAAAATAAAATTTAACAAAAAACAAGCCAATTGAATTTTTTTAATTCTGAACAATTATTTAATTTCTACTCATATTTTTAATTTTACATCAAAAGTGATGAAAGTGTGATAACGATACGTAGATTTTTTTTAAATTTCTCTCGTACAAAGTCCAAAATTAATCTAAAAACTTGTAGTATAGTGTGAAACGGTCTTAAATTTTAAGCACTATTCCTATAGATCTTAATATTTTGCGGCTCTGTTTCAGGAATTCAACTTTTTTTATAGGTACCAGGGTCAGGCAGCATAAGTATCCCTACATCGAAATGTCTCTATGCACATGTATTAAGGGACCAGAGATTTTTCAAAGATTTAAATAAAAAGTGAATTGATAATTAATTTTGATAACTAAAAGTTCGAAACAAGTAACATCTAGACTTTACTGTAGAAAATGTTTAGCAAGAGGAAATGACATTGTTATTTCTTTCCCAGCCTTAAGTTCCAAAACTTTTTGTACAAGGATTCCCTAGTTTTGATATTAGTTATTGATATTTTGCTGCTCCTTGAATACCATCTTCAGAATATTTGTTTATTTTATATAATAATATATATCTATAAAATCTAAAAGAAACAAATGATATATATATATATATATATATATATATATATATATATATATATATATATATATATATATATATATATATATATATATATATATATATGTATATATATAAAATATATACAATAAATAAATACCCGTAAGTTGGTACTCAAATAGTGAGGCCTTAAGCTAAAAAAAAATAAACTAATTTGTAAAGTGCAAATAACATGGCAAGAAAAAAACTAGATAATGTGTATAATTAATCTCTTATGCCACTTAATGCAGGCCATGATCTGTCTAGTTCTCACAATTTATCCAAATTCAATTATCCGTTCTTTTATTATTGCGTATCAAACTTCTAAACATAAACATTTTCACATTAATATTGTTAGTAGCGGTTGAAAGCTCAAATAAATGAAACTCCAATATTCTTCTTTATTTAGAAATAAATTTCTCCTGTCAAATTTAAGTCATTTTGCAATTCTCCACCCTCGACATAGTGTTCATACATCATCAATGCCACAGCATTTTGGGAATTTGTATTGAATTCAACATCTTCGTTGCACGACTGAAAGCTTTTGTGATATTTAGTTATCGAGCGTTCCACATCGGCTGCCATATTATTAAGTGCTTGCTTGTATTCGTTAATAACATTTTCAGTTTCGATTATCTAAAACGAATTCAAAATGTGCATCGAGATCCTGTTTTATTATGCAAATAATACTCACCACGCTGTTGATACAAAACGTGTAATTTTCACTTATTTTTATCGAATTTAACCCCGCAATCCTTTATTCCACTTTCATAATATTCTGACCAATATTTTTCAATTGAGACTTTTTTCCCCATTAGACTATGCCAAGAAGATAGAATGTTATTGAGAACTAGGTCCAAGCAACTATCTAAAGATCTTTCAATTTTTTTTATATACGGCACTAAGGCGCGATATTTGACTTCACATTTCCTTCTCAGTTCAAAGGCTTGTTATGTCTGGCTTACAACACTTTCCAAAACGCCAAGCCATGTCTTGTAACTATCTTCATATTGTAAGGAGTATCTGTTCAGGTTTCTTAGTTGTTTTTCGAAATCTTGCACCGACTTTTAGTAAAACACAATGACTTCATGACAAACTTATTTTCTTTTTAAAATCAACAATTTATTAATTGATAACTGAATTGTTTTCTTTTTAGTTTTCTTTAATGTTTTGCCTTATTTTAAGTCAAATATCCTTTGTCCTTTAGCATCTGATTTGAAAACTTTTCTCCTTTTTATCCTTTTGGTTTGAAATTTTAATTATTTGTTAAATAAATTTGCCATTTTTCCCTTCACCAGAATAGCTTAAATAGTTTTCAAATTACTTACTTGGCCCTTAGCCACACCCAAAAATAAGCCCAAAACTATAATTATCTTAATCATATTGCATATTAGTTTTTAATTTCTTCGCAAATGCCAAAATTATACTAAAAACGTTCATAAAATATCCAACTTTTTCATACAAAATTTTTAAGAAATTCTTTATCTATTCCCCACTGTTCCGGTTATATATCAGATGCTCATAATATAATTCATATCTAACTATGTATGTGATCATGTTAATTGCGTCCAATAAAGTGCCTTGAATATCACCTTTTTATTTCCACTTATTTCCACTATATTTTAAACAAAAGGCTTTAATTTTTAGACTAAAATTTTTATCAGTTTAATTACTTCTTTGCTTATTCATTTGAAGGCCTATAACTATAAAATGGGCGTGATTAAAAGAAATAATAAATTTAATTAAATAAATGCTGATAAGATAAAACATTGAAATTATATAGTAAAAATTATGACTTTTGGAATAGAAGGTTTTTTTACATATTCTACGCTACAAAATGTTTTCAAAGATCTCTGCCTTAAATCTTAAATGATAAATTAAGAAACAAATTTAAATATTTTCACTTAAGTATTTACTATTTTTATTGCACTAAAATAATAGCCACAGCTGTACTAGAGACATATCGCCTCCTTATTGCCACAGAGTCGTGTCTCATAAGACAGTGAGCGAACTTGGCAAAATGCTACTAAAATGTCTAAATTTCTTGCTTCCACATCGAAATTTTTATATATAACTTCGGTATAACTTTAGAAATAATCCTGATTTATATATACATTTAAAAATAGTTTCATCTAAAAACCAAGTGACTCTGATTTCTTCCCTGCGTGTAAAGATAATGTTCAGGAAACTTACGTCGTTGTTGCCTTAAAAAAGTGATATTTCCTGAAATTCACATGTCCAGCTCGAACCAAATAAGTTTACATCCAATAACTAATACAAAGTGTAATGACAGAGGGAGCCTACGTGGCATGTCAATATTGTATGGTTTTACAGGTGGTGCGAGGAAATTGGAAAAAATATAAACCAAATTTTGCCATTAAACAACATTGTTTAATATTTGTAAGAAATTAATGGTAAGTGACCTCGACTTGGTCACACGTCCGTTGAGCAATAAAATTTATCTTAAAATGAGAGATATAGGCCAACAACTGGACGAGAAATACTTAATAATACTCTGGAGCAGCCAACTTAAAATTGAATGTGTAATTTCAGCGATTGGCCTTGGAATTTTTCAAGCCCACTTTAAGGGAAACTGAAAACGCATGAATGTAAATGGTCAATAGTAGTCCTCTAACCCTTCTTAGCGCTTTGATAACCCTGCTCAGCTCTTTGATACGATGCCTTAAAAATCAATAGTTCTGACACACTAACTTTAACTCGAGCTTATGGAAAGTAATGTTTTCTTTTTTCTTTTTTAATTTTAGTCTAATGAAAAATTTTACATTGTAAATTAGACTATCATCCCGGTTTAGCGTATTTATTTATATATATGTTTTTGATTCGCCGACCTACTAAATCAATAGTTTTGTTGATGTCCCTTATTTCAAAAATTTCCCCATTTGCGGCGGCTCTTATTTTTAAAAGCAAAGCACACATGTTGCACGACCACTGGCTTTCATATATCCTTACGCCTCTACTATATAATTCAAATAAAAAAATTTAGTGAAAATCCTTGTAATTGGGTTGCATAATATATCCAAATAATACGAAATCATAAAAACTTTAATAATCATATTATTGTCCCAAAATGATTCATATTACATAAGGAATTTCTATTTATGAGATTTAATTCAAAATAAACATTTTCAACTGGATCCTAGAAAGTCGAAAAGATGCTTCTACGTATCCTTTAGAATCAATAAAAATGTCATTTTTTAATATTAATTTCCATCTTTTTCTTTAAGCGAATATTTGTAATTTATTTGAATAGTTTTTGTACTTAATTAATGATTTAGTAATTTTAAGACTTACAAAAAAATGTATAATAATACTAAAGATTAATACTTAATATTGAAATTCATTATTTGGGATTCTCCCCAACTAATTGTTAGAAACAATTAGAGCTTTTGCAAAATGCATAGGAAAAATCAAAAGTTTGTTGTGGCTTTATATCTTCACAACAAACTTTTGATTAAAGATTGATTGATAATTTAATCATTTTATTAGATTTAAATGTTCAGTATATAAAAAGATGCCTTGACATGAGCATTAACTGCTAAAAAAATAAAAATTTTAAATGTCTTTTTTGAAACTATAAGCGTTATTTCCCCAAACATTTTCCATTGAGTGTTCTTCTAAGCAAAAAAAATTGTAATTATTTATTTTTTTTTGGTAACCGACTCTTTCTTTAACAAAATGACAGTTGCAATTGGCAGCCAAGTGCAGCGAGAATTCTCTAAAGTTCATTTGTTGGTTTTGGGTTCACTTGGTTTTTTTTGTCTTTTTTTGGTAAGTCCCACAAATGAGTGTCTCTAAGGGAAAATTAGAGATGCTCACGTGTGGTGATTCATTTAAGTTTTTCTTGAATATAATTGAGTTTAACATAAATCACGCTTATAAAAAGTTTAAATCATAAGAAAAATAATTATTTTTTTATTTTCAAGCCAGCGTGATTAATATTTGAAAAGCAATCACTGGCTTATCTCTAGCAAGAAGTTAAAAAACTAAGTTTTTTTTACAGAAATCTTATCTTGAGTTGAATAGACAGTGTAGAAAAAAATCTCAATAAAACTAACAACAAATATCACGTTAAAAAAAAACAGACAGAATACGTTAGTATTAACATCAACATTAGCAAACAAAAAAAAAAAAAGAAAACACTTTTTTAAGTCCGTACAGCGCAAAATGTCAAACTGCGGCTAAAGTTCACAAGTTCACAATGAGTTTTCTCTGCAGTGTGGTTTTATATAGATCCTATGTGTATGGATTTGTTCAGGTTTTTTTTTTCTTTATTTAGAATAACAAAACACGCAATTTTGTATTTTTGTTAGATTTATATTGCAAAGAGTTAAAGCCATCTAGGGAAATGGAGGACACCTTGTTAGTTTTAGGTTTTTTGCAGGGTGCAGAAAATGTTTGTACTTCTTGATAACCAAGAAAATATATTTGAGTATGTTCGAAAAATTTTGAAAATTTTCGAATATGTTCTATTAACTGTCTTGAAAGTGTTGCAGTCATTGAAAATCAACGAAAATATTTAAAATATTCGATAAAGTTTGAAAATTTTCGGACGTGTTTTACTAACTGACTTGAAAATATTTAACATGTTCGATAATCGCCAAAAGTGTTTGAAAATGTGCAAATATTTATTCACTATAGAAAATGTTCTTGAATTTCCGTAAATATTCGAAAATATTAGAATTTGTTCGAAAATCTTGAAAAATTTTCGCAAATGTTCGCATATACGTATAGTCCACCAACTATGAAAATATACGTATTATTTTATAATTACATAAATAATAATTCAATATTAACATGAGACATGCACCTTAATTGCACAATTTGGAGTTTTCGGCAATTAAGACCTTAATTAAGCACAATTTGCAGTACAAGAACTCAAATAATAAATTCAGCAATCAGTACTTAATTGCAACCCAAATTGAGTAAAATTCTTCATAAAACTTTTTGTCTTTTCACTGAGAACAGAGACTTCCAAAACAATGACAAAATTTAATGTTATGAAAAATATTATTTTTGACAAGAATATTTTAAAATGCAGTACCACAAGGACTACCAAGTTTATTTCGATGCAGAACAAAGGGTAAGAATACAGTTGCATGTTCCCCTTAATAATTTACAAGTGAATCTTATGATTTCTGCAACAAAAGGCCGAACATTATTGAAGAGAAAGAGGAAACAATTTCAAATCCATTTTGCAAAAATATTTAAGTTTTTTAAGTCAAGGCTTTTATTGAAAAAAATTGAAAATTTTATAAATTTAAGGATGCGTTTTAGCATGAGAGGAAGTTCCAATCGTTGCGAAACTGCTTGTGCAACACATTTACACTGCATGTGAATGCAATTATCATTCTCTATTTATTAAAATGTTAAAATGAAGACTGTTACAATGCTAAAGTTACTCTACTTAAAAGAAATGGCTAGTAAACAAATTACAGACTTTCTCAAAGAATTTGTGACAAAAATGATCGTATGAAATGTAATTACGTTTTGACCACACCTGCTGCATTAAAAAGCATGAAATTATAGAATGTTGTGTAAAAAATATTATTCTATAATTTAGGTTGCAGTTTCCTCAATATTGGCTTCCAGTGCATCAACCGTTGTGGGCTTGTCCCTATATACATGAGCCATAACATAGCCCCACAAAAAATAGTCTAAAGGTGTTAAATCGCACGATCTATGCAGCTAATTGACCGCCCCCAAACGTGAAATAAACTGTTCACCGCACTCGCCTCTCAATTGGGCCATTGTATTGCTTGGCATCGCATGGTAGCGCTCGCCATTCACAGTAACATTCCTTACGAATCTTTTAGAAGTCAAGTCTAACTCTATTCCCTTTAAAAGGAAATACTCTAAATATTAAATAGAAATACTCGTTTATCACAAGCCAAATAAAAAAATTTTACGTCCAAAAATTTTGTGAAAATTGTTAGACGCACACGTACACACACAGACACAGAAATTCATTACATGCTTTGATACAAAGTTATCAAAACTCATTAAGTAAAAGCATTTTACAAAATAGTCATAAATTATTTTTAAATATTTAGTTGAAAAATAAATTCATTTGCATAATAATGAATAAATAAATAAATAAAAATACTACAAATCATGGCCTAAAGCGTTAAAGCAACACAGGACATGACACGTATAATGGATGATCAAGATATTAAATTTCAAAACGATTTAGACAGCCAAGTATTAGAACAGTTTGTGTTGCGAAACATAAGCCTAAAAGCGATGCTTACAGCACCTAATGATTTATTGTAATGGATTTGTTAACACCAAAACAAGTTTGTTTGGCAGAGTAATAAAATTTTAATTTCAGCAAAGCATACCCGTATCCTTACGCGAAGCACTTTAAGAAGTGAACAAGGCCTGTTGTAATAAGCAATTAAAAGCAATTAAAAGAAACTGACTACAACAACAGAAAAAAAACATGATGATTATTCGCAAGCCATGCAACATCACATTAAAAAATCCAGGAAAAACCCTCACACACACACACACACACACACACACCCCCTATACTGTCACACAAATTCGAGCAAGACTTTAAAGGCAGGCCAACTAATAGACTTTTAAAGGCAACATTTAAATGAAAATAATTTTTTATGGCCATAATTTGGGCAACTAAATTATGAAATTAAATGTTTAAAATAAAAATGGAAACAAGTGAGGGGCAGGGGAGCACAGGCAGTTAAAAACGGCGGTAATTGCCGTTAAGGGTTAAGGGTTAATGGTTGCTTTGAAAGCATATATATCTGTTACACTCCAACAACAACATAAGTGAGAACAGCAAGCAAAATTAACAAAAATGTTTTCATTAACACACTCAAGTTTTTGGAGGTTTACTCCAGGATGGAGGTTAATAAGGCTTTTTGGGGATAAGGAATAGCTAAATATGAATTTGTAAGCCTTGACGTGATTACTAGCGGCAGAGAACTTGAAATGAAAATAACTTTCAATTAAAAAGAATTTAAAATTAAAAGAAATGAAAGAGTTATGAAAGGATATGAAAACGAATTTACTACGGATGATAACGTTAAAATAAATATCTCTTACCGCGGAACTATTAGGGGTCTTTCAATCTATAAATGTGGATCAGGATGAAAGGACAATTATATTTACAAGAAATATTTTCTATCTTCTGAGTAGTGCACATGGAAAGATTTGTATTTAAGTACTCAGTCAAAGAGGACAAATCAAAAAAGGAAATAGGGTCCACAAATTGCCATCCGATTTATTCCTTTGATTCTAGCACAGGCTTGACATTCCTATATATTCTCCTTTTAACATCCTGTTCATTGGAATCTGATGACATGTTTAAGATGTTATGAAAAACAATTTGTTGGAAGCACTTCAAATGCTATTCGTCCCATAATACATTTGATATGTTTTCTTTTCACTGTAAGTGAAAGTTATTCCCATTATAATAATGATTTTTTTTTTTTTTTTGCATAAAGTTTTTAATTTTTGTTTTTGTCGACTGGTTTTGAACTCCAACTGGAGAATATTATTTCATCACTACAACAGTCAAAGTATTTACCACATCGGCATATAAAACCGTAATGGGACTATGAGAGATACACCTAAAAAGTACTTCCCGAGAAGTCATGAAAATATGATGTTCGATATTTCTTTTATATTACTAAGTTTCATTACAGGAGCAATGTGTCCGATACTAGTGCAACCCCATTTCTTTTCGTTAATTATTTGCTTTTATTTATTTAATCTTCAATATTTATTTATTTATTTATGATCTAATTACACAATACAATTAATGTAACTAAAAAAAAGTATAGGGTACTAGCGCGATAAGGCCTTCGACCCGAATCTTCAATATAAATTGAACCAATAATAAATATTCACATCTTCTTTCTTTAACGCTCCACATGAAATTCGGTTTCTGCATTTTCTGCTGTGGTTTTCATTTAATCGTGTTCGGATGAAAGCAACCCCTTCTATGATGAGAGTATCCTTTAAAGTTTAAAAATGTGCATGCTAGTGGGCTTGTCGTCTTTGAATCTTGCCATATTAGTTGCTGAAGTTGTTTCCCATAATTAAATTTATATCTATCAATTATAATAATTGAATCCAATAGCATCATATTGGCTTTATAAGCGAGTTAAGAAGAGAAACCTACAAAGCCTATAGCGTAGCGTAAAATTTCGTCCATTAACCTACCAGTTATGGTAAATGGCCTTTATCAATTTGTTTTCCAATATGAATGAAAGAAATTAAACATTTGTGCTATTTTTTTTTTTTTTTTTTTTTTTTTTTGGGAATAACAATAATTTTAATAACCAAAATATGCTAGAGGTTTAGGAAACTTCAGACTGCTTTTTTAAGGGAACAGTGCCTAGCAGCTTGTAGTCAGAGTTTACCCTAGTCTCAAGTGAAAAACTCATGCTAATTTCAAATCTCTTTATTTTAATTTGTAACATTTCCATATATTAATTGAAAAATATTTCATATGACTTCATCAGTCATCATTTGTCATTTTCAAATATTTTAAAATGAACTTTAGTTCATCTGATTTTTAATTAAACATGCTGCTGTTATTTTCCTTTTTTCCAATTCTGTTTAAGATTTTTACTCGTAGCATGTCCTTATTGTACAGTTTTTCACTTGAAGTTGCATTTAATTTTGAAAATGTCACGTTTGGCTTTAATCCAAAAATATTAGAAAAAATATAAAAAAATTTTCGTTTATATTAAAAAAAACACACACAAACCAAAGACAAAAAACAGCCAAATTAAGATTAAAAATTTTTTGGTAGAATATTAAAACATTAAACTACAATTTGCAAATTTTTCTTTTTTTTTAAATTCGTCTACAAGATTTTAACGCGAAGTGAAATAGAGACACATTTATATGCATATAAACACACAAAGTTAAAATGAAAATAGAAATATTTATGCATTTGAATACACTCACTCACACATTCGCCCATTCACTACTCACTTTAAGGCAGGATTACAACAGTGTGAGTATTTAATGTGGCAGACTTTTAGGAATTTGCTGTTTTTGGTGAAATATTTGTTTTTTGTTATTTGTAGATTTTCGGAATGAATAAATGTTTTAGACAGAGTTGCCAGTCCATTAAGAAGAAATTGTATTGGTGTATAGGTTAGGATAGGTTAGGTTAGGTGGACAGGAGGGGTGCGATAGCCCATGTTGTACGACATACACCTAAGCCAGTGAAGGCTTGTTGTGCGCTCCCTTGGGTTTAACCATGACATATTGATCCAAAGGTCTAGAGAAACTCCACGTCACTCAGAAAGTTCCTTACTTTCCTCCAGCATATTCCCCGTAATCGTCTTATGTCCGGTAAGATGTCACCCCCAAGATATCGGGACCTTATTTGTAAGAAGGCGGGGCATTGGCATAAATAGTGTTCCAATGATTCGCTCTCCTCCCCACATGCTTTACATTCATCTCCTCCCGCAATTCCCATGGGTTTAAGATGTGCCAGTAGTTGAGAGTGCCCTGTGACAACTCCCATTATTCTACTTAGTTCGGGCTTGCTAAGTCTTAGTAGCTCCCTCGTTCTTCTCTCGTCTGGATCTCCCCATAGAATTTTTGTATTGATTGCAATGGTTCCGTTATTCCAGAGTATCTGGTTCCAAGGGTCAGTCAACCAGGAATGGATGTCAGGGATCAATGTTTCACAGGTGGCCTCTAGTCTAGTCTCCGGTATACGGTCATTTGCGACATTTTCCGGTATGGACTCTCCTATGGCCGTAAAGATTCGTTGATGATGCGCTTCGTGTTCCTGGTCGAGCCGCTTTGTATTTTATACGAGTTTCGATTGGCTGGATAGATAATATTGTTTCCATCGCCCCTGTTGATGTCGTTCCGAAGGCCCCACTTATACCAATTCAGCAGGTTCTCTGAACTTTCTGTATTGTTTTGATGTTGCTCTTATATTCCATCGATGTCCACCACACTATAGAAACATAAGCATATTGGTGTATAAGTTTTCCACAAAATTAAAAATTCATTTGCTTTACAAAAACAAATCTAAGGACATTATTTTGTAGGTCGTGTAGCCAATTTAAGACTAATATGAAAAACAAAAAGGAAATTTAAATATTTTCGGGCATAAGAAAATGGAAATTTTTCTTTGAAACAAAAATAGAAAATATGATATATATTGTAAATAAAATGGATGTGATCCGATGTTATATTAATTTTTTTAACTGAGATGTTATTGGTTGCATGTAATGCGATTAAAATGCTACAATACTTCATGGTGTTTCTTCAGGGGACCATAATTTTTTTTAGCGATGTTTCTTGCACTTTCACAAAAGAAATGGAGGGATATGGGATTTAAATTATTCGCAAATATATTTAAAACATTATCCAAGAAAAAGTTTATTGCAACATTCCAATAAAATAAATAATAATAATGATAATAATAATAATAATAATAATAATAATAATAATAATAATAATAATAATAATAATAATAATAATAATAATAATAATAAAAATAATAGCGAAATTCGGCGCTTGATGCACATGACTTGGAAAAAGACCATTAAAAGCATTATAGTTTCTATTTTGCAATTTAGCAATAAAACACACAACTAAGCACCTGCAGCACCATTTCGTCCACGAAAAACTTAAATTGATGCAGTTTTTTTTTTGCAAATGGTGTCAACTTCAAAAGTTTCAAAAGCACTTAAATCTATTACCACACGTTTTCAAAAAAATTAATGAACTCCAACGTGTTAGTTTAATTAATGAAAACAAGAAATTAATAATCATATATAAACCGTTATAAGTTTGGCTTTTGAAAAACATTAGAGCTGAAAAAATTATTTAAATAAATAATTATTTGTACAGCCAGCCGGCAATTAGAGTGATTGTGTGAATTGCAAGGATACAATTAATGTCTTCGTGATGCATAGCAGGTCCCATCCTGACCTTAATAATGCAATTGGGAATAACAATAAGAACAAATTTCAAAGATGGGTAAAATTAGCCGACAGAACACTGTGTAATAGCAAGACTATAGGTAGTACGCCCATAGCTCAGCCGAGCATAAGCCATGGCTTTCTTTGATTGGAGTCCTGACGGAACACTCCAACTTACGAACGAATCTACACCAAACTGATACTGCAGAGCAAGACGAGCTCAGGGGTTATGGAGAGGATTTTGAGTTAGTGCAGCACTTCCTCCTGACATTTCGCAAAGAGGTGCAATTTAAAATGCACCATTTATGGAGTTTCTATCATTTTATTTTGATAATGAAATGTCGTAATAACGCAATTTGTGAAAGGCCACTTTGTAGCCCACTTAAGCTTTTTTAAAAACAGGTTATGATAATAAGCCTTAGTTTTATAAAATTTGCTAATTAGCTTCTTGGCATTATATTGTATGGCATTGTTTTCAAATTCTTGGCAACATTGGAGTCCCAGTTGAGCACAATGAAATACTCATGCCATTTGTTAAATATTTTCTTTTTGTGGTTTAATTTATATTCTTTATGTTTCTGTATAATCTCGCCTATCCCTGCTGTTTTACAAAGAAAATAAAAAACAATTATAAATAAAAAAATTTAAAACAGTTTTCATACTTCAGCACAAATAAATTATTGAAAAATTTTCGTCAAAAAAGAAACAGATTTAAATTATGTTTTAAATTATCTTTAAATATTTAAAATAATTAATGAAACCGTGTTTATTTTAATATCTCGCTAAAATTTAGTTGGCATCGGCATTAAAAAGAAAAAAATTTATTTGATTTCGTATTATTAGAATTCAAATTCAATATGTTACTTGTGTATGTGCAAGTATAAAAAGTTGCTTTAATACAATCTAAGCAAAGACAGTAATTGGAGCAATTTATTTTGTATTAAACTTTAAGCCCATTCTGTATGAAAGTTCTTAGTTTGTTAAACGTTTCCCTGTCCTCTTCCGGAATATACAGATAACAATTTATAATTAATTGTTATAACAAGAGCTTAGTTTGACACCCGTAGCACAATTCAATAACATTATTTAAAAACTATTGAAATGATTTAAAAAAATTAACAGCAAAATTTAATGATTTTCTTATTCCATTTCCTATTATTTCTATTTCCTACTATTTCCTCCTACACATTATGAAAAATAAAATGCAGGCAGCCGAAGTTTTCCGAATAGGGAACGAAGATGAAGACTATTTTTACTAAATATTTTTTGTTTCTCTTTTCTACTTTTCGTAATTTTCATTATGTTGCTTATATTTTTTGATCACTACTTTGTCACCTTAGAAAACTCAATTTTGTGCACTGTATTACTTTTCACTTGTCTGATTTAAATCTTTTTGACAATTCAAATGTTTTCGCACTTCTAATAAACAATCCCACAACATGCCACATCTTTGAGTGTCACTGTGGGGATAAGTTTTTATTTATTTTATTGTAAATAAAAAAATTTTATTATATATTTTTTATGGTAACGATGAAATTCGATGTTGTGGCTAAATATGGAAGGAAACACATTAAATTGAAATTACGAATTCTTTTAATTATAAAGATCTGGTGTTAAAATGCAAACTTAAAGGCAATTTAAAGGCTTTAAAAATATGCCAAAAAAATATTTACAAAAAAAATTTAATTACTAGTTTTATTTTGTGCTTTGTTATTATTAAATTAAGAGAGTAAGTTTTTTGCAACTTGCTGTACAATTTTAAAACTAGATTTACCATCCCTGTGCAAAAGAGTAAAAAACATAGTTTAATGAAAAGGCAATAGGAAAAAGTCATAATGTAAATGTGCTTGACTTCCCACAAGAACTATAAAAAGGAATTGTAAAATGAGTAAAGCTAAGAAGTCAACTTATGAAAAGGAACTTAGTTCATTGAATTCAAAAGGGTAGAAGGATACCGCCATGTACGAGTATTAATAAATTTAATTTTTTTGAAACATGCATACATATTTTCATAAAAAAAAATAAAAACTGGACAAATTATTCCAATATCACAATCAAAGTTCAAATAAAACTCAATAAAAATATATTGCTGGGAATATGTTGAAAATGTTACATGTTCCAAAGAAAAAAAAAAGTACCCTGCCTTTAATATAACATTTTGATTTTTACCAAATTGACATGTTTAAATCCACAATTTGTACACAAATTGTATGTTGTTTTATTTTAACATTATTTTCTAGTTGTTCGTTTTGTTATCGTTGTACGTTTATTGTAATTCATTCGTATTGTATTTTTTGAAGAGGCTTAATAAACAAAATCCCGAAAATTAAAAATGTGTCAATATACGGCTTAAAGTTTTTCTATAAAACTTAACCCACAATCACAGCACTTACAACTGCATCTATGGCACTCATATTGCAAATAAATTCACTCAAAGGCACTTACTCAATCGAACACACACACATACGCGCGTATCAACATTCATGAACAAATAAATATCCTTACAATATAAATTTTATATCAGCAGAAAAACAGTCAATAATAAATAAAAATAAAAGATAGAAAAAACAGACGGACAGACAGACATTCATACTTGTACAGTCATCCAACATTTGAATGAGGCATGTTGCAAAAAAAATATGTACATATGCAAGGACGAAAAATAAAAACATTCTCTGGAAAAGTATTACAATAATGCAACTTCATTTTTGTCAGTATTACGTCTAGTTGTTATTATTATTTTTACTTCTTTTGTATGTACTGGTATTAGGCTTGCCAGATGGCCGGGAATGAGCTTGATTGTCAAGATATTTTAGTGAATGTCAAGCTTCAAGCTCAAGCAATATTTGTCAAGCTGAAATTGAACATTTTCAAAATTAAAATTTGCAGTTGGTTACATCTAAAAAATTTCGTTTTTTGGCAGTAAAGTTTAATTGTTGGCAACATATAATTTTATCCCTGTATCAACACACATAATTTGACTCATCACTGTATTTAGTACGAACTAAGTCCATTTTTTTTCCAAATTTAGTTTTCATTGAATTGAACTCGAACGGAAAGAATATAAAAGGTTTTTTAGTTTTATTTTTTCTAAATAAATTTTGTTATCGCTTTTAAACAATATTAAGAAATAACTTTCTATTTTTGTTGCTTTTTTATTGTTTAAAACATAAAAGACATTTCTTTTGGCGCTTACTGTGCATACACCTATGTATGTTAAAAATATACAAACGTACATTTATAAGTAACGAACTGAATGAATTTTATGTAATTTTCCTGTAAAGAAATGACTGAATTGTTGAACTTTTTATGTTATTCTTGTTTTTTTTTTTTTTTTTTTTTTTTTTTTTTTTTTTGTAAGTAAACAGCCTTTATTTCTGTTTTTAATAAATAAAGAATTTTTAATAAATTAAAAAAATTGATATTATCCCGTATTTTTAGTTTTTAAGCAAATATTTCAATTTGTCCAGTTCTCTTCTTAAAATCAAGCTCATTTGCACTAAATGTCAAGTTAGTGCTCATATTGAATCTGGCAACCCTAACTGGTATGCTTTTTGTGACAACAAAATATTGACACATACAATAGAATGTGTTGTATCAACAACACACAACAGCACTTGCAACAACAACAGCAGCTTGCAACGACACCAGCTGATGTGAATTCATTTATATACTAGTGTGTTACATGAAGGTGATACCTCTGACGGTGACGACGTGGAGGGCGAAAAACAATTCTGGACCAAAAAAACCTGTACAGACTTCAAGCAACGCACTCGTAAGGGAGTCATTGTGGCGGGTGGAGATACAATGTGTTACTATTTTCTCAAGATTAAACTGAAAATCAAAAAGGATTATTTGCTCAGATAAAGTCAAGGCGTTAATTTAAAATGTTGAACTCAGATCTAGAGATCCAAACTGAAAAAGTTATTCCGTGGGCTATTATTAAGTTTGCAGAACCATATTTATCCTCGGAGGTGAATATACAATCAGATTTGAGTTTGTCCGATAACAAAAATTTGGCAATTTATCTTATCCCCAGGAGAAAAACAGTGAAACTTTAATTCGTGAAAACACAGTGTCAGTTTTTATGGACAGCTCTAAAAGAGATATTAGTACTGAATATTCTTGAATTATTCTTAACTATTGAATACCAACACCATGTCCTAATATGTGATTTATGCCATGACTGGAAGCTGTTAACGACAAGTTGCATTGTCATATTCGTAGAAAGTTTCTATGTCTAAGAATAGTCTACTTAAGAAATATATTTTATTCCATCCTTCATATATAAAGTCAATATTATAATCATTAGAAAAAATCCGATTCTGCACTGCATTCGCATCACAAGTTGTTGTGGCGTGAATTTTATTGACTTTTTTTAAAATGTGTTCTCACTGGGAATATGTTTAGTAGAATCGGCAGAGCAAATATCAGTGATTATTTTCGATTGTGATCAATAATGTTTTTTCTCTGGGTGTACAGTGGTGGCTTCGTTTGAAAATATTCCATTACACGCAAAAAAAAATTTACTTGTCAAAGGAAATTTCCAGAGCCTCAAAATTGATGTTGATGTTGTTGTTGAGTGTGATTGCGATTTCGATTTTGATGCAGCCTTTTCAAAAGCTGCAAAAGTCTGACAAATATGATGGTTGATAAATATCATGACTTTGAGTGTGTCAGTTTTCCAAAAAATATTGAGGGATTGAGGCAAACAACATGCAAATACCCATACATATGTGAGAGCACACACACTTAGATATATAAGCTGGACGTGAAGCGTTGCACATACATACTATATGCATAGAAATACATTTTTTGCCGGAATTTTAAAATATTCGTCTTGTATCTGAATGTACTCGTAGGCAAAAGTATGATGAGTGATGAGTAAAGCCATTGTTTTGATGAATGTGTTTTCATTTAATTGACGAATGAGTTTTTAACTTCAATATAAATGTTGTTGCACAATCATAATAAAACACACACACACACACACACACGCAAGCACATCTAGTGCACATATAACAACACAAACAAGAAGATGAATACACATTTGGACACAAAATGCATTTATATGCCAAAATTTATTTCGTATTTTAAGGAGTGTATGAAGTCCGCTAAAGGAAAACGAAAAGGTGAAATAAAACTGCAAAGCTGTTAGTCGGTTTTGCTGCACGGTGATAAAAGTTTTTGATAAATATTTTCTGGATTTCGAATTCAAATTGTATTTATCCGGATGAGTGATAATAATTTGCAGAGCACGCGTGCATGGGACACAAAATTATACAGCTGCAGCATTGACACTCGTATACTATGAAATTGTTCGAGCAAGAATCGGCTGTTGATTTGTTTATACTACAATAAAGAGATTTAAATTAATTGCCGTTCAGATTTTTTTGACATGCAGTTTATACCAGAACAAATTAAATGTATTACACTAATTACTTGTATATAAATGAAATGAGAAGTAATTTTATATGCAATTAAAAATCTCAATAGAAAATCACAAAGTCGAAGGAAGAGGCCTTTGATTGTCCTGCTGCCATTAAATTTTCACAAATGAAGTTATAAAAATTATGTTTGTAAATTTTTTTTCTGCTACTTATTCGAATATAATTTATGGTAATAGAATAAATTTAAATGGTTGCCGTTTTTTCTGAAGAAACTAAGAATTCCTTTTATTTGTGGTCCTAACAAAACTCCGAGGTGCATATTAATCAAATGTGCTGAAGCATTAACCATCCCTTTAACACATCATTTAACTGTAAGAACGTTTCTAATATTTTGAGGGGAATTCTGCATTGTGCAGGATCAAACGTGAATACTATACGAAAATATTTTGAGAAATTTGTTTCCGGGGATATATGCATGCTATCAAGGTCCAACTTAACATCTTTATATGAACATGGCATCAAAAAGGACTGTTTAAGAGAAAATTAAAAAAAAATTGTAAACAATTTCGGATTTGTTCAAAAAAAAATGCTACTATTAAATAATAGTTTAGTAATTATATAACATTCCTGATTTTTTTCCGACAATAACAAGGACTAAACGATGTAATAATTGTAATTTGTTTGGTTAATATAATAGTCAAGCTTGAGGTCTTATTTTATCGTTAACAATTTTATTTAAAAAACTATCGCTATTTCGATACTCATTGAGTAACATATTCGGAATAATTCTGTTTTTTAAAATAATAAAATTAATAAATCAACATTTAAAAAAAAATGAAGGAAAGAAAATTTTTTTTGTCATATATGAAAAAGAAAATGTTCTCCAACTTACATACATTCATATTTACAACTATAAAACGATAATATGTATTGAGGTTAACTTCGTGTGTAACAACTGCCATAATATTTTCAAAGTTCAATATTAGACACTGAAACAAATTTTTCCACAAATTTTGTAAATAACGCTTTATGAATTTTAAAATTTATAAAGCGTTATGAAAAATTGTAATGTATGGTACCTAAACCAACAAATGCCTTGCGAAAAGTTGTAGTTTTTGCACACAGAAATAAAGCCTGGACATTTTTCTTTTTAACTGTGTCCTCAAAAGTGAAAAAATAGTGGTTTTTGACAAAGTTGTGAAGAAAGCTGAAAAAACGGCCGCCAAAACCGATTTTTGGCAAAAATTTGACTTGAACGACCTCTAAACCTTTTCCAAAAAATCTGAAAATAGTTCACTCCATAAGCTTTCAAATTATGCTTGATCCCAAAAAAAAAATTTGTTTTGGGACAACCTAATATTTATATATACATGTTTCTAAATAATTATTTTTAGTATTTATTATTTATTATTATTTATATGTTTTTTTTCTAATACTTATTATTATGAGCCTGGAATTTTTTACGAATATGAGGGTATTTATTATTATTTTTTAATTTAAACTTTAGCATACGACAATTTTTTGCTGGAGGACTCTTTTTTCACGGATGAATTAGACTTCAAAACCTTAGCGAACGAAATTTGGCTTGTAAATGGTTGTGCCAACTGTGGGTAAGTTGTGTCCAAAATATTAAGAGGCTGAATCGATGACGAATGGAATTTATTAGTCAAAGTACGCTTGACGTGCACGTAAACTGAGAAACCTTTGTAGTTTGCGGTATGGTCGCTTCTACAGTTGCTGCATTTTTCGGTTTTTGCTTTATCTTTAGTTTTACCGCACTTGGCAATATCGTGACAATATCCACACACAACGCAAACAGTATGTAACTCGCAGTAGGTTTTTGTATGCCCGTTTTCCTGGCAGTTGGCGCATTGGAAAGGTCCTGCCCTCTTATGTGGCTCCTCTACCATGTTATTCAATCCAACTTTTAGAATAATTTTATTTTGATAATTATGCTTTTGTTACTTTGCTAATTTTTTAAACCTCCATTGTATGTTTGTGTACAATGTTAGAGAATTATTTATTTTTCTATATCCTAAACACTTCTGAAGACTTTGGAAAGGACCGGTGAACCGCGGAGAGACAAGCTGAAATAAATTCTTTTATATATTAACATCCCACAAAGAGAAAGATCTGATCATAATAAGCTCAAAACAGAGATACTAAAGAGCAAACATAGACGTATAGAAAGCATATTGCGGATGCTCTCTGAGTCACTAAACCCTGTGATAATTACTAGACGTCAACTCCTTTCTGTCGAGCGCGTGACCAAAGGATGTATATCCACTAAAGCCATGTACCGTATTCTAATAAAATTTTCAAATGATATAAATGAATATGTTAACGTATAAATACCATATTTTTAGCCTTATCGTTTAAAATTTTTGGACAATAAAATCACTTATCAGTGTATAATATTTAGATATCATTTTCAACAACAATTCTATTGTAGAAATTATATACCAAATCTCTACAACTTTTGTTGAAAATTTTATTTCAGTTATAATTTTTGTTTGTTTTAATTTTGCACGTGTGATAAGCAGTTTTATGCCTTCAAATAAAAGAGACAAATTAAATATAAAAAAACATTTTAAAAACAAATATCTTGTACATAATGTGGTAACAATAAGAATATATAATTTTTTAAATAGGTAGATATGAATTACATAGATGATAAAGCACAAAATTATCCGATGAGATAGATAAAAATTTTCTTATAAATTTTGTTATAAAAAGCTGAAAGTTTCATGAATTCCTTAGTACTATTTAGGCATTTGGAAAAAAATATAGAAATAATTTTCAATATGAATATTATAGTTTTAGCGGTGTTATGTTTGTTTTCGGCTGTTGCTGAAGGACAGGTAAATATTATTCTTAATTAATGAATCCAAAAACGCTAAATTATTTGTGAACACAAGTGAAATGGCTTAAGGGAAAAAATTCAAAAACAAAACAAAAAAAAAATTGTAGATGTTTAAAAAAAAACCAAGTGAATTTTTAAATAAAAAATTTTGCTAATAAAATTGATGTCCTGTGTTTAAAATGTTAACAGCAATGGTTCCTTAAAAACTGTCCTAACGAGCACAGACATATTTTGTTGTTGAGATCTTTTTCATATGTTTCCCATACCGCCTTTAACGACATTTGAAATACAGAAATGTGTTAATCAATGCCACTATAGTAAAAGGGGTAAGGAAGGGTGTAGCAAGGAATTTATGCTTTTTTTAAACTACACATACCAATTTTATAAAATAAAAAAAAAAAAAAAAAAAAAAATAACAGAATGATCCAAAGCAATGCACTATGACAGGGGTGGCCAAGCTTCACTCCAAGAAGAGCCGAATTCCAATAATCTGTCGTGACGGGAGCCAACATCAAAATATATTATCAAAAACACCAGTTGGTATAAAATTTTTATTTTTTTGAATACGTCTTCAAACATATTCATACATATATTTAAATCAAGCTCTTGTTTGCTGGTAGATGGCATGTGTGTTTGTAACTTAGCAGAGCATTACGCGGTATGAATTAATTCCGTTAAATGCTCGTTTGTGAGCTGTGGACGGTGCTTTGAATTTATAAAATTCATTGTTGAAAAAGGTAACTCACAACAATATGTTGTGCCGAATATGGATAGTAATCTGCTAGCAGCTTTCCTAAAATTATTGTACTTTGATGGTGATACCAGTTTCCAAAACTCATTTGCAGATTGTAGTGATTTGTGATGCATTTTAAGACGGTGATCCTCTTGAATTTCTAATAATTCCGTTTCTCCTGTGGCACTTTCATTCAAAATATAATAAGGAATCGATAATTCATCGTTAACTGCATCAATTTCGAATGGATTTACAACAAAGTTTAGAGAAATCTTTAAATTATTCAAATCATCAAATCGGAAGTGAAATTATTTTAATAATTCTCCTAATTTACTTTCGTAATCACTCAGATTTTTAAGAGCACAAAATATACACAAATATAATAATTAATTTTATTAAATCATATTATATTGAACATTATACATATGTATTACTTCCAATTTTATAATAATTTGAATAAATTATTAAATATGTATTATTTATTTTTAATTTCTTTTCGAGAGCCGCATTCATTCATTTAAAGAGCGGCATGCGGCTCGCGAGCGGCAATTTGGCCATGCCTGGAAATAGTGAAGGAATGCTATGGGCAAGGGCGTAGCCAGGATATAAAATAGGGTGGTGCCACGAATAAGAGATTTGTCCTGAAGATGATACTCAATGAGTATCGAAATATTGATTGTTATTTTTAATTAAATTTTTTAAAAAATAAAAGACCTTAAGCTTAAAAATTTAATAAACGGATTATTATAAAAGAGGTCAAAAAATATAGATACATTATTTTTTATTATTATTACAAGTTTGATCTATTTGAGGAGTAAACTGCGTGGATCTTCTGAAAATTTTGCTAGAATTTTTTCCAAAAATTAGTCCTTCTTCTCGGTTACCAATCTTCGGTGGACGCTTAGCATACATAGTCCTGCAATATACAATATACTTATTTTTTGTTAATAAGTGAAATTGCATATTATTTTACCGTTTAAACGACCTTCAGTCATTGTGGAGCGCAACCATGTTTTTACTCGCCTTAAAGTGCTTAATGACCGCTCAACAGTTGCATTAGTGCACGGCTGTGACAATGAAATTAATAACGCCTTCCTTATATTTGTACAAAATAATCCAGCGTCTTCCAAAATACTCGTCAGCTCTAAGTCGACTAATTCGTCTTTACCCATTTTTTTGTTGCCAAGAGTTATACCAAAGCTCAATTTCTTCTTCCGAATTATCCAACTCATACAAATGCTCAAACGTTTTTGTGGCATCTTTAAGTTCTTCTAGCTTCAAAGAAAGCATGTTTGACGGGTGCAAACAATGAATTGCAAACGCTGGCCTATTCTCTTCATTAAATCTTTTGTCCTGTGATGAAATTAAAGGGATTTGCACGGTGCGTTTGACGAGAGACTATCCTTGGAACAGACATCTCTACTCCTAAATTGGCTGTGTTTTCTTGAATAGAAAAATGCAATCCGTCCACAATACCCTGTGCATTTTTTAATAATTTTATATTGTATGCGTGTAAAAAAAATTGTTATAGAATTAGGTGGGTGCCACGGCCCTCTAGGCCCATACCTAGCTGCGCCCATGGTTATGGGTTGGGTCAACTGGGCAATTTACACAACTTATATCAATATCAGTTTTATAACGCAATGCGTCTCCCATTAAAATATATTTTAAACAAAATTAGTTGTTAGAAGCAAACGTTCTACAATTATTCATCATTATGGATAAACCAAAATTATGATTTTAGTAACAATATGATAGTCAAACAAGAACCCTTAATTAATCCCAGGCATGGATTAGATACATAATTCGAATGCATGTTAATCAAAATTTCGTAGTTGCGTCAGATTTGTTTATTGCAAACGGCCAACAAAAAGTAAAAAGTAGAAGTACAGCCATTGTAGTAACACAAGTGTCTTGAAAATAAGTCAATCAAAAGTAACTGATTTATTGTATTTAAAAAAAACAATTAATTTCTCTTAGATAAGAGATATCACCTTCACATATAATGAGCTTTTAAAAGGCTGTGATGAGCTATTGGCAGAGCTAAACACATTCTTCTTTAGATGTGTAGATCATTATAGGACAAGGTATGGCAATTTAAAAATCATGGTTGATCAAAAGGAAAATATCTTTGATGGATATGAAGAACAAGGTGAATTACAAAAGAAATGCGCCGCCGAATGTCGCAGTACAATACCGAGTATCGCAATTGTTAACAAATCTTTAAGCAGTTGCTTAGAGCAAGTGGCCAGAGCTCTCCACCGTTTTTATAAAAGTTGGCTAGATTATAAGAATTCACTGGAAAAATATTGGTCGCAATGCTATGAGGTTTGGATAAGAGACTGTAAAAACAAATTCGAAAGCACTTCTGAAAACTACAACTCTTGTATTGAAGCCGTGGTGAGTAGTATTTACAAGTTATGGTATATATACGTATTTTCAATTTTTGCTTGAATTTAATTTAGACTAACCTCGCTGAAACTGCTATTGGCAATCATAAGGATAGAATTAAGAATCTGATAAAGGATGTCCAGCGCTCAAAGGCTACAAAATTTGAGAACTTCCAGTCATGCAATGAAGATGTTGAATACGATTTAGGATCCAAAATCATTCGGGCATTGGGTAAATATAACCGCTGCGTCAAATATCGCTCTAGTAGAGTTTTGAAAAGGCAGTCTGACGAGTGACTGTGAAAGTTATCCCTAATAAATATTTAAAAATAATATAGAAATTGGTTTCAAATAAAACAGAGTGTTGAAACAAACAAAAATGTACTGTTGATTTATGGTATTTATTTGTTATTAATATGGAAAATTTTATCAATTTGGTTAATATATTAGTCAAGCTTAAGGTCACTTTTATAATTAAAAAACAGAATTGTCCTGAAGATGATACTTAATGAGTATCGAAATATCGAGAGTTTTTTACATAAAATTGTTTAACGATAAAATGAGACCTCAAGCTTGACTAATATATTAACCAAATTTTTATTAAAAAATATAGAGGTATTATTTGAAATTTTATCAAGTTGGAAAAGGAGAGAAATTATGATTTTGATTAGGATGGAAGATATGTTAATAGTAGGATCATATTTGAATTCGATCTGGCAAAAATAAAACTGTGTTTAAGTCGAACTTATCAATTGCAATTTTTATTAGAAAATAGCTCATTAGTTTGGACATACTAGCTATTGGAAGCTAGAATGATATACTCTCAATAAACATAACATAAACATTAACATAAATATAATGTGATCAGTAAGAAAATTCCTAAAAGCAGGATATTTATACTCTATTAAAAAATATCAAGTTACTATTTCTCGTTAAAAGCGATTTAGTGAGGCTTGCAGGTCCAGCTGAGTAGATCGTTTAATTCTAGATTTTTATACAGATGCACACACGTACTCACTCGTGCATATTGCTGAGATAACTCAGCAATTGTTCTCAGAGAACAAGAAATGCTTTGAAAATAAGCTGTCTTTGTAATTTTATAATCACAAAAGGATTTTTGGAAAATCCCATCAAAAATTAAACCGGCAAAACAATGTATGGCAGTGCAATATCTTTATAATCTATAGTCTTCGGTATTGCTCTGGCTCTATAATTTCTTTGATCTTGTTTTTTTTTCTCGACAATAGCTTATGTACTTCGCATCATCCACGCTTATGGATCATAAATAATCTTGACTTTATCCTACCAGACCTTCTATTTTGGGACATCATGTTTTATGTTTAAAAAGAAGTTAGACGGATTTAAAGGACACCAAATCCCAAACCGTAATATTATATGAAATTTGGGACGATTTTCCGTCATCCCACGTCAAATTTGGTTTGTAAACAGACCGGTTTCGGCTTTGTGCCATCTTCAGTGTTCTCTTGAATACTATTGTTAAGGATATCATAGATATAAAAGAATAATATTAAAGTTATAACATACTCGGGGTAAGGCAAATTTTTAGTAGATTTTCAATGTGTTTATAGCGGTTTTCTCTACAGGTTTTCCAATATATGACTTCTACTACTACTTCCCATCCATATATATGTACATAAATATTTATTTTGCCGCCAATTTTAATGTCACGCACTTAATTGCCATTTTAAATGTTTACAATTGCAATTGTGAAGGTGGTAAATAATTTACGCCCCACAAAAAAATTTGCTCAGGAATAACGAACAGAAAAATTCAGAAGGCAATTTGTTTAAAAAATTATAATTTTTTAACAATTCCCATCTTTTGTATAATTCGTTGGCAACATGTGACAAATTTGTTAAAACAATAAATTAACAAAACCACAAAAAACTAACTTTTCTGATTTACTAATATTGATGCGAGTGAACAAAAAATTAAACCTTTGAGAACCGTTTCATATTTCATATTAAAAATTACAGAATTTTTAGTTTCGTTGTCAATTTATTTCTTGTGTACCTTAAAACTATTACAAATAAGTTCTGCATTGGCTTTTCCAAGGTATTCATTAAACAAGATCTGAAACTCCTACGTAATTAAAAAAAAAATATTTATCAAAATGTAACTGAAAAGGATTATCACTAAATAAGAAAAAAATCTGAAAATTCCATTATAATATTATACATTTTGGACACACTTTTTTCTTCACAGATGTGAAAAACACTCAAGTATAATCCATTGATCCCGTTTCACAAGAAAAAATTATGGCTTAAAGTTCCATTTAATATTAACGTATACTTATCATTCGAATATATAGAATAGAAATTGTACATTCTTTAAGAATATTTACACAATTCCAGCAAATTACGAAACATAATTATATGCTACAAAGAAAGGTTTACATGTCTGATCATATAAATTTTACATTTATAAAGGGTAATTTTTTAGGAACTTTCTTTTTTGGCAACTCAGCTGTCTTTGTGTAACATGTTACTGTTAAACATGTTCATTTTGTTCTATAATTTCACCTTGAATCGACTAACAAACGAAATTGCAGATTGCAGATTATTAAATTTTATTATCAGAAGTCTTGCTCCGTTAAGGAAGTGCATCGTCCACTTTTGTGTTCAGCGACGAAGCTCATTTGTGGTTGAATGGAAACGTGAACAAGCAAAATTTGGTGTATATGGTGCGAAGATCATCCAGAAGAATGACACACCGGAAAATGCACGGTTTGGTGTGGATTAAGGGCCGGCGGCATCATTGAACCGTACATTTTCAAAGACGACGAAGGCATTAACGTAACTGCGAATGACGAAGAGTTATTGTGAGTGCAATGAGTACAAAAATTTTTTTGCCCAAAATAAAAGAGCTGGACTTGGTTGACATGTGGTTTCAAAAAACGGTGTCACATGCCACACGCTAAACAGTGGCCCAATTGAGGGGCGAGTTTGATGAACAGTTTATTTCACATTTGAAAACGGTCAATTAGCCGCTTAGATCGTGCTATTTAACGCCTTTAGAAACTTTTCTGTGGGGCTATGTTAAGGCTCATGCAACGGTTGACGCATTGGATACCGGCCGATATGTTGGAGAGAGTATGCCAAAACATTTACATGAAATCATCTTTATAAAATGGGCTTATTTTTTTGAAAGGCCACATAAAGTCATCATTAATCATCTCATTATAGAAAAAATGCCAAGGCAAGAATCTTTAAGGGCATGAAGAGCAATACACGTATATACAATTATTTTTGTTAGAAATGAAAACGCCAGAAGTCATGATTTTCCCACCTTTCACTTCCTTATGAATTCTAGAATTTTTCAAAAACATCTCATTTGTTGATTGTTCCTTAGCGGCCTGGCCTTAGCGGGATAAACAAAACAAATGATTTTAAATATTTATTTTGCCCACATAATATTCATTCGTTTGGGTTTACTTAAAAATATATTTAATTTAATTTTTTATGTATTTCACAAATGTGCAGGCAATGCGACAGACATAAAATTTTGCGGGCTTGTAGTGAGTAAAAAAATTATTTCGACACATTAAATATATTTAATAACATTTTTATGCCGCCTCATAAATAAATTATATATGAGGGAATCTTAGCTTTAATATGTAGACAAATGAATTTCAGTTTCTTTGTAACAACTATCAGTAAAATAGTGTTGTTATAACTTTTTAATCGACTGTAAAATTGCAAACGTACATCGCTGATATTTTAAATCATCGCTACAATGCATTTTTCAACACTCACCCGCTTTGATTTGTGTTCGTATTCGCACACGAGGTTATATGAGTACTCGTATGTGATAAATTAGCATATTTTGTGGCGTCAACTGGTCATTCACTAGATGCAGTAGTGGTAGTGATAGTGGTTGCTGTAGCAGCAGTGTGTGTGAACATTTATCACTGCAAGTGGCGCCTATTGAGTGTTTTTGTTTTAAAACATATTTTTTTTATTGTTGCTCCTTCCCCTGTTTGGATATTTTGGTTTTTTCCTTTTAATGATTTAGTTATAAATTTTTATGTGTACTTTTTTTCTTGTGATTTATTTTTGCAATTCAATCATAATTAACGTGTTTACAAGTAAAATTGGTTTTTTTTTAAAACTGCTGGTAATTTATGGTGTTCGATGTGACAAAAACAAAATATACAAAAACAAAATATAATAATAAATTTTAAATTCTCCCAAATTGATGGGACTTGTATTATTAGACATTAGCGATATTTTCGGAAAATTTTACATACACGCAAAGGATATTTTTTTAAATATTATATATTATTTTCTTTATATTTTAATGTTTCTTATTGCAATTTATTATATTTGATTGTATATAATTTTTTATTTTATTATATAAGAGCTGAATGGGGTAGCGAAACTAAACCCCATTCTTCACAAAATAAAATAAACATTTACAGGAAAAGCGCATACATTTCACTCATTTATTTATAAAACGTCATAACTTACAATGTTGGATTAATCATTAAATCGTTCTTTATCCTTTGCAAAAAAATTGACATAAATGCTATTATTTTATTTATTTTTATTATTTCACATTGAATTCAATTTTAGCTTTTAACAGGATCTCAGTAAAACTATTAAATTTTACTTAAGACGTTGTTTTGTACAACGGTCTTTGTTTTCGAAGAGGATAATACGATAACTTTTCTGACTATGGTAGATGTCCTTATATAAGAGAATAAATAGTTTTCTTGTGAGGTCATAAACTTCTTCCCGATCCTGCGCAGCCATTTTCTGTATAAGTGCATTTAGTTTTCAAATTATTCTTCGGAAAATATGATTACTTAGTTTTCTAGTTCACCCAAATATAGGGTCATTAAGGGAGGTACCCTTCTTTGCCTTCTTTTACCTCCAAGCTTTTGCTCAAAATGCATTCTTTACTCTTAAAGCCGAATTCAGGAAGTCTTCTTATATACCATAGTCCTTCATACAGTACAGCTGGAGTTTGCTCCAGTACAAATTTTATTCAAATAGTCATATACTCCTACATCAAATGTAGAGAGTGAGAGAGAGAGGTGGCAGGTACGCGTCTCTCTGATGCCAACAAATGCACGCAAAGAAAAAACATGATCAATACACAATCATTACATTAATTTTGTGCTCATTCTATCAATACGTAATTGAGAAAGTATAATTATTCTTATTAAAACAAATGATTATTCCAACAGGCAATCAACGTTACAAATTGACAAATCTTTGGTTTCAGCAAAATGGCACACCATGTCACGCACCTCATCATAGCGTCAACACTGCTTATTTAATTTTTAAAAAGATACTTGTAATTGTTCCATCCCATACATAATTTTTTGTTTGCTTTCATATATTCTATATATTATTTTTATTTTATATATTTTATAATCGACTTAACCCATTCATGTTCGCTAATACAAATAAATCTAGTGGTCAATCTAAGGCCCAATATAAATTTGATCGAAATGAATTTATTGCAGTTCAATCTTGCAATAAACAAACATTAGTTTTATATATATTTTTCGGATTTCGCTATATTACAAATAGGTCGATTTACGAGGGGTTTCATTCTCTCTGCCTCTAAGCCTCTCAACACTGATTTTTTCCTCTCTTATTAAGTTTCTAGTAAATCGCATAATTTTCCTCATCGTTGAAGGCTTGCAGTCCCCCACAAAAAAGCTTCCCCAGAAAATTCACTAGCTGTGTGCTCAGCTAGAAAATAATAATTTGGTATTTCCCTTAAACAAAACAAAAAAAAAAAAAAATATTAATGGAATACAAAATTCTATGTAAAGGAAATAACAATGACCAATGTTCATATGTATATAGAAGTATATTATCAGGACATAGATCGGACCAAGAACATAAAAATAATATTTCTACGCAAAAAACGGCTTTGTTAACTTTTTGTGTTAATAGAAGTCATTACCCGGACTTTGAGAATACAATTACAAACGTCGTTTTTTTTTTAGAAATGTTAAAAATAAATAATATACCATTACCACAGATAATGAATTTTAGAACAGGTACAGATAATTTAGCTAAAAATTATAGGCTTTTAATTTACAAAAGCAAAAACGGACACTAAAAAGAAAAATATTTTATTAATTTCTGTTACTAATCAAAATATTATAATTTATTATGTATGAGATTTCAAAATGTTTATTCATTTCCTCACTTGTCAATATTTTATATTGAAAATATTTAATTTTTTTTCTCTTGATTTTGTTTCAAATTTCATTAAATATTTTTAATTTCCCCCAAGATGTTGATATATTGAAAAATCAAAAAATTAATATGTACATATATTGGTTTTTTTATAAAAAAAAGAAGACCTCAAACACAAAAAATAATTCAAAAAACATTTTTATACGAGTAATTCATGATTATTTAGCTAAAAGTTTTTAGACATGCAGATGTCCTCACTTCCTGATAAAAACTGCCAGGAGAATATATGCGTTCTTGGGAGATGGATGGTTTAAAAAAGTGAAGAGTTTCAGTTTTTGTGCCCTTACCTTTTTATATGGACTCTATAATCACTCTATATAAATCCCAGCACTGAAGTATCGACTTGAAGTTGTCGTGTCGCTATTTAAAATATAAACCTCCCAGTCGCTTTCGTAGCATCTTAAGAAGAGGCAGCGCGACCTTTACGCTCTTATAAAACTTTGTACACATGTTTTCTTATTGGTGTCGGTCGTTAATTTCTTATTATCTTTTTTTATGACAAGGACCAAGTAAATATTTTCCCATCTACAGCATTTCCCATCTGTCTACGGATAATTTTGCCTGAATTATATTTTAATCTAAAGAATTTGCCCTTTTTAGTCCGAAAATATTCGCAAGCGAAATATGAAATTTTATAGCTTTTGCATTCAATTTTATATCAACATTATTATGGTAATGGCAAGATGTTTTATGGCAATTCATGGCAGCAAAATCTCAAAATGTTTCCTTTTAAGAGCACCACTGCAACAATATTCATGCGCACTAAATACTTCAACTCTTAAAAACCACAAGAGTATTTCAAAAGAGCATTTTAGATAAATGTTGAGCAAGAAGTTGAGAGTTGTTGTGCAGATTTCCGGTATTACAACATGAAGAGTAAAAGCAGAGTTCAAATACATGCGAGTGGTAAAAACTCCCAGATAAGTCATATGCAATTTATGGTCTAAAATGAATATTTTTATGTTGATTTTAAATTATGGCATTTGAAAATGAAAACATTTCAATTCACTTTATTTTAAACAGGAACATTTTATTAAAACATTGATTTAAATTTTAAGAACTAAAGATAAACTAAGCAAGAGAAAAATCATTAATGGGAGCGCACAACAGGCCTTTACTGCCTCATGTGTAACCTGATGTAGACTATTGTTATTTTTTCCATATTTTTCAAACGTTTAAAGGGAGATCTTAAACTTAAAAAAATTAAATAAATTGAATGGTTCTTAATATTTTTTATTATAACTTTTTATGAAATAGTTGCATATTTGACGTTAGTTGAGAAATATGATGTGTTATAAAGGAAGCGATTTGTTTCAAGAACTGATCGTTGGCATTATGAAGGTTTGGCAGAAGCTAGTACTGAGATAGAAAATGGAATATGCATTAAAAATAATAGATGACGTTAAATATGATAAATTGTTACAGGTTGACCACGCAGATGAAGTCTCCACCAAAGCGAGTCAATTCGTCTTCACAGTAAAGAAAGAAACATCAACTTCTAAAGAATCTTCGGATCAACAATTATCAAACTGTATTTGTGGATCTTCATTTAATTGCAACTGAAGCATTTACATATCGCAGACAAAAAGATAAAACAATTTCACTAAGAAAAGCTGAGATAAAATTGCAAAACAATTTTTCTTAAAAATTACTATTTAAAACTGGATAGTTTTATTGGGTTATGGACATATTCAAAAATGCATCACTGTGTTGCATCTGATATGCGTGTGTGGTTAGTTTGCGGTACTGCTTAAAATCAATTGATATTGCATAGGATGCGTAAGAATCGTTTTTTTTTTATATTTATTTATTTACGTTTTCGAAAGTAAGATGGTTAACCTCTTCTTGACTTACATGATAACGGAAATTAAATAGAATTATGCAATAATAAAATCCAAAAAAAAATATTAATCGAAAGGTTTATGCTGCGCGATAACATCAGCCATTTTTGTGATGCACCTGCTGTGCAGGAGGTGCAAGGCAGTGATGTACTTCCGAATAGTCTTTCAATAAATTTGATCATACCATAAAAATACGCAGCATAGTGCAGGACTTTGGAAAACAACGTTCACATGAATTCCGATGTTTTATGTCCATTAGAAAGGCTCAAACATATTTTATTTTCTATAAGGTTAAATAATAAGTAACAGACTCTCTCGATTCAATATGGACTTTTTTCGTGTACATGTGTCCTTAATATTAAAATTTTAACAAAACATTATGAATTTGTTAACTATAATGTTTGTTATTTGATTCTTTATTTATATGCTTTAATAATTATTGTTTATATTAAGAACTTGTGTTATTTTTATAAAATTTCTTGCGGTGTCTATAAGACTGCCTATAAAATATGTAGATGTTGCGCTTGCCAGGCCCAGGAGGTTCTTTATATCAATATACTTTTTAGGTTACTAAAGGGTTAATTTTTATGCGCCTACTATAAAACTAAAAACGTTAAAGCATAATTATCTTATTTTTTATATTTATTAATATTTTTGCCTTATCGTTAGAAGTTTATGTCAGGCATGTTCAAGAAGATTTTAACAGCAATTAGAATAGCGATTATACTTCAGAAATTCATGGCGCTTGCGATACAATTTTAGAAATTTTTATCATTTTGTTAAAAATTTAATGGCTGCTATAATGGGTGATTTTCCAGCAACTTTCTTTTTGGCTAAACTGTTTTGGGCAGATCAGCTGTTTTCGCATAACATTTTTCTGTTGAACATGCTTAGTTTGGTCTATAGTTAAACGGTGAATCGACCTACAATGGAACAAGGCTTGCAGATTATTAAATTTTATTATTAAAATACATGGTCGGTTAAGGAAGTTTTTCGTTAATTTTTTATCGGGAAATTGTGTTCAACGACGAAGCTCATTTCTAGTTGAATGGATACGCGAACAGGCGAAATTAGCGTATTCGGTGTAAAGATAAACCAGAAGCGTTGCATCCCAAAAAATGCACTGTTTGGGTCGCATCATTAGACTGTACTTTTTCATGAATAAATCGCTAGCAATACCGTGCTATGATTACACATTTTTTTTTTGTCGCAAATAATAGAGCTGGACTTGGCTGGCATATGGTTTTAGCATTTCTCTAAATTTTTTATATATATTTTTTTTAATAAAATTCAAAAGCTCTAAAGTAATCACCCTTTGTTTGTTATTTATTTTAGTATCGCTCATATCATAATCAGAATCAATTTTATGCTGCAAAATGAATAAGGAAAATCACAATTAACAATGCCAACATAAGGAGTTGATAAGCCGATCAAATAAAAATCCAGTTTAAAAATAAAATGTGTTATTCAAAACAATTTGATAACGAAGATAAACAATATATAAAGAAGAAATAGAGAAAAGGAAAAGGAAGAAAAACCAATGTCGAGTTAACATATTTAAAATATTGCAACTACATGAAGGTGTGTGGGTGGGATGGATAAAAAAAATTACATCAAATTGTATACGAATTGTTCAGTATTATTTTAGCATTCGCGAAAAGATCAAGAACTAATTTGCAACATGAAAAATATAATTTTAGTTTTGTGCTTGTTTTTAGTGCTGACTAAGGGACAGGCAAGTTATGCCTCTAAAAGGAAAACTGGCAAAATTAATATGAAAAAAAATACTGAACTGAGTTAAATCAAATGCTAAATACAAAAGCATAATAGTTCGAAACTAGAAAAAGTATTGAATAAAACTATACCATCGTAATTGAATTATTATTTCTAAACGAACAATTTCGCTTTAAAATTTATAACCTCCTATAAAAAAATTAACACTTTCGAGCGTTGAAAATATCCACTAAATGTTGATATATTTTATATTTCTGATTTTTACATAGAATTTTTTGAAATTTTAAGATTTAAGCCGGAAAAATAATAGGAATCTTTTTTTTTTTGATTTTGACTTTTTTATATAAAAGGCAAAAATCAAGGAATCCTTTAATATGCGGCTGTTAATTCAAAGATTATTTGTAAGAAATGTATAGACAATTTCATAGATTTAATGTGTTTAGTGAAAAATAAAAATCAACATTAACTAAAAAAAACACAATCGCCTCGAAATACTGTGCAAAATTAACAAGGACCCTTGTATCACTTGTATTGAAATACAACATTAAAATACATTGTGTGAGCAGAAAGCTTTGATGCATCGCTTTTTTCTTTGAATAAACTCGCTACAATTATGAGTCACTGTGGTTTTGGTAGAAAATGTTTTATTCTGATGATAATAGGACTTTAGATGGTTAGAGAAAAAAAAATTAATTATTCCCACGTATGGACTTAATACAGCTTCTACATCTTCGTCTTTTTATACCGTTCGTTGCAAGTGCTCCTATGTTTATATATTTTTTCTTCCCCGGGCTTTGTTTATTAGACGGGAACCAGTGAAAAAATACTTCATCAGGGCAGTATTCATGTATAGAAATCTACCATAAACTGTTTTTATAAAAAAAAGAAAACATTTTGCCGTCGCAAGTGTTTAAATTCGAAATTTTGTTTTTGTAATTTTTAAATGGAAAGATAAAATAGTTGTTGAAAATAAATTTTTAGTTTTTTGCTGCAGATTAACTCATGCCAATTCTGAAAATTCTGGTGAGAATTATAAAAAAAATTATTATGTATTATTTGATATGATATATGTATTATTTGATATTGATTAAAATGTGATCAGTTATCGGATGAAAGTATCACTAAATATACAAGAAAAAAATTAACATTGACGTATATATAAATTCTCTTTTATTGAAGTAGTTTTAAAGAGGATCAAGATGTTCCCATATTCTTGCAGCGATTTCAAAAATTATCACACAAAATTCATTTTGCGAATTTAAGTAAATTTTTGTTGTTCTTAATTCCAAATTTAGCTTAAATTACTAATTTTCCAAGACGTTGCCCATTCACTTCTTAAGCGGATTTATTATGCACTCGATGTATTCCATTTTTTTTTTTTGCCAATATTAATTCACTGATATTTAGCAACAAAAAGTATTAGAATTACACCTTCGATACAATGATACAAATGGATTGTATTTTTTGCATTTATACTCTATTTTTTCTCCATTACAAAGCATTCTTTGCCTTGTATTGATTTCGTTAATTAGTTCTTGTTGTAGATGATTTGTCTGTTGTAGCAGATCCTAGGATAAAGGGGTGTCATCTGTCGTTGTCTCGAAGCAACGCCAATCTTTGATTCCTAACCTTTTCCCAGCGAATATCAGCTGCCTGACCTTTGTCATGATGGAAGAGGAGGTCAGGAGGCTTGTTGAATAGAGTTTTTGGAAGGGGGTTTAAGATTCGAGAAGCAATGTTCTCTGTCTGGGATCTAGCCGGGGGTACTTCGTCTTGTAGGCAAGCACTTTAACCACTAAACCACCCCGCCACTATATTTATTGTGTATCACTATAAAAAAGTTTATTTTAATATAATTTATATTTTTTAGGTAAAGGATATTACCTCCCTATATAAAGAAGTCTTACAAGATATTAACGGGCAATTAAACAACTTGGACAAACAGCTATTGCATTACGACAATAGTTACAAAATATGGCTTGGAATGTTAGAAAATTGTGTAGACCAAATGGCAAGAATGTTTGATGGATTTGAAAATGAGAGCGAATTAAGAAAGAAATGTGCCTCCAAGTATCGCAAGGTGTTGCCCAAACTTAAAGGTATAAAAAAGTCTTTAAATGATTGCGTGAATTCATTGTTTAACAGCTTCTCCGATTCATGGAATGGCCTCACGGGGAAAAAAGTCACCATGAAAAAATGGTTTTCAAATTATTATCAGGCTGAAATTAAAAACTGTGCGGAAAAATTCGCTAAAACAACTGAAAACTATACTTCTTGTATTGATAACGTAGTGAGTTTTATATACGAGTATATAATAAGACATATAGTACATACATATAAAAATTTCTAATCATTTCCAATACATGTATTTGTTCATTTAGACCACCAGCTCTGAAGTTATTATTAACGCACACAAGAAAGAACTCGGAGTAGTGGCACACAATGTCGAGCGTTCGATAAGTAAATATTCTAAGAGTTTTCCTAAATGCAATGAAAATGTTGTATATGATGCAAATCACCAAAATTCTGTGGCTATGAATTTATATGGATACTGTGTCAGAGATGGGGAGTCGCAAAATCAAACTAAAATATAGTTTTGAAGAGGATGTCTGTCGCTCGGGGCGAGAATGAGACTGATCCCTGTAAAAGCTTGAAATCTTACAATAACAAAATTATATGTACGCAAATAAAAAAAGAACATTTTTTTCATTTATTTATGTATAGATATGAACATTTGTATTTATTGAAGTGGAACATATTTATGTATATATATTAATAGGGGAAGAAATGAAGGAATTTTGATGGATCTTAATAGATTGTGGCTGCGATTAACTGGCGCAAAGGACATATTATATCTTATTTTGTCATTTTGAAAAAAAAGTATTGGAACTCAGGAAATCAAAGTATTTTTCGGAATTTACAAATACCATCTACTCTGGAACTAGAATCAGCGGGATTCCGGGATTTTTCGAGACTAAGAGACCTCAAGAAGAATTTTTATATTTACTACATAAATCTACAATGGAATACCAATTCATAATCTTGTGCATTTAATATGCAAATTCTGCAACGGTAAATGTTTAGCACCCTAAAGGATGGTCCAACCTAAAGCACAATGTTTACTGTGGGCCACAGCTTAAAGAGGACCTATGCTCCTCATAGAATCTATGGGAACATGGGATACAACTTAAGGTCAAGTTTTTTGTCCAACGTAATATGATATTTCTTTGTTTCAGTGTTCAACAATTGAAAGGTACGCAATTAAGCAGCGCATTAGAATGTTGAAGCCTTTTACGAAAATAGGCGTTCAAATCGAAATTAATTTCGTCCATTTCGAGTTTTTATTTGTCAGCATAATCGACCAAATATGTCCACAATCGGAAGAATTGAGCCCAAATTTTAGTAAACCGGGTCTATGGGAAATATGAAAATACATGTGCATGAGGGGATGGTGTAGCATTTCTACGACATTTACAAAAACAACAATGCAATTTTGTTTGGCTTGTGCTAGGCAAGTTAAAATAGGGTATAAGTTGTTTTTGTATTTATTGTAGATATTATTGCCACCACCTTCAATAGACACTGAGAATGCAGCCAATGTACAATTTAAACTACAGCTCTACTGCCATGAAATGCAGTCATTTACCATCCGCCTGTCGTATTTTCCATCTTATTTGCTCTTGCACTGATACATTTTTTATTTCCGCTTTATGATTTTTTTCATATTATATAGAGTTTTGACAGATCTAGACATTTGTACACCAATGTAAAGCCATCTTTAAATGGTACTTGATTGACAATATAAGCATTCTGATGTTGCTACAAACCCTTATTGCTCATCGCTAACAGCGATTTGTCGGAATAGACAATAGTCTTCGATGCCAGGAGCCATATTCTAATGAAATTTTAAAAAGAATTATTTACGTGAATATGTTAATGTATAAGTATTTGCATTTTACCTTATCGTTTCAGATATATGAAATATATATTCTTTTCTCAGAATATAATATCTCCAATACAATATAATAAAGAGTGTCTCAGTAGAATACACTTTTTCATTTTAAAATAAAAACACGTATTTTTTGAGATAGTTTTAATCGGATTATAAAATTAAGCAGAGGGCGCTGTTGGCTGAAGTAGTTAACGCTTTGGCTACAAAGTAATTTATGACTGAGAACCTGGGTTCGATCCCTGTTTAGGATAAGTCAACCAGATCATGATTTATGTTAGTGTGGCGTGGTGTTAATTATTGTTTGAATATTTAAGTGATGAAGGCGTGGCACTGGTCACTGAACAGTACCGGCAACGATTGATACTCTTCTATGCGATTCATACTCTTGTACACCACATCGCGGCACACTCCTTCGTCGGTGATGTTAGCAGAATCGTCGGCGAAGTAAAACAATTATTAAAATGGCTATACATTAAGCTTTAGAAACTTAATGCGTCTCACGCAATCAGTGTCTGAGTGTTATTTCTCTTTGAGAAAAAGTACGGAATAAAATATCGGTCAAGTGGCCCCCACGGCTCTGATGACAGGCCATTACGCTTGTCATGAAATCTTATGACTTTTTCGTGGAGATATGACTGTATCTCATCGATCGTGCGTTGGACTAAGTGATTGTTTCTAGTTTATTTGCATAAGCCCGAGATTTCACAAAATACCAAAGAAAAAATTCGCACGGCATTAAATCGCATAATTTTGATGGCCAGTTACTGTCAGGATTTCTTAAGATAATTTATTCTTAAAATCATCGCAGCAAATGGCGTATTCCTGAAACCACATGTCATCCAAATTCATGCCATCCAGTTGAGGCTACAAGAGATCCGTTATCATGTCCCCTGTTCCCCATCTTCAAAAAAGTAAGTGCCAATCACGCCGCCTGACCAAAGTATGTACCAGACAGTTGCTCGTTGTGGGTGCATTTGTTCCTCATGGATTGCGTGAGGATTTTCTGAGCCCCAATTTCGATAAATTTGTGTGTTTACGAAGCCATTCATTGGAGAAGAGGATTTTTTTCGAAAAATTGTATTTGCCTTCACTTTGCTCCATTGCGCATTGAATGAATTGCTGGCGCTATCCATGGCCTGCAGGTTTAAGCTCTTGAATAAGTTGAATTTTGTTGTACCCGAGAAGGAGCAGGCCATTTGCCAAAATTCGTTGCGTAGTGCTTTGTGTAATTTGGAGTTGTTGGGAACGTTTACAGCAGCAGTATTTTTAAAACATCGAACAGTATGTTGACGCATAAGAGTCTTACCGTCCATAACGGAACCAGTTCCTTAAATTTTTTGTGACCACTCTTCGAGTAGTTTTCCCAATAGGTGTAGCTTCTCGGCTGAAAATACTTTAAAGTCTGGGAGCGTTTTCAGCATAACTTTCCAAATTTGTGCAACAAGTTTTTACTATTATAACGCACTATTCTTTTGTGAAATGCTCCATTTTTAAAAATTCGCATACAAATATATGAAACCTGTCAAATTTCATAGTTGTCACTTCAACAAAAAAAGTAACAACAAATTTAAATGGTGTATTCTTACGGAGACACCTTTTATTTTTAAAACAATTTAAATATTGTTTATCAGTGTGTTGAAAATTGTACTGACTATTATATTTTTAGTTTCCTTTATTGGTCATAATCAGTGAAAGTTTTATGCCTTCAAACAAATTTTTAAATTCATTTTTAGGCATTGTGGTTATCAAAAGATACAATATAAAGACCTGGTAAGCAAATTAAATAAAAATCTCTGTTTAGGAACAAAATCTGTTATTTAAAGAATAGAGGCAATAAAAAGATACAAGACGGGAAATTATTCACACATGTGCGAATTTATCAGTAGGAAGAAAAAGAACAAAATTTTCATCCTCTGATAACAATTTATATGGTACTGATAACAAGAATACAACTGATAATTGTATGTCTAATAACTATTTAAAAATACAAATTTCCCTACTTGCAAAATTCAGTTTATTCCATTATTTCATTATTCAGATGATTGTACAGAAACTCGCAAAATATTATATGGTATTTCCATAGAATTCAAACATATTTTTCTCCATTTGAGTTACAAAACATATACATAAAAGCAAAAGTTTAAGCTTTTCAATACTTAATATAGAAAATTTATTATCTTGGGATATACTTGCCAAATAATTGTTTAAGCAATGAGAGTTTAAAAAAATGGTTGTTTGCTGTGGCTTTAGCTGTTCATATGCCGACATTTCATTGATCACTAAACCATAAAACGTCAGTGAACTTTAAAAAGTTTGAAAACTTTCAACCTCGTATGTTTACGTCAAACGAATCAAATACAATATGAGAATTCAGTATTGTATATGAATCATAACAAAATACATAATCATAGTAGGCTTAGAATGCTTTTATAAAAAAAAAAAAAAAAAAAAAAAAAAAACAACAACAACAATTACACTCAACGTGAGCGAATTTTATTTTTCTTGCAACAAGTGCACAATTAATTATTAATTATTTTGTAGAATATCTCGAATAAAGAATTTCATAATAATTTCTTATAACTTTTAATAGATAATAAATTGATATTATAAAATAACATTCAGAATAGGAAACAACTTGGTTAGAACGATCGAAACAAACACTCTAGACATACAGGGTGTATACAAATTGAGCTGTCGGCGCCCATCAGATTACAATTGACACATACATATGTACTTCAGTCTTCTAGAAACAAGTAACATATTGGGTCTTCCTATATTAATATATAATTTTGACACTGATAGATTTTCTCTGTCTAAGTTAAGGGTATCATTCCTACACATACCGAAATCAGTGGCTGTATGCACCAAATAAGTCACATTAATTTTGAACAGCTTTGGGAAATATTGCAAAATTATTTCCAAAAAAATAAGTGATGTGTTGCCCGAAAGTGTGTTAAAAAGAAGCTTTGATCGAAATAAAGCACTCACCGCGAATACCGTATACAAGTTTGAGTAAGAGGCCCGTCACACTGGCTTGCCGGTGGACAAGACTCATGATCCCCATATTTTTACGATTCGTATCGATGAGAATGTGACTGTTTTAGCCGAAAGTTTGAATTCTAATCCAAGAATGTCAATTCGCCAGCGTATTTCATACAAGAACACCGATTATTCGCTTACAAGGTCTAATTGAGTCAACAATTGAAGGCAAACGAATATCAATTACATTACGACCTCTATGTTTGGGACTTACAGAAGCTTAAGTTTGGCTGAAAAATCTTATTCATGATGCCATGCAAATAATCCAGAGACGATCCACATCCTCAAGATTACTATACTCCGAGCCATTTCATATATAGAACTATAAAATATCAACAAGGTTATGGAAAATTTTACTCACAAGACACGCAAAGCAAAGCCAGCCACGGCAGCCTACATACATTAGGAATGGCTGATTATAACCCTAGAAATATTAAGCATAGTGCGATTTATTTAATTTTTAAAAATATACCTGCATTTGAATCACTCTTTATTTATATTCAGAGTAACAATGTCCATAGAAAAATTCCATTACATCTCTAATTTTTCATAATTTGATAGAAGCGGCCTGGATCTAGCGAGGCAACTCTAATACAGGACCTTTATAAACCAAAAATTAATTGTGAACTGCTCGATTATGTGTTTTAATGCACTTGAGACTAAAGAGATGTATGCCCATACTAAAAGAAATGGAATAGAATTGATACATCGATTTCATATACATTTTAATATGGACTCGCAATCCGAATTCCATATTTTCTTATCAATCAAATTTGACTTTAAAATGGTTTATGGTGCTTTATATTTGGATAAAAAGAATAAACAGACAATATCTCTATTCTATGAAATGTATGACTTCGTATTAAGAGGATATTTTTCGGATTCCAGTCAAAATGACTCTTTTTTGCTTGCATAAACGGCAGACCAGATGCATGTATATCGAAAGACGTCTACAATAATGTCAAGGGTCGAAAAGCTTTTGATAATTCTTAGAAATATTAGACCATTCCTCTGCATGAAATGGAGCTAAAAGCTACTCAGCTAGATCCGTATTAAAGAGCTGGGACGGAATATCAGAAAAGCGGATATTTTTTTTCATTTATTTACAGGTCCCAGGGCCAAGCGCTCAACATCTTATGTCAACTCAATTATCATTTCAAAGCTAATTTTATTTCTCTTCTGACAGGGACGAATTGAAAGCTTTTAATTACCATCTCTAATAAATATTAAAAAATATTTTGTACTTTCAGTTTTTTTTTTCTTTTTTTTTTTTTGTTAATTATTCTCTCTCGCTCAATATAGAAGCAAACAGGAAATGCACGACCCTGAAGCATTGGCCGTCATTAGAATTTGTGTAATTTACTAGACGTCTACTTCATACGATCGAGTATCATATAGAACGTATTAATTTTGAGAAAATTATCTCTCTCACAACTGTAAAGCGTATTTTAGTAAAATTAAATTTTTTTAAATAAAATTGTTGAGGCGTAACTATTTTTTTGATTTATCTTTTGAGATCTATAGCAGCCATCTTTAAAAGCACTTTGTTGCATAGAATATGTAAAGGAATTTGAATAATTACTCTAGTGTAGATACAATTTAAATGATTTTTATCAGTTTGTTGAAATTTTATGGTTGTCATAATTTTAGCTTTTTTTAATCTCTTACATTTTATGATCAGAAACAGTCTTATGTCTTAAAAAAAAATTTTAATATAACTTGCAACCAACATGGAAACTAACTATTATGTTGTAAAGATTTCGTTAGCCAAATGAATCAAAAAAGTAGTTTAAAAGCCAAAACAGAAATATGGTGACAATAAAAACATATAAAATACGATGATAATGAAGCACTTTCAAATTTATCAGGTGAAGCCAACGTTATTAAATACATGATAGGGGCGGAAAGTAATAAAAGTTATAAGCAACCGAAATATCACCAGAGGTATAAGGAATAGATAAGAATTTTCATCAGAATTCTGTATAATAACGTAGAAATTTTACAAGAGAGAGTATCATTTTGTCCTCCAGGTAGAAGCTGAGATCATATTTGCAACATGACAAAAATAATTTTAGTTTTTTGTTTGTTTTTGTTTTTTGCTGGGGCTATGGGACAGGTAAGTTAGTCCTTTATTTTAAATAGAAAAGTATTCAAGGCGTCCTTATTAAGGTGTCCTTATTAATTGATCATCAAGATAAGAAAGTAACAATTTGATGCAATGATAAAAAAATAACGAAAAAAAATAATTGAATTTTTTTAAAGCTTTCTTCAGCTAAAATATTAAATATTCTGATCCCTGCAGGAATCCATCAAACATCGATAAAGTTTGTTGCTGAAATTTTTGGTTTTATTTTAGGTTAAAGATGTGAGCAACCAGTCCATGTATGCAGGGGTTTTATGAGATTTTGAAAGTCCATGGATATATCTACACTCAACAAATCCAACCTGCCCTGATGTTGACTTATGGCTTAAAAACTTAATGAGAAGTATAGACCGGATGGAAGCAGAAATTGACAGATTGGAAAAATACTGAACATCGAATATATCAAAGGTTCTGCACAAATCTTGAACCTTTTGCGAATAGTGTGCTGGCAAAGATAAACTTAATAAAAAAATTTTGGATAGACTACTATGAAACTGAAAGCAAAAAATGTGCCATTCATCACAACAATAGAACTGTATCGTACGCTACTTGTATTGATGTCGTGGTCAGTACTACATCTATTCATAATTTAAGACTCCAGAGATTCCAAACAGTAGCTTTTATTCATTTTAGACAACCAACACTGAAACGACTATTAGTATGTACAAGGACGAACTCGAGACGATGACAAGCGATGCCAAATCCTTGATAATTGCAAATTCTAATGAATTTAACACATGCAATAAAAATCTTGAAAATGAAATCAAATTTGAATCTATACAGGTAAAGGATGCGTGTATGTCCTGTACTATATTCCACTTAAAATGCTTGTATTTTATAATAAATAATTTCTTTTAGCTTAGAAATATAAGCATTCAGTCTTCATTTGCAGAAGTTTTAAAAAATTTTGAAAGTATACTACAAAGTCTAAATACACATTTAACACAATATGCTGATATATATAAGGAACCATCTCAAAACTTTGAAGGTGGTATAGACAAAATTGGATTAGAGTTCACTATATTTGAAAATATAGATGAATTAAAAAAGCAATGTGTCACAAGAAATCGTGGGAAAATACCAAATATCGAAAATGTGGAAAAACTTGCAAATACTTGCTTGCTAAGTGTTCAAATTTTATTTCCAAAATGATAAATTACTGAAGCTAATTCACTGCCAAATAAAAAATATTGTTCGTACAGTTTCCATGGCGATCATCGGCAAAAAGGAGAATGTGCACCGTCCTCAGCCTAGTGTGGCATCTATACTCACAAATATTGCAGGCTAGTGATTTTGGATGTTACTGAATTTTCTTAATGTCTGTTCTTACGTGATTTGAAATCACAATTTTGACTAATGAAACCTGTAGATATTGATAAATGTTCCAATATTTCAACGATTTTATTTTGTAAACTTTGTATTTTTATTTTATAATAGATATCAAGACGGTGCTCCATAACTGAATCCCTTAGCATTATATAGGTTTTTAAATCGAATTGTATAATAGAAGTTTTCAATCTATGCCTACAATTACTTCCAATGAGCCAACTAATTGGGAAAGCTTTCGATTTCATTTGAATGGACTTAGCGTCTATATGTGCTTTCTGTGTCAAACGATGATGAAGGGGTAAACCTTTAGTAGTTATTTTATACTGTATCATATGTTGCCAATCTCAGAATAAAAGTAAAATGATAATGCATCGCTTTTCCCTGAATTAATTTCAACATTCGATCTATTTTGCCCCAATGTGCATCGTCAGGAAAGCAACAGGTACGAAAAGTTCAATTTACAATCCCAAAAGGAAATTATTTTAAATAATATATGCGTTTGTCTTACGAACTGATAGATATTAATAAAATTATCTATTAAATCATATTTATCACAATTACATTCAAATGGAAAGAAAAATTTAACAAAAAAAAAAAAATAAATAATAATTTAAGACATTATTTTCTTCTTTTAAGTTAAGAAATCAAACTGACACGAATATCTTCTACGAAAATACACAAATTATGAAAAAAACATCAGTGAGCAAAAGTTTAGAACTTCAAAAAACTGAGGAACGCACAGCTAAAGTTGCAGTCTCCCTCGGTAAAGATTTTTTTTAAGAAATAGAATCTTCTGGTGTTGCATGCAGTGTCTATGACTGCAGCAATAGACAACAGCAATAGTAATACGAATAATAGTTATTCACTTCAAATGGAAACGTCATTAATATTATCCAAATTGATTTATAAGTTCTTCTACACAATTCTTTCTGCATACACAAAAATACTAAAATGAGGCATTTCCTATGAAAATTACAACTTAAAGAAAAATTTATTTACATTTATTTGCAATCTATTTACAATTAAATGATAAACAATTTTTTTTTATAATTTTACATAAAGCAGAAGCTTTAATATATTTACATTTAAAATGCCTTAAATTATTGTATAAGTAATTATTGCTCAAGATAGAAAAGGAAGATCTTCTAACTTCACGGCTGTCACCAAGAAGAGCTTTAGCAAGGATAATGTCATGGTTACTAAGTCTGTTCAAGTAATTCATATTACATTTTTTTTATTTCCTCCCTAACATTCCAAATATTAAGCTCATTATGTGTAGTAGCATTTCTTACAAGCCAGGGTTTATTGATGAGAAATCTTTAAGTTTTAGACCAATATCTTTGGATAATATCAATGTTGGAATAAGAGGCTGTTCCTCACAATTGAATAACTGAATTCCAAACAGGCTTTAAAATAGTTTTGTATAGTAACAGTTTGTTGTTTATAGTCAGTTGTGAATTTGAGCCCGATTGCAAATGTGTTAAACGTGTGTTAATATTGAACTAAGACCCCATCTAAATAAACAGAGAGGCAGTCACCCTGTTTTAGCGCATATGTAAGTCAACACATGACTTATCAGCATTAATTTTAATATTGTACGATTTTCATCATTGTTTTCTTAAGTACTTCTGGTTTATGGAATGTGCCAAGAATAATGGGCATCAGTAAATGGTCTTTGCTTGAATGCAAAGAAATCGAAGGCGATGATGATCAGTAAGTAAGTCTAACTTTGTGCAACTTACCTTACAGCAAATACTTATTGGTGGATCTGCCATTGAGCTTGTAGAATATGCCAAAAATTTTGGTGTTATTTTTAACAATAGTTTAACATGGTCAAATCATGCAAATGCTACATGTGCTAAAATTTACTCAATGCTAAGCAATCTTTGGATAACACAGTATTTTACTCCAATTAACATTCGCATGCTACTAGCCAAAACATATATTCTTCCGACTCAAATGTATGGTTGTGAACTATTTTCTAATTGTGATGCTTACAACGATGTTTCCAGATATATCTATGAACGTTCGAGAAATAGCAGCATATCCCAATTTTCTCATCAAATCTTTCACATTTCCTTCGAGAACCTGTCAAAGTGCCGTACACTAATATTTCTACACTAAGTTATATGCACCAGACAATCCGATTATCTTTATAAACAGGATACAATTTTCTAGATCGAATAGAGGCTATAGAATTGACTCAGATATCATAGACAAATATCTAAAAGACATTTCTATTCGTCTCTGGAATGGACTTCCACCTAATTTTCAAATATTAAGCAACGCAAAGCACTTCATGGGTTAATGGAAAATATTAAGCGTGTATATTTTGTTAAAACTGCTCTTGTTTTTTATGTTTTTTCATGTTTTATTCAAATATTTAATTTCATTGGTTCTTGTTAATTTATGTTAATTTATAATTTTTTTTTTTGTAAATTTTATATTTTTGTTTTAATGTTTAATTTTTGATTATATAAAACATGTAAAATTGCTTATTGCCATTATCTTCCCAGCACTTCTAAATAAGATTACATCTTGTTGTACTGAATTTATCTTAAATAAATAAAAGAGAATGAAATGAAATGATAAAATATGGTATAAATAAAGATGATATTCACACACTTTTAAATTTACCAGTTGAAAAAAAAACATGATTAAAAAATTAGATACAAATTGTAAAATTAAAATTATACGCATGTGATGATAAAGATAAAATGTTTTATTCTATTTTGAGATTACCAATAAAAACCCTTAACATTTCGTGAATGCCCCAGTACTATTTAGGCGTTTGAAGTGGTTTGCAATATGAGCAAAAAAGCTTTTTTGTTGCTGTGTCTGTTTTTGGCTGTGGCTAAAGGACAGGTAAGTAATTAATTTATTTTAATTTGCAAACATTGAAAAGCCAAGTTTTCAAATCAGCTGTTGAAGGGAAAAGGATACTAATTCGAAATACGACAAGACATCAGAAAAAAAAACTTAAGAAACTCGATTAAATTTTCAAATAAATAATTTTGGCTTCTGAAAACGAATAAACAAAACCAATAAAGGAGGTCCTTGTCTCTATTTTCTCTAGATACTTAATTTTCTCGCATAACCAACACGTTGTCATCTTATTTTACAATAAAATAATTAATAAAATAGTACTTATAAAAATACTTAATGGTCGGTCGTCATACCTAAGCTTCGGGAAAAATTATGATGATATTAATATTGAGGGCCCAGACGTACAAAAAAAAGTTCCAACACATTTTACATTGTATACGATTTAATGAAAGCGGTGTCAGTTTAAAAAATTAACTCTAATGAAGGCTATTTAGGATTTATTGAATATAAGTCCGAAAGAAAATTGTGTTCAAGGCTACAAATGGGTGTGAGGCCATTTTAATAAAAATTTTATATAATTTTCATTGTAAATTTCTTTTGTATATTTTCAAATATGAACTTAAAATTTCTTATAAATATAAACAAATTTTATTTATTTTGAAAACTGTCACAATAATAAGTTTTCTGCCTTCAAATATATAAAGCAAACCCCAATCAATTACCAGTGACCACTTAAGCACCTGAAAGGAGGCCAATTAAATAAAAGGCCAGTTAACAAACAGAACGTGTTATACAAAATATTGTGACAATATTGTGCTAATTTATCAGTTGGAGGAGAAACACTATCGCTGATAACAAAATTATATAGTTAGATATATAAAGCGATATGCAGCGAATATTTCAAGCATTAGAAATATCATCGGAGAGGTGTGGGATAGACAACAATTTTCATAGCAATTTTATAAAAAAAGACAGAAATTTTATAAATCTTTCAGCATTATTGAGGCATCTGTACAAAAATTCAGTATTTAATTTCAATATGAGAAATACATTCATAGTTTTCAGCTCGTTTTTGTTCTTGACTGTTGCTGTGGCTAAAGATGAGTTAAATAGTTGCTCTATCTTGACATGAAAACTTTTTAGTTCTCCCAAAGAAAAACGGCGAAATTAACAAAAAAAATTGGTAGTTTGAACCAAATTGCTTAAAAGGACACAAGTCTTTATATCAGATATTAAAATAATAAATAAAAAATTTAAGAAAATTGAATTTTCACACCAACAATTTTTGCTTTTAAAAAAGATTTTTAACATTTGAGATTTTTAAAAGACTTATCAAACATTGACATATTTTATTGCTGATCTCTTTAATTTCCTTGAGATCTAAAGATTGTAGCAAAAAGTTGGAAGAAAACTTGTTGCCGTTACAAAAATGTAAAAAAATGACATCTATTTTCACATGGAAATGCTTGAAAAGAAGAGTACGAATTCAAAGAGGATACAAACAAAATAAATTTGATTTACAGAAAACTTTAAGGATCTATTGTTTTTCATTAAAAAAAAACAATATACAGTGAATTTGCGGTAATTGAACTAACAATGTGGTAAACTATCCAGGAATATGAACACAAAGTCTCTTTATGTGAACTCTCTATATAGTTAACAAAGCTTAAGGGGTACAAATAATAAACATCTTGAACAATGTTACGTGCAATTTTTTGAATCTCCAAGTTTTTAGCAAAAATAAAATAAGTTTTATTTCAATGATTTTCAACACTATTTCTATTTCGTCCGATTATTTACAGACCACCTACTTCCAAAGAGTCATACTTATTCTCTCTAAACAATCTTAGAACACAAATTGTCTGCTAAAACTTTGATTAGCAGACACTTAGAAATTTGGAAAATACGTTTCATCATTCTTCAAACCGCGTTAATCAGATTCCCGATCGGATTGTCTCCCAAATAAAACTAGAAGGTTAATACGTTTGCACAGGATTATTTTGTCTTAAGAAAATTATTAACAAGGTATCGCAGAAATAAAGATGTATTTTTTTCCTTTACAGAAAATTTAATCCAGATTCCTGATGCAGATTTTAGAAATAACAAAATTTCAATTTCAACATTTTATTTTCTCAAGTCTTAGAGCCCCTGTATCATTATCACTTATTGAAATAAATTATTACACACCACGAGAATATCCAATTTCATTATATCAAATGCAATTTGTATTTGTTCATATTTACCAATATAAGAGTTGAAAACTAAATAGAAAATAATTTTTCTGGAAAATAAATTTCAACAGCCGTATGCAAAAAATACTTTACTTTACTTTTATCTCTAAACTTTAAATTATTTAACAAATATTTTAAGGCAATTGTTTTTCTTACCTCATGCCAAACTCTACTTTAACTATTTGATGAATTAAAGAACTTCATTCCCAAGAGGATCATGTTCAGCAGCGGCGATTATAATTTAATTCGAGTACTCAAATATGTGATTTTTTTAAAAATAATTTCCCGAAAATAGTTGCGGTTTGTTGTGGCTTTAGCTGTTCATATGCAGACATTTCATTGGTCACTAAACAAAATCGTCAGCGAACTTTAAGCAGTTTTTAAACATTTAACCTCCCATCTTTATACCAAACAAATCAAACACAATATGAGAATTCTCTATCCTATATGGTTATTACAAAATACATAATCCTTGTATTCTTATGAGGATTTTATACAAACATCACAAGAAAAAATTATGCTCAAGATGAGACTTCTTTATTTTAAACGATTAATTGGGGAAAAAATCATTTAGAATAAAGTTGCCTTTGGTTATGAGTTTCTATGTTTGTAACTAAAGATCTTTGGAGAGAAAATTTAATGAATTTTTCCACAGAACTAAAAGCATTTTTCTTATTTGAATGAAAAAATTATTTAAATATCCCAGCATTTTGCTCTCAATTTTCATTGTGTACGCATCACAAACGCATATTAATGTATTTAAATATTTTCTTCGGTATTTGCAATGAATTTCAGTACAGTTGTACAATTAAGTGATATTTTCCTAAGATCTTAAGCCCTAATACACGACTCTTAATGGGTCCGCATGTGCTACATTAATAAGGATATTTAAGTAAGAAATGACATTCGAAAACACCAAATAAATGTAAATGTAAATGTAACAAAGATGTGTATGTGCTCTTAAAGCTTTCATTTAATAGTCTTATTTTATATATGTGCATGTACTTAATAATGCCTCTTAAAGCAATATAACTATGAAACCATTGTAATTTTGGTAAAGTCATATTGACAAAAAACTTTAACACTAGTTACTCAAAAGAGAAGGAAACAATTAGTTCCAGCTGTGAATACAATACAAATTTTCTAAAAATTGTAAAATTAACTTGATCTTAATTTCTTTTAGATTGGAGGTTTACGCATCCGATTGATAAATGCATACAATTTAAGAAATTTTGAACAGCCAACAATATTCCCTGACATAGGTTTTACAAGATATTCTGATATTTATAAAGAATCGGTTGAGAGCATAATAAGCAGCATAGATCGAATGGAAGCAGAATTAACTAGATTGGAAAAACAAGATGAATTAAGAATGGAATGTGGCACCAAATATCACGACAAAATACCGAAAATAGATTACGCCAAAGATCTACTATATAATTGCTGGAATAAATTCATGACGAATTTAACACCTTTTGTTGGAAAACTTGTGACAAAAACAAACTCAATGAAACAGTATTTGTTCAAATATTACAAAGATGGGAATAAAAACTGTGCCGATGAATTCGATAAAGGAACTGATGATTACACTTCTTGTACTGATACCGTCGTGAGTATTATTCTAATATCAAGTGGTATATGTGATTGCATGTATTCTCAGAACTTACTATAATTCATTTTAGAAAACCGAAACTGAAACTATTATTAAGAAATATGGGAACGAACTCAATACCATGACAGACGGCATGACGTCTCCGATAATGACGATTTCTGATGACTTTCTAATATGCAACAAAATTATTCACTATGAAACAAACATGAAATATACTCTGGTAAAGGATGCGTATAAGGACTGTCTGAATGATGGATGATGAAATTTGAACTCCAAATATAATGGAATTTAGAAAATGACAAACAAAATGAAATAAATGAAACAAAAATTTAACACAAAATAAAGAATGAAAAATGAAAAGAAAATTACAAGAAAAGTTTATTGATACATTTGATCTTCTGAACTCTACTGGGATTACAAGCATTGTCGTGGTCTCTTACGGATGCTTTTCTTAGTGATTAAAATTAGTTAGCTAGAGCCTACGATTTGTCTTTTATTTCAATCCTTGACTGCCATTTTGTCCTTTTGTGATTACGATAAGATTGGTAAAAGAGCAAGAAAGTTGACGCAATTTACATTATTCTTATAAGTTCACTCTCAAGAAGCGTTTAACCACGCAATAACGAAAGTTTTATTTTAGGAACATTTTTATACGAGAGCACCAAATTGATAACTAAATGTGCACAAAATGTTTTCAACTACTATTTTAAATATTGTTTCAAATTTTAAAACCAACCGCAAGGAGAGGGAATGATGGTAGCTCTATAATTATCCAAAGACAAGACCACTGTGAGGTTTCATCATGGTGAATATTTTGTAAAACCGTAGTTGTATCAAGAGCCGGATTACAAATCGGACTTTACCGAATATATAAACCCATGTTAAAGTTACCGCCTTTTTTTCTGTATAATAATAAATATGAACATATTTTCTATATATTATTATGACATTTAAAAAACGAATCTAGATAAAAAAGAGATCTCGGATTTAGTTACATTTGAATAATTAAACAGTTTGGCAGTTGGCATCTTAATTCTGGTTGATCATTTCATTACATGGCCAAGCATTTTCTTGAAATCTTGAAAAAAAGGAATTATTCCTATTAAGAGCAACGAAATCATTGAAGATGTTCCAAAACATCTACCATTTGATGCAAAGTCGTCTCAGTCTATCAAATTAGCTCCAATACAGGACATTTCGAACTTAAGAAAGAAACTTATTTGTGTAAAATATACTCAAGATTAAAGATCTGTGCACGTAATATAAAAAATGTAATAAAAATATTTGTTGCTTTCTCTTTTAATACCAGTCTGTAATCTATCTATCTATCTATATATATATATATATATATATATATATATATATATATATATATATAAAATAGGATGTGTGTATGTATGTATGTATGTATGTATGTAAGGTAATGGCTCCAGAACGGCTGGGCCGATTTTGACGAAATTTTCAGGGAACCTTCAGAATACTCGGCCGGGTGACACTGTGAAGTCTGATTTTTTCGGTCTCTGGGCGGAGGGGCGTGGCAAAATCCAAAAATTAATAAAATGAGAACGGCTTGGCCGATTTCTGTAAAACTATTTGTCAGTTGTTCGTATTTTCGAGGAGAAGGTTTTCATGGAAGAAAATATTGGAAAATCCCTCCGGAAAAGTCGGAAAATTGGAAAAATCGAAAATCGAGTTTTTGTATTAAATTTTGTTTGAAATTACTACTTAATTTCTTTCAAATGAAAAAATAGAAAGTTTGTCTGAAGGCTTAAAATTGGGGCGAGGCGAAGTTCGCCTGGTCCGCTTCTATATATATAAAATAGGATATGTGTATGTATGTATGTATGTATATATGTATGTATGTATGTATGTATGTATGTATGTATGTATGTATGTATGTATGTATGTAACGTAATGGCTCCAAAACGCCAGGGCCGATTTTGAGGCAATTTTCAGGGAACATTCGGAATACTCGGCCGGGTGACACTGTAAAGTCTGATTTTTTGACTGCAGGCGGAAGGGAGTTGCAAAATCTAATTTTCATATTGCACCACCAATGACATATACATATACATATTTATTTTTTGTGCTTTTTTTTATTTTATTTTACTTTTTTTGGAAAGCAGTTGTCATGTTCTTCAAAACGAGATATCAAACTCTTAAATCGGTTATGTAGTTCCGAAGATATGTATTTACAAAAAATCTAAGTTAATGATGATTCAATATCAAAAATTTAAAACTTTCGAAATGTTGCATTAAAAAATCCGAGTTTTCGGTTTACCTGCAAAATATTTACATCATTCGATAACACAAGATATTCCGCGCTTACTAAGGTGCAACATTGTACAATAAGTTAAAGATCTATACATATAAAACAGGATATATATATATATATATATATATATATATATATATATATGTATATATATATATATATATATATATATATGTATATATATATATATATATATATATATATATATATATATATATATATATATATATATATATATATATATATATATATATATATATATATATATATATATATATATATATATATATATATATATATATATATATATATATATGTATATGTAACGTATGGACTCCAAAATTTTATGATATGTATTCCATGGATTTTTATTTAAAAGCCGTAAATTTCGTTAAACGCTTAATTTAAATCGTATGGTAATATAACTTTTGAGCTGTTTGCTCAGGGCCAGCAACGCGGACGGGGTCAGCTATATGTATCTCTACATATATAAAAATTACGTGTATGTTCGTGATCGCTAAACTCAAAAACTACTGGACCGATTTTGACCAAATTTTATATGCATGCTCTATGGGCCGTGAGGAGTGTTTCTGTGTAGTTTGAAGTTCGTCCGACAGATGGCCCAATATTTTGTTTTTTGTGTTTTGCGATAAGCCTATGCTGCGTTTTGCTGAAGGTGTTGGGTCCTTAATCAGCGTCTAGTGGGGTTAATTATCCCGATACCGGTATTTCAACAATAATCGCTATGTCGATTTAGTGCAAATTTGAAGGCAAAACAACGTTTTCCCGGGTCAGCTAGTTTCTTATAGATTTCAAGTATGAAAACTTGGTTTAATTGTTTTTTAGTGTGTTAAGAGTGTTATCTATAAAATTATTTTAAATACAACGATAACATGGACAGAAGGGCGTCATCGACGTCATCGTATATAAATCAAAATGTTAAAAGAATGTTTTAAATACAACTATCTTCTATCTAACCTTATCGCTTAAGACCTTCTTTGCGTCTAACGACTCTATTAGTGAAAACTATAATATTTACGATATAATTTTTATATATTTTAACTTTTTGTAGAATATTTTATGACAATGATAATTGCAGTTTACTTTATGAACGCACATGCCATAATAAGAAGCACTTTTATGGCTGCCAACAAAGTTTTTAAATAACTTTTAAGCAACTAACGATCATAACATAAAGACGCAATTAGCTTTATTAAGTTAAAAAAAGTTTAGAAATAAAACATTTTATTCAAGATATGGTGGCAATAAAAATATACACTTTACGATTACATTTCCACACTTGCAAATTTATAAGGCGGAATCAGCATCATTAAATAATATGATTTATATGCATGATGAAACAAGACGTAACGAAATTTATAGGCATCTGAAATATCAGCAGAGGTGGATGGTACAGATAAGAATTTCCTTTAAAACTTTATATAAAAAGGTAAAAATTATAGGAATTCCTCACTATTATTTTGCCGCGTAGGAAGGAGTTAAAATCTATTTGCAACATGAAGAAGATAATTTTATTTTTGTGCTTGTTTTTTGCTGTGACTAAAGGACAGGTAAGTGAGATTATATAAAAGGACAGACATTAATTTAAATCTAATTATCAAAATGAAAGGGTAATAATTCCGAACAAAGCAAAAAATTCAAAGTAAGTAAAAAGAGTAACTTTTGCAAACAAATCAGTTGTCATAGTTTGGGGTTAATACTTTTTGGTTTTCCTAAAATCTATAAATTTTAGCCAGAAATTCGGTTTAAATCGTCTAAAGCTTATTTCAATTTTTTTATTTTTAAATAATTAATTTCTTTTAGGTCAATGATGTGAGCGTCCAGTCCTTATATGCCGGAGTCTTGAGAAATTTTGAAAGTCCATGGATAAATCTCTACTCGACACTTCCAAACCGTCCTGATGTTTATGACTCAATGCTAAACAAGTTAATGAACAGCATAGACCAAGCAAAAATTGACAGATTTGAGACTGAAGATGAATTACGAAAGAAGTGTGTCGACAATATTAAAGGGCCTCAAAATAATTGCTGGGAGCGGAATATGTCGGAGAAGAATATGTCGCTAAAAATCGCGGCATAATACCAAACATCGAAAATGTCAATAAACTTGCACACTCTTTCTGAAATCAACTAGTCATGAGTCCCATTGCTGTTGTGAAGAACATTTAGAATAAAATAGACTCAATGAGGAAATATTATTAAAGATATGATGAAACTGCGGTAAAAGGGTGCGGTAATACATTTGATAAAATGACTGAAGACTACGTGTCATGTGTGGATAACGTGGTAAGTGTTATATAATATAAGACTCAGCAGATATTCATCATTAACTTTCATTCGTTTTAGATAAACAATACGGAGGCTACCATTAACAGCTACAAACAAGTATTCAAGGCGATAAAAAATGATGCCAAATCTTTATTAATTACAAACTATAAAACTATTTCCATATGCAAGAAAAATCATGAAGTCGATACAAAATATCAACTCATTCAGGTAAGGGGCGCGCATTACATTTCGCTTCAAATTCTTTTATTTTAAAGTGATTAATTTCTTATAGATCAGAGACATGAGCACCCATTCTTTATTTGCAGATGTTTTCAAAAAGTTTGAAAACCAAGTGCAAAATCTAAATACACAGTTTATAAAATATGCAGATATATATAAGGAATCGCTTCAAAATTTTAAAGGCATAATAGAACGCATGGAAGCGGAATTTACTAGATTTGAAAGTGTAGAAAAATTAAGAAAGAAGTGTGTTGCAAAAAATCGCAGGAAAATACCGAAAATGGAAAATGTGCAAAAACTTGCAAACAGTTGCTGGAATCAACTTGTCATGAATATCGTTCCTTTTGTGCAAGACATTAAAATAAAAATAAACTTAATGAAAAAATATCACACAGAACATTATGAAACTGAGATAAGAGACTGTGTGGATAAATACGATAAAACGACTGACGATTTCGCAGCTTGTACTAACATTGTAGTAAGTATTTTTAATATTAAAACAAACCTGAGACTCCACGTGTTGGATCTCTGCAGCGGCAAATGTAAATTTTAAAAGCGAATTCTTAGTGTTTTAGAAATTATTTATTAATTCAATTATATGAATTTAAGTATACAAGTATTTCTAAATTTCAAAATTTGCTTTAAAATGTTATTAATATTTTTGGCCGCGTCATCAACTGTCCAATTTTAAACTGTAGTTATTTTCTTTGTAATAATAGAACTATTTCATCGCCGTGATTGTTGAGTCGATTAATGCGGCTCTGACATCTAATAATTCCGTATTCATCCAAGTATGGTGTTAGCGGGTAAAGCTTACTAGACTTCTCAACATTTTCGCCATGTTTGAGGCTAACAATTTCTCGATTAAAATAGTTTTGTTGTGTTACTTTATACAGATAACGCTGCGCCTGTTGAATCATGTCATAGTTAACGCCAGTTGAACTAGAAGATCGCTGCACTGAGCTTTTTAGTTTAGTCATGTATAAAATAAACGTTGCAACCGCACGATAGAGCCTCTTCCAATTTGAAAAACGTTCGATGTTCAGGTAATTGTAGCTTTCAACAGTTTTATTCACCACCCGCACGTTTCGTCTCAACTCACAGGCTGTCCTTGGGCCTAAATCGTCACACTTTGGCTGGTAGCATGGCTCATTTCGCAAGAATTCGGGACCACTGAACCATAAGGTCATGTCTTTCTCAGTAGTGATTTTCGTAGCAAGATCGGCTGGGTTCAGTTTAGTAGGCACCCATCTCCAATCGTTTATGTTTGAATGTTCCAAAATTTCACCTACGCGGTGCATAACGAAATGTTGTAGGTTTCTTGGGTCCATGCGAAGCCACTGGAGTACTGTTTTGGAGTCTGACCACCATTGTGTTGAATCAATGCGCAATCGCTGAATCTTTTTGACTTTATTTGCCAGTCTTGTGCCGATGAGTGCGGCCTGCAATTCCATTCTGCGTATGGACATCGGTTTAAGCGGTGCCACTTTAGCCTTTGCGACGACTATACTGACATCGGACTTGTTATTGCGTTTTACGAGGAGGTAACATACGGCAGAGTAGGCATATTCACCTGCGTCAACAAAGGTATGCAACTCGACTTTATCTTCACCACAGTGCTCAAGAGAATAACATCGTGGGATTTTGACTTCTTTTATGAGTGGAATCGTTGACTTCCATTGAAGCCATTTGGCATATAGAGGTTCGTTAAGTTCGTCGTCCCACCTAATATTTGATCGCCAAACATCTTGCAGCAATATTTTTAAGCCGGTTGTGTGGCAAGACAAGAACCCCAAGGGGTCGAAAATAGACATCAACACTTGTAGGCACTCACGTTTAGTTGGTACGATATCGTTTTCAATTATATTACGGCGTAGGCGTACGAATCTGCACATATATTCAAAAACATCACTAACTGGGTTCCAATACATACCCAGTATCTTTTCGGTAGCTCCCCATTGTTTAGCATGTTGTGATTCTTTTGATACATCTGACAACTGATTTAGAACGCTCGCAGAATTCGATGCTCAGTTGCGTATGTGGAAACCAGCGGCGGCGTGGATCTCTGACACTTGCTTTGCTAGCGCGGCAGCTCCCTCCTCGGTGTCTTCGCTGTCGATTAAATCATCGACATAGTGGTGGTTTTGAATCGATGCGACTGCGCGAGGGTACTTAGACTTAAATTTTTCCGCGTTATTATCTCGCACATAGTGAGCGATGAAAGGTGCACAATTTAAGCCAAACGTAAGTGCGCGCATGACAAATTGGCTTGGTGTATATAACTCGTCACCTTTATCCCACCACAAGAACCGCTGGGCATGCATATCACTTTCGCGAACATTTATTCTGTGAAACATTTCCGCAATGTCTCCACATATTGCAATTTTACCTATTCGAAAGGCCAAAAGAATGTCTATTAGGGGTGTGAGCAAATCAGGGCCACTCAACATAAAATCATTTAACGACACGCCACTTGATTGCGCTGCTGCGTCCCATACCAGGCGGATTTTGTCTGGCTTGTTCGGGTTTAGCGCTATAAAAATTGGTAAATACCACACTTTTTCTGTTTCCTCCACTATTGCCTCTGGGGAAAGCTTTGTGGCGTACCCTTTTTGTAGTAAATTATCAATTTGAGACTGCAATTTATGAAGTAGGGACGGGTCTTTTAAAATTTTTTTATGTAAGCAGATCGACCGACGTAATGCGTTATCGTAACCTTCAGGTAGTTTTATACCATCGTTTTTTAAAATCAGGCCGACCTCATACCGCCCATCTACTTGTTTACATGAGGATTTCAATGTCTTTAATGCGTCAGAGTCAAGCTTTGAGATCATAGCGGATGATGTAGGCGTTTCCATGCTGAAGTAATTTTTCACCAAATCGTGAAGCTCTTCGTCACGTTTCTGACACGCACACGTATGTATGTTCAATATGCGTTGGTCTGGGTTGCCTAATTTACCACCTTGAATTGCCCATCCATTAGTGGCTATTGGTTGTTGCCAGCCGCCCTCACGAACTTTGAGTGGAACCGCCAGTTTCCAATTATTTGCGCCGATCAAGACCATTGGTCTTATTCTTTCATAGGACTGTATGGGCAAATTTTGTAAATATGGATACCTTTTGGCGATTTCCGACATGTCAAGGGACTGAAGTGGCAAGTCTAAATGCTTAATGGTGTAGACATGTGAGAGCACAAACTTTTTGTTATTGTTTACGTTAGAAACATTCAGCGATGTTTTAAATGAACTATTTTCTACGCGTGTGGTGCCACCATTGTAAGCATAAAGACTCTCAAACGCCATCTATCGGTAAGCCATCAAAAATGCTTTCGCCAACAAGGGTGACAGACGACCCTTCGTCTAAAAAGGCAAACGTGTTAATAGCAATATTTTTTAAGTGGATGCGGATTGGCAATATACGAAAAAATGGGTTATGATCGCTATGGTGTGCGTTTATTTGTACATTGCGCTGTATGTAATTATTTTCACTTGTACTTACAGTTTGTGGAATCATTTGATTTTTTACCGTTTTGTGTAGCAATGAGTGGTGTTTAAATTTACAGCCTGTCACTCCACATACTTGGCTCTTATGGCATCTCCCCTTGTGCTGGTTTAGACACTGACGGCATAGACAGTGTGCCTTAACAATGTCCCAATTTTGACTAAGTTGTAGGTCCTTAAACTTTTCACACTGATGCACCCTATGAGTGGCTATTTTGCAAACAACGCACACCTCACTTTCGTTGGTTTTAATTTGCACATGAGTGTTTAAACATGCATTTCCTTTACCAAAATTTGGTGTTACAACTTGGCTTGCCGCTTCAGCAATTTGGTAAATCCAAGTGCTGAACAATTTTATTATAGGGACCCTTTCGTCTTTTTGAAACATTGCCCAGCCGAGTTTGTGCTGATTCGGGAGCTTATCAACAAGCTCTTTTACCAGCAAAATTGGTTGTTGAGGTGCGACTCCAGCCCACATGACTCCATGGTAGCGCATATATTTTGCACGTTTATTGCAAATTCAATTATAGATTCGAGCTTATCCCTGGGAGACGGCATGTTTCTTGCTTTATTTATTACACGCTCCAAAATGTGTTCTGGTCGTCCAAAACAGAGTCGTAAGGTTCGAATGATGTCCGGTACGAGTGCAGGTAATAGCAACTTACTTTTAACGATCTCTCTTGCTTTGCCTTTTAAGCAATGTTAAAGTCGCATCAGGTTTTCGGAATTAGAAAATCCGGCAATGGCTGTACTTGTTTCAAAGCTGTTGATGAACATTGGCCAATCCTCTGGATCACCTCCAAAAGGAGGAAGTTCACGTGGTATTGAGCGTCTGGCTTCCATTTGTGAAGTCGTGGGGTAAATCGCTGGGGTAGTATATACGTGGTGACTATTTTCACCGCCGAGCATTGTTGGCATATATTCTGTGGTTTGTCCAGCAGAATTATTTTGAAAATTAATTTGCTCGTTGCATTGCGCATCGGTTTGCATCAATATTTTATATTTTCGTTCTAAATATTCTTGCTGAATTTTCCTTTCTTCTTCTAAAATTTGCAGCTTCAGCATTTTTTGCCTTTCAGTATGCTCTAGGGCGTTTGTCGTATTTTTTAAATTTGTTTTATTCAGTAGGAAATGCTGTTGCGTATTACCCATCATAGTTGTTTGCTGTGTCGAGTAGGGATACAAAGGGGCTGCACCCAATACGCTTGAAGGAGCCATTAATATATTCGTTGCGGCGCAACTATATATTTGGGATCCTTTTGCACTTACAGTCGAGGCTGGGGCGAATACCGAAGTAGTTGATTTTTCCGGAAGTATTGCGCTAGGAAGACTATTGCTTATTGCGGTAACTGAAATTGATGTGGCAATTCTTAGTGTACACAAGGCTGGTGATGAGGTCGAGTTCGGTTGAGCACCTGGGCCGGCTACATTAGTTATAACAGAAGTGGCGGATGGTATGGGCTCGCATATATCGCAGTTCCAATTGTAATCAGCCACACTACTGTCAACTCCAACACAAGTGAAGTGATACCACTTGTCGCATCTATCGCACATTACCATTTGACTGTTGTCTAACTTTTCGCATTTCCCGCAGCTATAACCAGGTAGACTTTTTTCTTTTTCCATCCCAAAGTTTATTAAGTATTAATAAAATTTTAAAGAACTGTTGGATCTCTGCAGCGGCAAATGTAAATTTTAAAAGCGATTTCTTAGTGTTTTAGAAATTATTTATTAATTCAATTATGTGAATTTAAGTATACAAGTATTTCTAAATTTCAAAATTTGCTTTAAAATTTTATTAATATTTTTGGCCGCGTGATCAACTGTCCAATTTTAAACTGTAGTTATTTTCTTTGTAATAATTCCTTTTATACTACTTGCGGGAATGTACATAATAAAATGCTTTAGTGACCGTTATGAGAATACTAAAAAATATGCCTATTTACTTATATATATGTACGTGAGTTCGTATGTACATATGTATACATATATGTTTGTAGGCCTAAGAATTATCACGGGCAAAAAAAAATAATATAAGTTGTTATGTTGTATGTTTGTACAAAAGAGAGACTTGTATGATTAACATTTAATGAGATTTTAAGAGATATTAAATGAAATGCATAAAACAAATTATTCTAGCGTTAACCTATTGTGGACGGCGGCAACACCACGTATTGCTACTAATTCCTATTATTTATTTTAGTCAACCTTCGCTGAAACTCTTATTAACGAATATAAGCAAGAACTCATTTCTATGACAAAAGGTGCCAAATCTGCAATTCCTGAACATGCAGAGAACTTTAATAAATGCAAGGAAAACATTAAATATAATATAAATTCCCAATGCACTGAGACAAAGCAATCATATTTAGACTATCTCGGGGATGAATAAAATTCTAAAGAAAATACATTAAAATTTTCAAAAGAGTGTGTTTCGCATAAAGATTCGATTGATAGTACAGCAATCAAAGGATACCTTTTGTTGCTGCTCTATATCTTAAGAAGACATTTGTTCTTCTAACTAAACAACTATCTATCTATCGGCCTGTCTGAAGTCGAAATCTAAAATTCTTTCCTAAATTTTATAGAGTTCAAAGTTAAATTTAAGTCGTTTCCTAAGAATATCATAAATTCACTAATAAAAATTAAATAAAGAATTATATGCGCATGTATATAACGAATATCAAAGGTAAGCGTAGTATTTGTCTGGTAATTTTTATAGTAACTAAAAAATTTAGCAATTCGCCTTCGAATTAGAAAAATAAACATGATATACACGTAATAAAATTTCTAATTTAATGGTGTGATAAAAGACGTCTGCAACATACTTTTGGGAGCCGCAAATAGGTGTAATTAAAGCTTTTTTTTGCGTTAACAAAAGCTTAAAAAATTGCCCTAAATTGTGGCACAACAGTTTCAGGACCATACGTACATATGTGAAAAGCACACAAGCGAAAATAAAACTGCAGCCAACAAAAATATCACTAAAATCACAAAATTTCAACCGAAATTTATATTCTTGAAATATACTAAAGTTTATAGGAAAATCTTAAATTTTATTAGGTTAGGTAAGGTTAGGTTGTATGGTGGGGTGTTTTAGCCCATGTCATACCACATACACTTAAGCCAGTGAAGGCTTGTTGTGCGCTCCCTTTATTCATCAAACACAAACTGCCAGAGTTCCGCGGCAGGATTCCAACCTGGGACCTTCGCACTACGAGTCTATTACACTACCTACTAGTCTACGAAGGTCAGTTCAGTGTCAGTGTAAATTTTATTAAGTGTTTCTATTTATATAGCAGTGGTGGCGTGGTGTAGCATTTGAAGTGCTTGCCTACAAAACCGAGTACCGCAGGTTCGATTCCTTGCAGAGGACATAAACTTTTCACCATGGTTTTTCAAGTTTTATAAATGAAGTGGCTTCAACCCCTCCTAACAATCCATCCAAAACATTCCTTATCGGCCTCTCTCCCTGGAAAAGAGGATAATATCATGACAAGCAAAGGTCATCTGGGAAAAAAGACAGGAATCAAAGATTAGCGACGTTCCTAACCACTAAGCCAAAATACAGAGGGGCGTTGTTTCTAGGCAACGACAGATGTCAGCCCCATTATCCTATACCTGTTACAGCAGACTAATCACCTACTGAGCTGGAACAAGAACCGATTACCGAAACTGATAAAAGGCAAAAAAAAAAAAACAAATATTAACAATGCGAAAACAATTGCAACAACTGCTTTCTAGAAGCCCAATGATCCCTCCAGGAGTGAAAGGAACATATATATACATATATATATATATATATATATATATATATATATATATATATATATATATATATATATATATACATATATATATATATATATATATATATATATATATATATATATATATATATATATATATATATATATATATATATTGTTACGAATTTGGTTGTGAATAGTCCTATTGTAGTTACTCTAGAATATACTGAATTGTTGTTATTCTTAATTATTAAATTGTTGATTCTTATTTACTGGCTTGTTTACTATTTCTAATTTAATGAATTGTTGTTATTGTTATTTGCTTTTTGTTTACTCATTGTAAATGAACACATAACAGCTATACATACTTACATGCATACATAGTTACTTGTTTACTAGCAAAGCGACAACAAATAAGATCATGATTATTGTTGTTGTTGTCTGTCGGCATTTGAACATTGGGTACGTGTAGGTATGTATGTATGGCTTGTGTACAGTGGTTTTAGCAAGCAATGAAATGTCATCGTATGAGCTAAAGCCACAACAAACATTTTTTTAATTTTTTCTAAGAAAAAATAATTTTATTTTGAAATATTAACTGTCACATTCGAAATATTTTCCCAAATATTTATGATAGTTATAATATATGTAATTTCTAAGTCACCTGTAAGCCCTTTATGTATACTATAATTTATGTTGTTCAATTTTTCCAAGAAAATTTTACTAAAAATAAATAAAAATCTAATCAGCAACAACCGAAAATCCGCCAGAAAATTTTATGTAAGTGATATGAAATTACATTGCAAAAACGAGTCTAATATATCAATAAAACAGTATATTTCGAAGAAATCAATTACATACGCATTCATATTAACACGTGTTATATCTCCTGTGCTGTAATAAACATATAATCGAAGCCATATGACGTATGAGTAATATTGAGAGACCATTGTAATATTAATCATACGTCCGTATGGGCACCCATCCAGCAAACACTCAGGCCGAAAAATGTGTTAAACTATAAGTTGCACGTTGATCGCACAAACAGATGTCAGTAAATATATTGTATATCAGGGATGGCACAAGGATTTTTAAAGTTGTCCCAACTGGCATCATAAATTCTACCTTTTCCTGAAACCAATTTTACTAAAATGCAAAAATAATTTGATTGAATTTCTTTTATGCAAGTATGAGTGTTATTAATTTGGTAAAGTAGTCTGTTATATAAATACATTTATATATGAAATGAGGTGACGCGTAACTTGACATGTTTATATAAAATAAAAATTATTCAGGACATTGTCCATAAATTCGTTAAGTATTTATTGTTTGGAGGAAATATGTCTTTCCATTATCCCAAGAAGGACGATTAATTGTAAAAAATGTAAAATAATGTTATTTGTTTTGTTGTTTGTATAAAAGTTGTTTGAAAACTATTATTTTTATATATACTTTTTGTAATCCGCAAGTAGAACAATATTATGGAATTCTTATATATCATAAGTAGGCTATTGTATAAAGATATGAGTTGAATACTTTTCAAAAATGATGCGTATAAAGTGTAAGGATAAGTAAGTTAGTGCCAATGAAAAACATATATTTATTAATACAAAAATTACCACAATGCTGGCGTAAAAACAACTCATATGCGGCAAGTTTTTTAGCTGCACCATAGTATTTTTGGGCTTCAATAGTACCAAATTAAAATTGTTATTATAATTATAAATAAATGAGTTGCAAATGCAATATCACCCTGCTCCACAATGTCCTATATGGAGAAATTTAGAAAATAAAGTGAAATTTAAATTTTTTATTGTTTTATAAGCACAAATATTTCAAATGACTCAAAAAAAAGTATTTTTTAACAATATCACATTTCTTTTTCAATGTTGGTTAATTGGATAAATGTCATTTAAATATAATTAATGAGAAGCCATAAGAATTGAAATTTTATTTAAATAATTATTTATTGGTTGTCGGCTTAGCTAAATATATGCCTGGATTTCAAGTGGAAAAATATGTGTGAATTCTATGGAATTCTCATATGATACTTGTTGATTTTTATATAAGTATATGCGTTTAAATGCTTATCAAAATAATAAAATATTTTGTATTCCGCTAAGCCGACAACAAACAACAGATTATTTAAATAATTATTTTGGAGAAAAGTAAGTTACAAAAATGAATTTAATAAATTAAGCACAAATAATTTAAATAAATTGTATGTGCTACATTCCGTGATTTGGGTATTTTAATATTTAAATACATTATTGGCGCAGCCGGTATCATAAAAGTATCATTAAATGAAACCAACAAATATAATTAGTGGTGACTGAAACTAATTAACGTACATATTCGTGAATTACAACTAAGTAAAAGTTATATTTTATATCAACGTAGATTATAATAAGTATAAATAAAAATTTATTTCTGGTAAATTAGTAAAATAACAGAAAATATTTTATTTTATGTTCGAAGTTTAATAAAATCAGAACACTATAATTAATAATATAATACTTGCGGTTTATGGACAATAAAGACTTACCTGAAATTAAAAAAGCGTCAAGTAAGTGAACTCTTGTAAAAAGTGAAATAATAAATATTAAATTATTCGTTAAAACTTATACGTTAAACCTGCAAACGATCAATAACAAGAGTTGAAACTACAATGCGACTTACAAATATATGAAACAGTTCTTAAAATTTTTAAGATTAAAAATAAAATAAGAAAATCATGCAACCATATTATCGAATAAATTGCGTAATTAACAAAAGAGCTATTGCTATTGAACTTTCCAATTTTTTTATACGAAACTGTAATATCTCATTAATATTAACATAGCGAACCAATTTAAATAAAACACACATTGTCCAGCTCTTATTTGTGGTATAAATCAACACCAATATAACTAACGTACTAATATGTAAATTCAACAACAACCTATGCCGGAAGATCCTCCGATCCTTAAACTTTGAGTTAACTGAAGGATGTCAACGTATGAATTTTGAAACAAATATTTCTAGTACAGCCACAGAAATCTTTTTAGTAGAATTATAAGAGAGAAAAATTGTATGTTAAAGTATACATATCTTTATTCTGACCTTATCATATAAGATTTATAGCAGGGGTCATTAAAAACACTTTGTTGCGTAGAAAGTGAAAAACAATTCCATTATAAGATAAAGTAGTAAAATTCAAAACGCTTTTTTGCTGTATGTAGATCATTTTATGATGGAGATACAAGTAATTATAGTTTATCATGATCAGAGGCAGCTTTAAACCATCAAACAAAGTGTTTAAATAATTTGTCAGCAACATGGCAAATGATGATCATGACATAAAAACGTGAAAAGCCAATTATATGCAGAAATAGTTAAAAAAAATATATTTTTTTCAAAATATTCTGACTATAAACATTGATGTAGTTGCAAATTTATGAGGTGGAATCAACGTCATTAGATAATTAGATGTGAATTATATTCATGATTAAACGAAACGTAACGAAATTTCTAGGCGTCTGAAATATCAGCAGAGGTGGATGGGACATATAAGAATTTTTTTCAAAATGTATATAAAGTGGAAAAATTATAGGAATTCCTCACTATTATTTTGCCGTGTAGGAAGAAGACAATTTTATTTTTGTGTTTGTTTTTTGCTGTCACTAAAGGGCAGGTAATTAAGATCTTATAAAAAGAAAGAAATTAATTTAAATCTAATTAATAAAATAAAAGGAGAATAATTCCGAACAAAGCAAATAATTGAAAGAAAGTGGAAAGATCAATTGAATCTTTAGTTGAGTAACTTTTGCAAACAAATCAGATGTCATAGTTTAGTGTTAAACCTTTTTGGTTTCCCTAAAGTCTGTACATTTTAGCAAGAAATTCGGTCGAAATCTGTAACCAGTTTAGTTGGCCATATAAAGATATTCGTGTCCTTAAATAATTAATTTCTTTTAGGTCAATGATGTGACCGTCCACTCCTTATATGCGGGAGTCTTGAGAAATTTTGAAAGTCCATGGATAAATCTCGACTCAACTCATCCAAACTGTCCTGATGTTCATGACTCAATGCTAAAAAACTTAGTGAACAGCATAGACCAAGTAGAAGCAAAAATGGACAGATTTGAAACCGAAGATGAATTACGAAAGAAGTGTGTCGACAATATTAAAGGGCCTCCAAATAGTTGCTGGGAACGGCTAGTCACAAATATTGAACCTTTTGCGAAAAGTATCCTGACAAATATAAACGCAATGAAAAAGTTTTGGACAGACTACTATGAAACTGCAACCAAAAAATGTGCAACTGAAAACAACAAAAAAACTGTGCTGTACACTACTTGTATTGATGTCGTGGTCAGTACTACATTTATTCATAATCAAAGACTTCACAGATCACCAGCTGCTTCTATTCCTTTTAGAAAACCAACACGGAATATACCATTAAGAGGTACAAGGCAGAACTGGAGGCCATGACGAACAACTCCAAATCTTTGATAATTGAAAATTCTAATGTCTTTAATTTATGCAACAAACAGCTTAAATATGAACGAATTCTGGTAAGGGACAGAAGTCTGGCTTGAAGAGTATTTCATTTTAAGTTTTTATATTTTACTGTATAGAAAAAAGACAAGAACATCCAGTCCTTATACGAAGAAGTTTTAAAAGTTTTTGAAAGTAAATCCCGTGATCTAGACGTATATTTAACGCAAAATGCTGATACGTATAAGACATCGCTTCAGTACTTAGAAGGACGCATAGACCGAATTAAAGCTGAATTTGCTAGATTTGAAGTTCGAGATGAATTAAGAGAGAAATGTGTCGGCAATAATCGCGCAAAAATACCGAACATCGAAGATGTCAAAAATGCCACCAATACTTGCTGGGATCATCTTGTCATGAATATCACCCCTGTAGTGCACGACGTTCAAAAAAATAAAAATTCATTGGAGGAATATTGGACAAAGTATTATCAACCTGGGAAAAAATATTGTTCGAATAATTACGATAAAACAACTAAAGATTACACTTCTTGTATTGACAATATGGTGAGTATTTTTCCCATAAGACAGTCATAAGAATCCGCGGATTTTTAATAAGTAATTTCTTTTATTTGTTTTAGTCAACCCTCGCTGCAACTAGTATTAACAGATTCAAAGAAGATCTCAAAACTGTAACAGATAATGCCGAGTCTAAAATGCGTGAAAACTCTGAAAAGTTAAATAAATGCAATGAAAGGGTTGAAAATTATACAAATTTGCAATATAACCAGGCAAAGCAATCGTATCTAGCTTGTCTCCGGGACAATTAAGCTCCTAAGGATAATATATAAGAGTTTGCAAATAAATATATCCTGTATGAGGATCGAAGAAACCAATGTTAAAATTTCTTATGATACAAATAATAAGAAAAGTCCAAAAATTTAAATTAAGAAATATTTGCAAAAAAATTTCAACAACAAAAATTGATGATGTTACATTTTTATATTTTTATAAACCACAAGTTTTCCCTTTACAAAGTAATTGTCACACAGTTTTTACAATAACGTATTGAATATATTGTGCTGTTTTTGTTTTTAGCTAAATTCGCGTTTTTATGACTGAATGAAAAACAGTTCAACAAATTAGGAATTTTTTATAGCGAACACTTGTTTGAGAATAAAACTGAAATAGATTAAGCAAATGACAATTATCGTTGGGCAAAAAGTTTGCATTACCCGTTGATACCCAAAGTCTTTCACTGTTACAGGTTATAACAGATGTAGAACAATGCACCCAGGCGACTGACAACGATAATAGTGTAAAAAGGAAACATCCACAAATAAATTGGAAATAAATGAATGCAATGAAAATATTTGAGAAACATTAAAAATTACACAAAAGAGAAACTTTTTCTCGCGGTTTTTCAAAACATAAGAATGAGGCGCAATCGCACAAAGGTAACAAAACAATTGCCACCAACAAACATGACTACGAGAACAAAATAGAGATGCTCTTAGAAGATAAAAATGCTTATCGCATTATTAGAACAGGTCCTACTACAAAGTTTATTAAAAGTAACAACGCCATAGTCTTGGACCTGTAGAAAAAACAATACGACAGGCCATTACGATACATAGTGTCATCATTTAAATTTTCTTGTTACCAATTAAGTAAATATGTAGGAAATTTACTTAGAAATATAGTTTCGGACGGAAATAATGTAAATAATTCATTTCATTTGAAGCAACGAATTAAAACAGTAAAACTTGATAACATCACTTCTTAGCGTCTTGATTCACTAATATTCCCATCCACACTGCGATAGAAAATATAATGGACAAATGGAATACAATAAAAAGAAACACCGCGATCCCACGCTCCAAATTCCTTTACATATTCAAGTTCTGTCTATATGAGAACAACTACTATATTTATAACCAAAAAGTCTACAACCAAATAGTTGGATTAGGAATGCCCACGGGAAACACCCTCTCTCCGGCAATTGCCGATATCGTTTTGGCTAATTTACTTGACTTAACTCTACAGTTAAATCATTAATTTAAAATGCGTAGCTAAATACGTAGATGATATTTTAGCTTAAATCAACATCGAAAACAAGTATGAGTGAGATATTAAACACTCTGAACTGGTATCAGCCAAAAATTAAATTTAGTTTAGAGGTTGAATCAAGAGGAGAAATTATACAGAGAACAGAATACGAGTACAGTAAATTTTGACTGGTGCTGAAAAAATATTTCATCAGGCAGAATTGTCAACTTCAATGCTTATAAACCGAAAAACCAGATAAATACCGCCAAGACAACAACTGCCAATAGTTTTCCTTAATATCATTATACAAAAGCGTAGAAAATAGCGAACACGGCAAACCCAACGATGATGGGTACCTGTTCTCACTGGTTCTAAGAGCATAAGAAAAATAATAAATAAAAATGACATGACCTTTGCTTACAGACCAAACGAAACATTTTAGTGGAATATTTACAAATACCAAAACTACAACAACAACAATAACGCTTACGAAATTCCTTGTAAAGGAAATGACAACGACACGAACAACTGCAATTTAGTTTATATTGGCACTGTTAAGAGAAGTTTGGAATAAACTTGATATTATAATAAGAACAAGGAGAGCAGGACACATGGTACAAACAATCACATACTTGATAAGGAAAACCATGTAAGAAAGTTTAAGAACACAACGAAAAATTAAACAAAAAGTGAAGAAAAAGGAGGATACTGATAATTTAAGTGCTACTTACTCGTGTAGGATAGTAATAGAAAACAGTCTATCATTTTAAAAAGCGTTTTTCAAACGTTTGTGTGCAGTAGGTGAATTTTGGTTTAAGGAAAGTAATATAATAATCCTTAATTTTAAGCGATTGTTATTTATAAAATTTTAACGTTTTGAATTGTTTAATTAAATAGTTCTAGGACAAAGTGAACAAAACGTACTGGATATATTTTTTATTTATTAATTTTTCAATGCTAGTTGAAGTAACAATATGTATTAAAGTCTTAACTCTAATATAATTAATTATTCAAGTCCAGCCAAAGCCAGGCAAAGAGAACACCAGCTTCTATGAGTTATTCTGTGCTGTTTCTATAACCCTCGCGTTCGGCTAAGAGTAAGAGTGTCCTTCCTTCTGAGTCAAGTAAGGCTTCTATAGCTTGAAATAACGCAGTTTAGTGGGCTTATATGATACTCTAGTTTCTTTGTGTGTACTGAAACGTATTTTGTAAGCGCAGCTTGATTCAATAAATCGTCTAGGTCTTTATAAATAGTAGACTTTTCACCATACGAGGCAGTGGTTGCAATCAAACAGAGGATTTTATTTTTGAATTACCTTCAATATTAAATGCTAAGGCATTAGATCTGGAACTGTTCTGCTCAGAAAGCTGTATCACCAGCCAACTTAGATATGTGAAAATTTTTCGCTATTAGCATATCAAATTCATATATCAAGTACAAGGTAGGATCTACTATACTGCCTTTAAGAGCTCCTGCTTCTACTGGCAGTGGTATGCCTAAAAAGTTAACTCCTTTCATAGTAAATTTACGACCACTTAATTTGTGAATGTTTGTGGGTAATTTCAACTGCAATTTAATTATTAATCCGCTGTGCCGATCTGTGGGCTGCAAACATTTGCGAATGCAAGTATGTACCTTTAGTTTAAAATGAAATCTTCCAAAGATTGAACTAAAAAAATATGTCGCTACATGCGGTCTAAAAATCAACAAGCCGCTATTCCCCTAGGATTTAAAAGTCTACACTATGACTTTTAGACCCGGAAAGGACCAGACAATTGTTGAATCGGAGAGACATGTAATTCTCTTCTTTTATTATATCAAATCTATTTGAGAAGCATGCTGACCCTATACTCAGCATTTGTTTGATAGTGCTGATATCATATGCTGATATGATAATTTTATAACCTGAAGATGACGCTGGTAAAAGTGTTGCTCATCTACTAATGACGTCTTGATGACGGCTTGTAATTTCTGCAAACAAGTCAGCATTTATTTTCGCATTTTTCCATCATTTTGGTAGATTTTGTGTCATATATGTAAAAGTTTGTCTTATTTATTAGCTTTACCAGAAAGCGCTTTTGAACATCGATGTAGATTTTTGGAAAGGCTTTCACTATTTACAGCCGAGTATTATAAACGTTTAGCACCCTTTTATATTAGAAATTTATTATTTAGTTTATTATGTTAACAGTTGTATCATTTCATTTTAAAATATAAATTGTCTCATTCAAAATAATTTCTTAAGGATTTATTATACTTTAATGAAGTAAGTAGCCATGCTATATATGTATGATTTATAAGCCACCTGTATGCCCTTTATATTTATTATAATTTAAGTTGTGCAATTTTTCCAAGAAAATTTTACTAAAAATAAATAAAAATCTAATCAGCAACAACCGAAAATCCGCCAGAAAATTTTATATAAATGATATGAAATTACGTTGCAAAAAAGAGTCTAATATATCGATGAAGCAGTATATTTCGAAGAAATCAAATACATACACATTCATATTAACACGTGTTATATCTCCCATGCTATAATGAGCATATAATCGATGCCATATGACGTATGAGTAATATTGAGAGACTATTGTAATATTAATCATACGTCCGTATGGGCACCCAACCAGCAAACACCAAAAGGCGGACTTTAATATAAATGTATTGTCGGAAGGCAATGTTTTGTATATGTGTGTGTGTTAAGCTATAATGTAATTGATAAAAAGTTCCATCAGGTTCCCCCAAATCTCAGTTGTATAAACGAAGAGCAAAACTGATCGCGCATTCCAAGTTAATCTGGTGAGTTGTTGTGTGACATTGATAGGTGTAAGGGATTGCTTCCTGCCCTGATTTGACTTCAATGTTAAGCGAGTTCAAATAATTTTAGTGACATGATAAAACAAAAATCTTCTATACCGCGTGGCGATTGGAATGAACTGCGTTGACGTGGCTTTCATCGTTACTCGTAAAGGAAAATGATTTATTAGTGTGTCTGAAATAGCAGCTAGGAGATAATATTTCATATACAAATTACAAGAGTGATGTCTTCAAAGCATAAGTCTTCCATTTGATATATTGGTTATTAAAAATGGTGACCGGAGATGCGATATGAATATAGGATAAGACTTTTTTAAGATTATGAGAGAGAATGGGATACTAATAGTTTTGTTTCAGGTGAGAGTTCCAATTGACTAAAGGATAATACATCGTATATATTTTTCGTCTATAAAAATGGGAAATCATTCAGATAGGTTAATTTAGGTTCAACAATCAGTTTTCGCTCACTTGGGACACTAGTAATAGATAGAGAATAGAAAATTGGAAAATAAAATCGAAATCTTTTTAGCATAAAGTTATTCTGTGTATCACCCAAGATTGAAATAAAGAGTAGAGATGTTTTTATGAAGACGTTGTTACAGCTAAGTGAAACGAATGTGACTGAAAAGAATATTTTGTTGAACTTTATTGACTGTCATATCATTATCGAGATATATTGGAAAATATAGAATAATAAAATATTATAGAAAACTTACATTCTTCTTTCGCATATAGAACTCAATGATTTCCAATGTGATTCCATGACAAGCACACTATTACACTTCGTATTAATGAAAAACATGAGTAGGATAATAGTATTTATACTTGTCCAGAATTCGGGTAGAAATTTGTGTACATATTACGTATTCCTGAAGTTTGCTTTATTGGGTTCGTTTTCCGTTCCTCTCACAAAATTAAAAATCTTAAACATGATGAACTACAAGGTTGTGTTAATAAGTCTACATCTACAATTCCAAACATATTATATATATATATATATATATATATATATATATATATATATATATATATATATATATATATATATATATATATATATATATATATATATATATATGAAATCCTAACACTCAGTATTATAGTGTGAAATATGCTTTATTAAATTGATAGCCGCACATTCCATGGATGCTCCAATACCACGATAAGATTTTATCAGTTTATAAAAATTAGCTGAAGGAATTCACAGTTTAAAATATTATTGCAGTGAAAACATTCAAAAGCTTAGAAATATTAACACTAAGCGGCTATGAAGGTTAGAAATCATAACATCAGTCTATAAAAAGAATTTCGAACTGAATTATAATTGAAGAATTAAATAGTTTTGCTGTCAGCTTAATTTCTGATAGAGCATTGTAGTTTAAAGTACAGCATACACCTTTGAACTTTGAAAAACCAGTGATATATTTATATTAAGAGTAACGGCTTCCATTAAGAATATCCAGCACATTTTGGATTTTATGAGATATAATGAAAGCGAATTCATTCTGACAAATCGGCTCCAATACAAGGCGTTACAAACTTTCTGAATATAATAAACCTGAAGGTAAATTGAAAGCTACGCTCTCAATATATCTATTCTAAATGGACTTAAAATTAAGATCTGTGCCCATGATAATGAATGTTTAATAGAATTTTCGATGGTAATAGATAGTGGACAATTTTCTATAGCAATTATCTATTTCTAATAAATACCATCAAGTATTTTTTATCCTGAAAACTTTGTTTACATATTTGAACTAATACTCTTGCCTCGTATTTAAAACCTTATAGAAAAAATGTGATCCGAAAGTTCTTTGGGTTAATTACTGGACGTCAACATTTTATGATCGATTGTACGTATGATTTTTAGCACAGCCACGGTTCCACCCTTAATGAAATTTTAAGAGAAAAAATCTTAAACAAGATTTTTTAAAAAATTCCATCCCAATACAATTAAATACTTTTATCTCCTTTGTGATTTTTTAGAGATACGCTTATCAAAAAGTAGTTAAAAATTAAAAAAAAAAGATATGGCAACAGTAAAAAGATAACATTCATGCACTTGGAAATTTATCAGGTGGAATCAACATAATTTAATACTTAGATGTGAATACATACATGATAGAGCGAGAGGCATCTGAAATATCGCCAGATAAGAGCTTTATTCGAAATTGTATACAAAAAGGTAAAATTATACGAATTCCTCGGTATTAGTTTGGTGTCTGGGAAGAAATTAAAATCTTATTTCAACATGAAGACGATAATTTTAGTTTTGTGTTTAGCGGTTTGTTTGGCTGTAGCTAAAAGACAGGTATGTAAGCTTTCCATTTTAATTTGAAAACCATTTAAGATGTCCTTATAAAGGAAAGGTGGTACAGTTAAAACCTTAACTGATTGCAAGAATAAATGATTTTGTAACAAATTCTTAATAATGCAAAAAACAGAATAAAATTAAAGAAATTTAAAAAAATCATCGAATTTTTAACTGATTATTTTTGGCGTATAAAAAAGATATCCATCCTTCAGCTAAAATATTAGTAAGTGTAATCATTGCAAAATAAATACATTTATTTATAGTGGTTTCTGTTTCCTTAAACCCTAAAGCATAAAACAAGAAAATTAAATGAAACCCATTAAAAATATTTCTTAGTAATCCTTGTAAAAAAAGTTTCTAATTTAAAGAAGAGATAAACAAAAACTATACATTTGATAAACTCGTAGTTCCTTGGAACATATTCGCTCAATCCTTTTTTTAATACAATACTGAAAAGCGTCGTTTGGACAATTGGTTTTCGTACACTCGAAGTGATTAACATAAAATATATTTCCATAACAAATATATTCTAAATACAATCTTTTGTAACATATACACTAAAATTATCCCTCACTGTTACTTTGGTGTTAAATTGTGATTTTGGCAACTACAAAAAAAAAAAATAATCCCAGCTATGGATACAATACAATTATTCCAAATATTTTCAAACTGAGTTGTATCATACTTTTCACTGATAATTACCAAGAAAATATAAACACTATTGTACAATTCGACAACCGATTGCAACAATAAAAATGGCCTGTGATTTGAGCAACTAAATTGCACTATAAGTTTTGTGTCTTTATATAATTAATTTCTTTAAGGTTAATCCTCTGAGCCTCCAGGCCACATATACGGAAGTTTTAACTAAATTTGAAAGACCGTGGGTAAACCTTGATTTGCCTGCTCCAAAATATCCCGCTGTTTATCACTCATGGCTAGAAAACATAATAAGCAGTATAGAGCGGACGAAAGCAGAATTAGACAGACTTGAAAGAGAGGATGAATTACAAAAGAATTGTGTCGACAATAAGCGCTCAAGGTTACCAAACACTGAAACTGTCAGAAAGATTGCAAAGAACAGCTGGGAACAACTTGTCACGAATCTCACTCCTTTTGCGAAAAATCTGTTGACCCATGTAAAGTCAACGAAAAAAATTTGGACAGACTAGACACAGCTTCTAGCTGTGTAGATAACACTCCAGTCGTAAAATGTCATTAAAAATTAATAACAGGATTCTAATTGCAATACGAGGCAATATCAAAGCGATCCTGAAACCTCATAAGAGTTACCGACCGATCGAAAGTCTTTGAAAAATTAATTCGTTCACAAATAATCCGCTACTTACGCTACGCTGCAGCTCTATATAAGCTGTAAACTTACAACGAAGATATGCATCATATTAATCTTTGGGCATCTGCAAATGGCCTAAGCTTAAACCCAAAAAATCAATTGCTATGATTATTGGACCATCAAAAGACATACCTACGTGTCTTCCACCAATAGTGATTAATAATATGGCTATTAATTATGCTGATACTGCAAAAAATCTCTGTGTAGTTTTTAATAAACAACTTAATTGGTTTGACCATATTAAAATAAACTGTTGGAAAACCTTTTCTATGTTAAGAAATCTATGGATGTCACAACATTATACACCGATGGATATGCGAATACTACTAGCAAAAACCTATTTATTGCCTACGTTAATGTATGGTTGTGAGTTATTTTCCAGTTGCGATGCTGTAAGTGGATGAAGGCTAAACGTAACGTACAATAATATTGCTAGTTATGTATTTGGTATAAAAAGGAACAGGAGCATCTCAGATTATGCAAAGCAACTATATAACGTTACCTTTAATAATTTATTAAATTGTCGAACACTATTGTTTTTGCATAAAATAATATATGGTCAACAACCTTCCTACCTATACGATAGAATAATATTCTCTATATCGCATAGAGGAAACAAGATTAACAGCATTCGACTCTGGAGCCAACTACCCCCTCAAATTCAAAAAACGAACAATGCAAGTCATTTCAAATCCGCCATTTTTGAGTACTTTAGTTAAAACTATTACACTATTTACATATCTGTGCAAAAAAACATATTTGTAATTTTATTTCTTGTTTTTTTTTTAGAATATTGATTAAATTTAAACTTAGCTGGCAAATTACTACCCAATACTCTAATATAAGACTTGTTCCTGTTGTATTGTATTGATCAAATAAATAAATGAATAAATAAAATATGTAAATAAAGAATTCCATCAATACCCGGAGCTTTCTTTAGGTTGGTTTCAGCAATTACTTTTTGTACATCACGCATCTTAAATTTTATGGGTCGGGAGGGTAGAGCAACTAAACTCGGCAAATCAACAGCACCAGTACATGTGTTTGGAGTAAATACGTATTTTAAATGCGAGACCTTCCAGATAGTTTTAAGGAGATGCAGATTTTTTTAGATGCAAGCAACTCTTGGAGTTCTTTAAGTCTGATTTTATGTTGGGGTGATGTGTGCTTCTAGATCTTCTTTTTTCACATACGAGACGTTCAATATCCGTAGAATAAATTCTACTAAACCCAGTCTGCGGATGGGAGGTAATGGCATGTTTAGTAGCCTGTTTAATATTTTCGATAATATTGGCAATGTTAAATTCAATATCATCGGAAGTTCTTACAATAACTACTGAGATATTTTTTGAACCCCAGCCAATTAATACGATTGATCATCTTCACATATGGGTGAGGTAAGTCACTTCTTAGTGGGCAACAAATTGTAACGATCGTGAGAGAGTGATCGGAGGAGAGATCATGAGAAGCTTCAATATGGGAGATATTTTTCGTGACACCAAAATCTATAACATCCGAAATTTTTTGTGTGTCAGTAGGACAGTAAGTGGGCTCCCCACTCGAAATGGCACCCAATCCCATTTTTAAAATTGTGTTCAACAACGCTCGACTTCTAGGTTATAATAAGACGTGATCCCCAGAACGTATATTTTGAATTGTAGTCGCCAGCTGCTACGCAACGAGTTCCAAGAGATTTGTATAAAATCCTCGTACTGAGCCTCAGTGATTAAAAATCTGGGAGGGTAGTAAATTGATGATATCACGAAATTTGTACAAAAATTTTTGATGCAAATATTTGTTGCTTGTAGATGTTCATCACAAATGTTCTCAACAATATAGTGCTTGAGTCTTGACTTTATTAGAATTGCTGATCCACCGCATGCTCTTCCTCTCGGATCCTTTGAACCATATAAGGTGTAGCCATTCATTTTAAAAAGGCTTCTTGAAGTCAAATGAGTCTTAAAAACCAACATTATATCAATATTTTTCTCGTGTGGAAGTGCTCAAGTTCATTTTTATGTTGGCGAACGCAGTTTGCGTTCCAGAAACATACTTTTAACGTGTTCATGGCTTGTTAACTAATGCTTGAAGTGGCATGTTCTGCATTCGCAGCATTTCTTACATCATACTAGTCATATTTGTTGTAAAGTTGTTTATAGTTTGCACCAAATTGTCAATAGTAGCTTCAAGGCGACTGAAGTTATGGCTTGCGTTTGCATTTGTTGTATTATTTGGTGGTGACACTTATTGCATGGGAACAGAGTTGATCTTCACAGCGTCAGCATACGATACTTGTGTAGTGATTGGTTGGGCCATTAGAGGATAAGTAGCGGAATACGTATTTCCTGTTTGCGCTGGGGTTACTTTAGGCTTTTGACTCATCGCCTGTTTAACGAAAGAGTACACAGGACATCCTCTGTAGTTAGCAATGTGATTACCCCTACAGTTACGGCACTTTTTTTCTTTTTGATTTTTTCACTTAGTGCCAATAGCGGTATCACAACATAAACAGTAGGTAATTTGCAATAAGTTTTTGTGTGCCCATATTGTTGACAATTATGGCACCGTACGGGTCCTGAACGCTTGTGTGGTTCATCAACTGTGATTCGATTGGCTCAGCAGCCAACAAAAATATCACAAAAAACAAAAAATTTTAACTGAAATTTATATTCTCGAGACTGTCATTTGAAAGGGAGTAACGATCTTCTGAAAATTATCCATCCACAAGGGCTGTTTTGACTCAGCTGATTTGCTGGTCGGTGTTGCTTTGTCCGGGCGGAAACACCGGGACAATTGTAGGCATAATTCAAGCACTTAAGCTTGATTATGTTTTATGGTTAAATAACGCGAGCACTTGAACTTGGTTATTGCGGTGAAATTGAGAATACAACTAAAACAACTGCTTAGTTTGATTGAATAATTGTTTCTCGATTTATTTAAATTAAATCATGGCCTTAAATACTATTTTATTGCCAAATTGCAATAATTATTTTTATTTAAATACTATTTTTGCTAAATTGCAATAGCTTATTTTTAATATATTTATTAATTATATAATTCTGCCTTGCATTTCCCACACGTGTGAGAAATTCCAGGAAATCTGAAACCCCCGACAAATGCAATAAACTTAAAATTATTTCAAGGTTGTTGTTAAATGTTTAAAGTAAAAGAATTTAAAGTGAACAACAACTACAGCAAAAATTGAAACTTAATCAGAAGTTCAAGGTTTCTTTTTCTTTTCATAATTTGAATTAACCGTTGAATTAAAAGTAAAGGAAAAAGCATAAATCAAGCAAAAAGTAAATAATAAAAAATTACATTAGCTTAGCAATTTAAGGTTGTTCAACTAACTTCGTGCAAGCATATGTACTTAAGTATGTTTGTACATTTATACAAACTAACTTATGCACATATGAAAGAAATTCATTGTGAAGGTCTGAACATGTACCACGCCATTGAGTCATGCTCAACGAAATAATAAATTTGACAACCTTATATTGCTCTTCATATGTCTTAGAATTAAAGATTTAAACTACGAATACTTCAAATTCTGGTGTTGGAATATGTTGACGTATACCTGGACGTGGAGTTTGTTGATTTGGTTTTTCTTGCTAACATCTCAAGATTATCGTTATGTTCTGTCATTTGTGGGCATGATTGTTCTTCTTCTTCTTCTTCGGGTTCATCATTGAGCCTAGGGAGTGGGGCTCTTGCCTCGTCGTGTCCTTTACATGTTTTTATTACGCGCCCAAGAGGCCATTTCATGACTGGAACGTTATCTTCTTTTATAATAACTTTCGCCCCTGGGTTCAGATTTATTGGTTGTTCTCGCCATTTGTTTCGATATTGTAGCTCATTTAGGTAGTCTCGTTACCACCTCTTCCAAAATTCGTGCTTGAGATGAGACACTAATTTCCATCGTGTTTCCAATTCAAGGTTTGTAGACCTTGCTTGAGCATCAATTTGGGCTGTTAGTGGTTCACCTATTAGAAAATGTCCCGGAGTCAATGCACCTATATCGTTTGCGTCATTTGACATGGGTGAAATGGGTCTAGAATTTAGTATGGCTTCAATTTCAACAACTAAGGTTTCGAGTTCTTCGTACGTTAGAGATGCATTCCCCAGTGTCCTTATCAAAAGATATTTTGCTGACTTAACTGCTGCTTCCCATAGACCACCAAAATGTGGTGCTATTGGCGGAATGAAATTAAATTGTATACCCTTTTTGCCGCAAGCGTTCGTAATGGCTTCTTTCGCATCCGATGCATTTATGATTGTGGTGAGTTCAGGTAATTTATTCTTTGCTCCGACGAAGTTTGTTGCATTGTCGCAATATAAATTTTGGCAATGTCCACGTCGGGCTATGAAACGTTTAAGCGCACCTATAAAAGCTTCAGTTGTGAGATCGCTCACGAGTTCCAAATGTACCGCCTTTGTGGCAAAGCAACAAAATACAGCAATGTAAGCCTTGTGTGGTCGTTTTCCCCTCAGTTTATAATGTACAGTAATCGGACCACAGTAATCGACCCCGGTATTGATGAATGCACGTGCTGGTGTGACACGTGTCGATGGTAGGTTTCCCATTATTTGGTGGAATAATTCTGGTTTAGCTCTGCTGCATGTCGTGCATCGATGAACTGTGGCTCATGCCATAATTTTTCCCTTTATTAGCCAGAAACGTTGCCGAACAATTCCTAATAATGTATGCAATCCACAATGCTTGTGTTCTTCATGAATCATTTGGAATATTAATTTGGAAATGGGATCGTTGTATGGAATAAGAAGTTGATATTTTGAGTCATAATCCATCAAAGACGCGTCGAGCCGACCTCCGACCCTTATTAGTCCATTTTCATCCAAAAAGGGTGTAAGATTCCGGATAGTGCTTGTTTTTGTACTTGTTTGTATTTTCTTAGTTGGGTTATGTCTTCCTTAAATTCTGAGAGTTGCATATGTGAAATAATAGGAACCAGTGCTTGGCTGAGTTCCGTTGTTGTAACTAATTTTGACCGCTGTCGCATCTGCTTCTGACATCTAGTGTGGGCAACGAAGCTCAGAATATATGCAACAATTCGCTGCAGACGATGGAATGAATTTTTATGGTTGATTTGGTAAACAAAGGTTGGTTCCGTTGTTGTCATTGCTCGTGATTCAAGCAGCTTTGCTTTTCGTTCGAGATTTGTTGGGATGTTGGAGCTTGGATTGAACTTAGGTGGCCACACCTTCTCTACGCCATGGAGAAACATTGGACCATAAAACCAAAGAGTGCATTCCTTAAGAGCAGCCGGAGACATCCTACGAGATAATATATCTGCGGGGTTGAATTTTGAGCCTACGTGACGCCATTGTTCTGCGTGGGTTTCTTCTTGAATTGCTGAAATTCGATTTGCTACAAATGTGTTGAATGAAGCTGATGATGAATTTATCCATGAGAGCACAATTTCTGAATCAGTCCATAACCATACTGGGCCTTTAAATTGAAGGTCAGACCTGACTCTTGTGGCTAGTTGGGCTCCAAGTGTGGCTGCACATAGTTCCAATCGTGGTATTGTTTGCCGTTTGAGTGGAGCTATGCGGGATTTAGCACAGAGTAAGTGCACCATAATAATGCCATCTTTGAAAACTGATCGGATGTAAGCCACAGTTCCATAAGCCTTTTCAGATGCGTCTGTAAAAATATGTAGTTGTTGGGATTCTGGAACCCTTCCCTTAAAAATATGTCTTGATATTTGAAGGTTTTTTAATACATTCAGGTCTGTACGAAATGTTATCCATTTAGTGTGTAGAGATTCAGGCAAAGAAGTATCCCAATCCAGTTTTAACTCCCACAATTCTTGAATAAACATCTTTGCCGTTACTATAATTGGAGATAAAATCCCCAATGGATCGAATAATCTTGCAAGGTCCGATGTGACTGTTCGCTTGGTTACTCTCTTAACGTTGCTAGTGTTGACCTTAATACCTATGCTCTCAAAATCTAAGTTTACCTCCAAGTTGTCTTGTGGAATGTTGTGGAGTAATTGTGGATGGTTTGCACACCATTTGCGTAACGTGAAGCCGCCCTCTTTCATAACTTGCACAAGTTGCTCTTGTAATTGCATCGCTGTTGATAAGCTATTTGATCCGCCCAAGCCATCATCTACATAGAAATTTTCTTTAATAAATCGTGAAGCAAGAGGATAACGTATATTATTTTCTTCAGCCAGTTGATCAAGACATTTTGTTGCTAAGTATGGAGCAGCTCTTGTGCCATATGTGACCGTGTTGAGTTGGTAGTATGCAATGGGCATTGTGGAATCCTTTCTCCAAATTATGAGCTGAAATTTACGATCTTCAGGAGCAATCAATACCTGCCTATACATTTTTTCAATGTAGTGGTGAAAACGAACCTAGGCATTCAAAATCTGAGAAGTATGGAGAATAGTTCACTTTGTAGTGTTGGTCCCGTGAACATGAGGTCGTTTAGAGAGTAGCCTGAGGAGGTTTTCGCTGAGGCATCGAATACTACTCTGAGCTTAGTGGTTGAACTTTCTAGCCTCAGGACGCAATGATGTGGGATGTAGTAGTTTGGTGATATTATGGAATCTGTTTCCAATTTTGTCATATGTCCCATTGATTCATACTCATCCATAAATTCAGTGTATTTAGCTTTCAATTCCGGGTTCTTTTGCAAGCGCCGTTCGAGAGCGAGAAATCGGTTAAGAGCCATTGCGTGTGAGTCGGTGTTAGAGGTTTGACGAAATGGTATTCTGACTACGAAGCGATTTTGACGTTTTTTAGTAGTATTTCGTGCAAAATGCTCTTCACAATGTGTGTCGGCTATTGATAGTGGTTTTTTAGTTGCTTTAATTTCATCTATTTCCTAAAGTGGAGCGATGGAAGCTTCAAGTCCTTCATCTTCAGTGCATATTCCACAGGATGCGTCTGTAATGCGTTCTCTATTTATTTTTCCTGCTACAATCCATCCAAGAACCGTGTTCTGTAAAATCGGAAGTTGTGGAGATAATTTTATTTGCCCAATTGCGAGCAGTAAGTGATAATGCTCGGCACCCAGCAATATATCGATTTTATTAGATCGATTGAATGTTGGGTCAGCTAGCACAAGATTTTTCGGCAGTGGCCACTCATCAATGTTGATAAATTGTGATGGTTGTGGTGCGATAATTCGAGGCAGAACAAGTGCTTCCAGGCGTGTTGTAAATCCATTAATTCGAGAATGCAAAGCTACATTGACTCGGGGTTGTGTTTTTGTGTTGGAGCCCCCGATTCCATTGATGTTAACTGATGAAGCATGTTTTGCAATATTAAGTCGTTTTACCAAACGCTCCCTAATCAAATTGACTTGTGAGCCAGAGTCAAGTAAGGCGCGGCATTCAAACTCCATTGTATCAGTTTTGATTTTTACTAGAGCTGTGCTGAGAAGAACGTATGAGTTGGACGCCTGACCATTTGCTGCCGCTAGTGAGGATGCTTCTGGAGGATAAGGTATCGCTTTATTGAAATCCGGACCAGTTATTTCAGGTTGATTAGTAGCGAATGATGATGTTTTCTTGGATACCCTTTCACTGGTTGATCTTTGGTTTGATGCCTGAGTGTTGTTCTCCAGATGAAGTAGCGAGTTGTGTTTTTTCTTGCATGTCAAGCATGATCCTGATTTGCAAGTTTTGGCTGTGTGTCCTGATTTTAGATAGTTCACACACAAGTTTTGCTTCCGAATGAAATTCAGACGGTCTGCTGGCGATAGTTGTTGAAATTTCTGACACCGATACAGTTGGTGAAAGTTGGTTTTGCAAAGTGAGCATATGACTTCTGTTTGTTTAGCTGAAGTGGTGGAAACTTAGACCTTTGATGATCTTTCTTTCTGATTTATGGTCTCCAGGGATTGAAACCGATTTTCAAGAAAGGTTAATAGGTCTTTGATTTTTTGTAGCTCTTTTGGATTGCTAATGATCCTCTCATATAGAACAAGAGTACCCCGATCCAATTTTTTAATAAGTATGTGAAACAGCGTGGGATCCCATGAAATGAAGCGGTATCGATCCCGATGTTGTTTAGCGCATGAAGACATTCTTGTGTTGTATCATGCAATTGTTTGATAGCAGCAGCTGATGGTCCAGCGCTTGATTGATCCAGAAGTTGTTGCATTAGTGAGGTTACAAGAAAGCGTTGATTATTGTATCGTTCTTGCAATAGGCTCCATGCGGTTGCGTAGTTTTCGGCTGTGGCTGAAAGATGACTTATTAGTTTTTCAGCTTCGCCCCCCAAGTTCGATTGTCTACAAGTTGAGTAAACAAGTCGTGAAAGGATCTCCACTTTAAATAATCTCTATTAAATTTTTGGATTGTGACTTTTGGCAGTGGTAACACGTTGTTTTGCGTAGGTTGGAACCCTTGCTCTCGTGTGCAGGAAACCAGCTTGAAATTTTCAATAACTCGCTTCTCCAGGTTTTCGTAGGAGTTCATGTCGTATCCTTCCTTTAGTGGGCCATCGCTTGACTCCCATATTTTGAAATGTAGCTCTTGGATTTCGCCCCACAATTTTTCTTTCAGCTTCATATTATTTGCCGTAGGGTCCGTGTCGAGTAGCCGCTGTAACGATGACATCATAATATTGTGCCTTCTTATTATAGCATTTGTTGAAGTGCATGTCAAAAATGTTCTTGCAGTTGTTACAGGTGCCTTATTGGAGTTTTGTTGACAGGGGTCCAGCGGTGGCATTTTCGATGTCTCCTTAATGCCTGATTTAAATATCTCCCTGTATTTTGTGACGAGTTCCTCAATGTTTTGATAGTAGTTCTCGGTAAAATATTTGTAGTCTAACTGGGAGCTTCTCAAGGCATCGTATTTCATTATCGGTGTGTTCGAATTCACCCCAAGCGGAGTCCAATCTTCTGGGTCTTTCTTCGTAGTAGTGGACAGTCTTTCTGGATGCTGGGTCCTTTTTAAAATTCCGAATGATGGACTCTATCAGTTCTCCTGTTGATCGCTGAGAAGTTGTAAATTGCTCCATTGGGGAGGTTGTTTCACCAGTAGCCATAATGTTGCCTGTTCGAGCTGATTATGCCTTTAGGATTTCGTTCTTGGGAAGAGGAGCTGACGATTTCTTGAAGTTGATCACGTCGGGGTCACCAGAATGTTTTGACTCAGCTGATTTGCTGGTCGGTGTTGCTTTGTCCGGGCGGAAACACCGGGACAATTGTAGGCATAATTCAAGCACTTAAGCTTGATTATGTTTTATGGTTAAATAACGCGAGCACTTGAACTTGGTTATTGCGGTGAAATTGAGAATACAACTAAAACAACTGCTTAGTTTGATTGAATAATTGTTTCTCGATTTATTTAAATTAAATCATGGCCTTAAATACTATTTTATTGCCAAATTGCAATAATTATTTTTATTTAAATACTATTTTTGCTAAATTGCAATAGCTTATTTTTAATATATTTATTAATTATATAATTCTGCCTTGCATTTCCCACACGTGTGAGAAATTCCAGGAAATCTGAAACCCCCGACAAATGCAATAAACTTAAAATTATTTCAAGGTTGTTGTTAAATGTTTAAAGTAAAAGAATTTAAAGTGAACAACAACTACAGCAAAAATTGAAACTTAATCAGAAGTTCAAGGTTTCTTTTTCTTTTCATAATTTGAATTAACCGTTGAATTAAAAGTAAAGGAAAAAGCATAAATCAAGCAAAAAGTAAATAATAAAAAATTACATTAGCTTAGCAATTTAAGGTTGTTCAACTAACTTCGTGCAAGCATATGTACTTAAGTATGTTTGTACATTTATACAAACTAACTTATGCACATATGAAAGAAATTCATTGTGAAGGTCTGAACATGTACCACGCCGTTGAGTCATGCTCAACGAAATAATAAATTTGACAACCTTATATTGCTCTTCATATGTCTTAGAATTAAAGATTTAAACTACGAATACTTCAAATTCTGGTGTTGGAATATGTTGACGTATACCTGGACGTGGAGTTTGTTGATTTGGTTTTTCTTGCTAACATCTCATGATTATCGTTATGTTCTGTCATTTGTGGGCATGATTGTTCTTCTTCTTCTTCTTCGGGTTCATCATTGAGCCTAGGGAGTGGGGCTCTTGCCTCGTCGTGTCCTTTACATGTTTTTATTACGCGCCCAAGAGGCCATTTCATGACTGGAACGTTATCTTCTTTTATAATAACTTTCGCCCCTGGGTTCAGATTTATTGGTTGTTCTCGCCATTTGTTTCGATATTGTAGCTCATTTAGGTAGTCTCGTTACCACCTCTTCCAAAATTCGTGCTTGAGATGAGACACTAATTTCCATCGTGTTTCCAATTCAAGGTTTGTAGACCTTGCTTGAGCATCAATTTGGGCTGTTAGTGGTTCACCTATTAGAAAATGTCCCGGAGTCAATGCACCTATATCGTTTGCGTCATTTGACATGGGTGAAATGGGTCTAGAATTTAGTATGGCTTCAATTTCAACAACTAAGGTTTCGAGTTCTTCGTACGTTAGAGATGCATTCCCCAGTGTCCTTATCAAAAGATATTTTGCTGACTTAACTGCTGCTTCCCATAGACCACCAAAATGTGGTGCTATTGGCGGAATGAAATTAAATTGTATACCCTTTTTGCCGCAAGCGTTCGTAATGGCTTCTTTCGCATCCGATGCATTTATGATTGTGGTGAGTTCAGGTAATTTATTCTTTGCTCCGACGAAGTTTGTTGCATTGTCGCAATATAAATTTTGGCAATGTCCACGTCGGGCTATGAAACGTTTAAGCGCACCTATAAAAGCTTCAGTTGTGAGATCGCTCACGAGTTCCAAATGTACCGCCTTTGTGGCAAAGCAACAAAATACAGCAATGTAAGCCTTGTGTGGTCGTTTTCCCCTCAGTTTATAATGTACAGTAATCGGACCACAGTAATCGACCCCGGTATTGATGAATGCACGTGCTGGTGTGACACGTGTCGATGGTAGGTTTCCCATTATTTGGTGGAATAATTCTGGTTTAGCTCTGCTGCATGTCGTGCATCGATGAACTGTGGCTCATGCCATAATTTTTCCCTTTATTAGCCAGAAACGTTGCCGAACAATTCCTAATAATGTATGCAATCCACAATGCTTGTGTTCTTCATGAATCATTTGGAATATTAATTTGGAAATGGGATCGTTGTATGGAATAAGAAGTTGATATTTTGAGTCATAATCCATCAAAGACGCGTCGAGCCGACCTCCGACCCTTATTAGTCCATTTTCATCCAAAAAGGGTGTAAGATTCCGGATAGTGCTTGTTTTTGTACTTGTTTGTATTTTCTTAGTTGGGTTATGTCTTCCTTAAATTCTGAGAGTTGCATTTGTGAAATAATAGGAACCAGTGCTTGGCTGAGTTCCGTTGTTGTAACTAATTTTGATCGCTGTCGCATCTGCTTCTGACATCTAGTGTGGGCAACGAAGCTCAGAATATATGCAACAATTCGCTGCAGACGATGGAATGAATTTTTATGGTTGATTTGGTAAACAAAGGTTGGTTCCGTTGTTGTCATTGCTCGTGATTCAAGCAGCTTTGCTTTTCGTTCGAGATTTGTTGGGATGTTGGAGCTTGGATTGAACTTAGGTGGCCACAACTTCTCTACGCCATGGAGAAACATTGGACCATAAAACCAAAGAGTGCATTCCTTAAGAGCAGCCGGAGACATCCTACGAGATAATATATCTGCGGGGTTGAATTTTGAGCCTACGTGACGCCATTGTTCTGCGTGGGTTTCTTCTTGAATTGCTGAAATTCGATTTGCTACAAATGTGTTGAATGAAGCTGATGATGAATTTATCCATGAGAGCACGATTTCTGAATCAGTCCATAACCATACTGGGCCTTTAAATTGAAGGTCAGACCTGACTCTTGTGGCTAGTTGGGCTCCAAGTGTGGCTGCACATAGTTCCAATCGTGGTATTGTTTGCCGTTTGAGTGGAGCTATGCGGGATTTAGCACAGAGTAAGTGCACCATAATGGTGCCGTCTTTGAAAACTGATCGGATGTAAGCCGCAGTTTCATAAGCCTTTTCAGATGCGTCTGTAAAAATATGTAGTTGTTGGGATTCTGGAACCCTTCCCTTAAAAATATGTCTTGATATTTGAAGGTTTTTTAATACATTCAGGTCTGTACGAAATGTTATCCATTTAGTGTGTAGTGATTCAGGCAAAGAAGTATCCCAATCCAGTTTTAACTCCCACAATTCTTGAATAAACATCTTTGCCGTTACTATAATTGGAGATAAAATCCCCAATGGATCGAATAATCTTGCAAGGTCCGATGTGACTGTTCGCTTGGTTACTCTCTTAACGTTGCTAGTGTTGACCTTAATACCTATGCTCTCAAAATCTAAGTTTACCTCCAAGTTGTCTTGTGGAATGTTGTGGAGTAATTGTGGATGGTTTGCACACCATTTGCGTAACGTGAAGCCGCCCTCTTTCATAACTTGCACAAGTTGCTCTTGTAATTGCATCGCTGTTGATAAGCTATTTGATCCGCCCAAGCCATCATCTACATAGAAATTTTCTTTAATAAATCGTGAAGCAAGAGGATAACGTATATTATTTTCTTCAGCCAGTTGATCAAGACATTTTGTTGCTAAGTATGGAGCAGCTCTTGTGCCATATGTGGCCGTGTTGAGTTGGTAGTATGCAATGGGCATTGTGTAATCCTTTCTCCAAATTATGAGCTGAAATTTACGATCTTCACGAGCAATCAATACCTGCCTATACATTTTTTCAATGTAGTGGTGAAAACGAACCTAGGCATTCGAAATCTGAGAAGTATGGAGAATAGTTCACTTTGTAGTGTTGGTCCCGTGAACATGAGGTCGTTTAGAGAGTAGCCTGAGGAGGTTTTCGCTGAGGCATCGAATACTACTCTGAGCTTAGTGGTTGAACATTCTGGCCTCAGGACGCAATGATGTGGGATGTAGTATTTTGGTGATATTATGGAATCTGTTTCCAATTTTGTCATATGTCCCATTGATTCATACTCATCCATAAATTCAGTGTATTTAGCTTTCAATTCCGGGTTCTTTTGCAAGCGCCGTTCGAGAGCGAGAAATCGGTTGAGAGCCATTGCGTGTGAGTCGGTGTTAGAGGTTTGACGAAATGGTATTCTGACTACGAAGCGATTTTGACGTGTTTTAGTAGTATTTCGTGCGAAATGCTCTTCACAATGTGTGTCGGCTATTGATAGTGGTTTTTTAGTTGCTTTAATTTCATCTATTTCCTAAAGTCGAGCGATGGAAGCTTCAAGTCCTTCATCTTCAGTGCATATTCCACAGGATGCGTCTGTAATGCGTTCTCTATTTATTTTTCCTGCTACAATCCATCCAAGAACCGTGTTCTGTAAAATCGGAAGTTGTGGAGATAATTTTATTTGCCCAATTGCGAGCAGTAAGTGATAATGCTCGGCACCCAGCAATATATCGATTTTATTAGATCGATTGAATGTTGGGTCAGCTAGCACAAGATTTTTCGGCAGTGGCCACTCATCAATGTTAATAAATTGTGATGATTGTGGTGCGATAATTCGAGGCAGAACAAGTGCTTCCAGGCGTGTTGTAAATCCATTAATTCGAGAATGCAAAGCTACATTGACTCGGGGTTGTGTTTTTGTGTTGGAGCCCCCGATTCCATTGATGTTAACTGATGAAGCATGTTTTGCAATATTAAGTCGTTTTACCAAACGCTCCCTAATCAAATTGACTTGTGAGCCAGAGTCAAGTAAGGCGCGGCATTCAAACTCCATTGTATCAGTTTTGATTTTTACTAGAGCTGTGCTGAGAAGAACGTATGAGTTGGACGCCTGACCATTTGCTGCCGCTAGTGAGGATGCTTCTGGAGGATAAGGTATCGCTTCATTGAAATCCGGACCAGTTATTTCAGGTTGATTAGTAGCGAATGATGATGTTTTCTTGGATACCCTTTCACTGGTTGATCTTTGGTTTGATGCCTGAGTGTTGTTCTCCAGATGAAGTAGCGAGTTGTGTTTTTTCTTGCATGTCAAGCATGATCCTGATTTGCAAGTTTTGGCTGTGTGTCCTGATTTTAGATAGTTCACACACAAGTTTTGCTTCCGAATGAAATTCAGACGGTCTGCTGGCGATAGTTGTTGAAATTTCTGACACCGATACAGTTGGTGAAAGTTGGTTTTGCAAAGTGAGCATATGACTTCTGTTTGTTTAGCTGAAGTGGTGGAAACTTAGACCTTTGATGATCTTTCTTTCTGATTTATGGCCTCCAGGGATTGAAACCGATTTTCAAGAAAGGTTAATAGGTCTTTGATTTTTTGTAGCTCTTTTGGATTGCTAATGATCCTCTCATATAGAACAAGAGTACCCCGATCCAATTTTTTAATAAGTATGTGAAACAGCATGGGATCCCATGAAATGAAGCGGTGTCGATCCCGATGTTGTTTAGCGCATGAAGACATTCTTGTGTTGTATCATGCAATTGTTTGATAGCAGCAGCTGATGGTCCAGCGCTTGATTGATCCAGAAGTTGTTGCATTAGTGAGGTTACAAGAAAGCGTTGATTATTGTATCGTTCTTGCAATAGGCTCAATGCGGTTGCGTAGTTTTCGGCTGTGGCTGAAAGATGACTATTAGTTTTTCAGCTTCGCCCCCCAAGTTTGATTGTCTACAAGTTGAGTAAACAAGTCGTGAAAGGATCTCCACTTTAAATAATCTCTATTAAATTTTTGGATTGTGACTTTTGGCAGTGGTAACACGTTGTTTTGCGTAGGTTGGAACCCTTGCTCTCGTGTGCAGGAAACCAGCTTGAAATTTTCAATAACTCGCTTCTCCAGGTTTTCGTAGGAGTTCATGTCGTATCCTTCCTTTAGTGGGCCATCGCTTGACTCCCATATTTTGAAATGTAGCTCTTGGATTTCGCCCCACAATTTTTCTTTCAGCTTCATATTATTTGCCGTAGGGTCCGTGTCGAGTAGCCGCTGTAACGATGACATCATAATATTGTGCCTTCTTATTATAGCATTTGTTGAAGTGCATGTCAAAAATGTTCTTGCAGTTGTTACAGGTGCCTTATTGGAGTTTTGTTGACAGGGGTCCAGCGGTGGCATTTTCGATGTCTCCTTAATGCCTGATTTAAATATCTCCCTGTATTTTGTGACGAGTTCCTCAATGTTTTGATAGTAGTTCTCGGTAAAATATTTGTAGTCTAACTGGGAGCTTCTCAAGGCATCGTATTTCATTATCGGTGTGTTCGAATTCACCCCAAGCGGAGTCCAATCTTCTGGGTCTTTCTTCGTAGTAGTGGACAGTCTTTCTGGATGCTGGGTCCTTTTTAAAATTCCGAATGATGGACTCTATCAGTTCTCCTGTTGATCGCTGAGAAGTTGTAAATTGCTCCATTGGGGAGGTTGTTTCACCAGTAGCCATAATGTTGCCTGTTCGAGCTGATTATGCCTTTAGGATTTCGTTCTTGGGAAGAGGAGCTGACGATTTCTTGAAGTTGATCACGTCGGGGTCACCAGAATGTTTTGACTCAGCTGATTTGCTGGTCGGTGTTGCTTTGTCCGGGCGGAAACACCGGGACAATTGTAGGCATAATTCAAGCACTTAAGCTTGATTATGTTTTATGGTTAAATAACGCGAGCACTTGAACTTGGTTATTGCGGTGAAATTGAGAATACAACTAAAACAACTGCTTAGTTTGATTGAATAATTGTTTCTCGATTTATTTAAATTAAATCATGGCCTTAAATACTATTTTATTGCCAAATTGCAATAATTATTTTTATTTAAATACTATTTTTGCTAAATTGCAATAGCTTATTTTTAATATATTTATTAATTATATAATTCTGCCTTGCATTTCCCACACGTGTGAGAAATTCCAGGAAATCTGAAACCCCCGACAAATGCAATAAACTTAAAATTATTTCAAGGTTGTTGTTAAATGTTTAAAGTAAAAGAATTTAAAGTGAACAACAACTACAGCAAAAATTGAAACTTAATCAGAAGTTCAAGGTTTCTTTTTCTTTTCATAATTTGAATTAACCGTTGAATTAAAAGTAAAGGAAAAAGCATAAATCAAGCAAAAAGTAAATAATAAAAAATTACATTAGCTTAGCAATTTAAGGTTGTTCAACTAACTTCGTGCAAGCATATGTACTTAAGTATGTTTGTACATTTATACAAACTAACTTATGCACATATGAAAGAAATTCATTGTGAAGGTCTGAACAAGGGCATTTCATTTAACGTTTAATAGAATTATGCAATTGGGATGAACTATGGGTTATTAAAAATGGTGACCAGAGGTGTAATATTACAAAACTTTTCGGATCATATGGCTTATAAGTGAGAATGGCATACGAACAGTTTTGTCTTCAGTAGATGATATATTATGCGATCGATTGCAGTGAAATCATTCAAACCATAGGGGATATAAATATTAAGTGAGTGGTATCTGCAGACATACTACGAAAATTTGCGGCAATATCTTTAACACCAGTACAAATAAAAAGGGATTTCGAACTCAATTATAATTGAAGAATTGAATAGTATTGCTGTTTAAAGCAGGAAGTCTCAATAACCAGCTAGATATTAATATTATGAAAAAGGACTGCCACTAGGAATTTCCAGCACATATTGGATCTTGTAAAAGTTCTGACCAATCAGATTCAATAAAAGACATTGCAAATTTTCTTAATATAATAAACATTAAAGAAAGTTGAAACTCACGCTATTCATGTTTATTTTAAATGCTCCCAACATTGAAGATCTTTATCTTTTTTTGACAGAAATCTTTAAATTTATATAAATACCACTGAATATTGTTTATCTTGGAAACTTTATTTACGTTATCTGATCCTCTTGCATTATATATAAAACTAAATGAAGAGAATGTGCTCAAAAGGGTTTCACTGATTATTCTTGTGTACGATTGAACAAAAAAACTTCAAATTTTTAAGAAGATCATTTAGAAAAGAAATCTATTATAGAAAAAAGTCACAACATTTAAAACTTCTGTTTGTGGGAACTTTAGTGAAAGTGACAATTGGAGTTTATTTCAACCTCTTAGCTTGAAATAAACACAATTTAAAAGCAAAACATATTATTCAAAATATGGTGACAATAAAGAGATATAAAATAAGAAGATATTTACGCAATTGCAAATCTCTTAGTTGGAAGAAAAACTAATGGCAAATAAACATAATTAAATAATAAGATATGAACTATGGATGTGATAAAGCATTCGAAATAACAACTGCGGTGTATGGGACGACGTATTTCTCAGTATCATTTGGACATCTAGAAAGAAATATAGATATTATTTTATAAGATAATTTTGGATCTCTACTTATTTTTGGCAGTGGCTAAAGTAATGGTAAGTAAGTACTCCTTTTTAACTAGAAATCCATTAAGTGGCATTGTAAAGGAAAGAGGGTACAATCTAAAACTCAGTCAATTACAAAAAAGGAAGTAATTGAAGCAGATGCTCAAAAGAAAATGATAGTAATTTTTGCATATTAAATAAATATCCTGCAGCTGGAATGTGATCTATTGCGATTCTTCCGAAAAGTATAGCAAAATTAGATTTATGTTGATGATTTTTTCTTTTTTTTTTCTCTTGCGTTAAAAACCACACAAAAGTGTTCTTTCTAGAATTGAACCAAATCATCTTTTTCAGTACAAAACGTTATGTGATTTCAGATCATGTGACCCACAGTCCTGTATTGAAGGTTTTTAAATAACTTGCAAAGTCTTTCTCTTTTTAATCTTATGGACTAAATTCGAATCCATGTATATTCGATATATTCTGCAAAAGATGTTTTTTGCAAATAAAATAAATTAAAATGCTTTTAATTTCTTAATACCGGATAACAACTTTTGTTCAAAACTTAAAATTTTATAGCGAACAGTTTTATAATTTTGTGTTGCCAGTTGAGAAGTGTATAGAGTGATCCACGAATACCGAAGTCCTTCCATAGATCAGTGTAATACTAAAGATTAATCTTAAGTATTTTGACAGCAATTGCTAACGACATTGGAAATGGAATTCACACTGAAATGAAATTAAACAAAATTTCATCAAGAACAAGTGTTCCAGCGGATGAAAAGTTTAAGGAAACAGTCTAATGGCTTTTCACAAATAAAGCGAGTAAAAAATCATTTGCAGTATCTGAAACCATCACACTTTTCAAGCAAATTAAAGGAAACACCAATTAGAAGATCTAGAAGTCAATTCCTATAGATGATGATTTTGTAAATACTTAATATTGAAATTTATTATTCGGGAGAATATCCCGACCAATCGTTAGAAACAATCAGTTTTTTTGCAAAATGCATTGAAAAAATGTTTGTTGTGGCTTTAGCTCTTCATATGCCGACATTTCATTGGTTGCTAAAACCAAATCGTCAGTGAAGTTTAAGCAGTTTGATAACATTCAACCTCGTATCTTTATGCCATACAAAACAAATACAATATGAGAATTTCAATATTGCATATGAATTATAACAAATATTGAAATTCTCATATTGTATTTGTTTTGTATGGCATAAAGATACGAGGTTGAATGTTATCAAACTGCTTAAACTTCACTGACGATTTGGTTTTAGCAACCAATGAAATGTCGGCATATGAAGAGCTAAAGCCACAACAAACATTTTTTCGATGATGATTTTGTTGAGCTCTTAATTTTTGATGCAGCATTCCACATCTAGAAATGGAGTATTTTATACGATTCGATGGTAGCGGCACAAGTCTAACAAAGCATATTCTGCAGGCGACATATATTGAATATAAAACTAAAATTTAATTAAAAGCCACACTATTTATTTATTTTAGATGTACTCAAGACTAAAGGTGTGTGTTTGTAAAATAATAGATTTATTCAAATCTTTGTTCTTAATGGATTTTCTATCTTGTTTTATACGAAACTGTAATATCTCATTAGTATTAACAATTTCAATCGAACCAATTTCAATACAACTCCAACTGCTCAAACCAAAAATTTATTTGTGATATAAATTAATATCAAAATCCTTAATATCAAACTTCTTCTTATGTGTTAATTATATATTTTGAATATTTTTATTAGTTTTTATCCAACAGCAACCTACTCCGGATGATCCTCAGACCCTTAAATTTTGAGTTAATTGAAGGATGTCAACATATGAATTTTGAAACAAATATTTCTAGTACAGCCACAGAAATCTTTTTAGTGGAACTATAAGAGAAAGAAATTACATGTCAATATTGTTACCTTATCATATGAGATTTATAGCAGGGGTCATTCCAAACACTTTATTGCGTAGAAAGTGAAAAGCAATTCTGTATGTAGAAAATTTTATGATGGAGATACGAGTAATTATAGTTTATTTTAAACATGCGAGTTACATATAATTCTACCAACCCTGATAAAATTGATTTATTTTTGGAAAGTGAATTAAAGTAATTTTTTTGTTGGCAAGTGTAAATGAACTGCATAAAATTGCACAACAAAAATATTATATTTCATTTCGGTTCTCACGAAAATTCAGTTAAAAAATTGTTTTGCAATATATTACAACTCTGCAATTTATTGAGACTAGCAAACTTTCAGGTGTCGATCAATAACAATGCAAGATCGACATATTTTTATAACAAAATTTTAAGTAAAATATCCAACCAGAATACTTGCAACAAAGACGTTTAAGTTTAAGTCAAGAAGAAATTAAATAATTTTTGTAAGTTTAGTTTTAGTTCCTCCGTTCTGCATTAAAGTTCGATAAAAGAAATTCAATGAAAAATTACAAGTTCGTGTTTGTTTATTATAGTTTTTAATACAGGGAGCGGAATAAAAGTCGCGCATATCATGATTAGAGGCAGCTGTATGCCATCAAAGAAAGTGTTTAAATAATTTTTTAACAACATGGCAAATGACGATCATGACATAAAAACCTGAGAAGCCAATTATATGCAAAAATAGTTTAAAGAAATATATGTTTTATATTCTGACTATAAACATTGACGCACTTAAAAATTTATTGGTGGAATCAACGTCACTAATAATTAGATATGAATTATATTCATGATTAAACGAAACGTAACGAAATTTATAGGCATCTGAAATATCAGCAGAGGTGGATGGGACAGATATGAATTGTCTTTAAAATTTTATATGAAAAGGTAAAAATTATACGAATTCCTCACTATTATTTTGCCGCGTAGGAAAGAGTTAAAGTCTATTTGCAACATGAAGAAGATAATTTTATTTTTGTGCTTGTTTTTTGCTGTGACTAAAGGACAGGTAAGTAAGATCTTATAAAAGGACAGACATTAATTTAAATCTAATTATCAAAATGAAAGGGTAATAATTACGAACAAAGCAAATAATTAAAAGAAAGTAAAAAGAGTAACTTTTGCAACCAAATCAGTTGTCATAGTTTGGGGTTAATACTTCTTGGTTTCCATAAAATCTATAAATTTTAGCAAGAAATTCAGTTAAAATCGTCTAAAGTTTACTTTAAATTTTTTATTTTTAAATAATTAATTTCTTTTAGGTCAATGATGTGAGCGTCCAGTCCTTATATGCCGGAGTCTTGAGAAATTTTGAAAGTCCATGGATAAATCTCTACTCGACACTTCCAAACTGTCCTGATGTTCATGACTCAATGCTAAAAAACATAATGAATAGCATAGACCAAGTAGAAGCAAAAACTGACAGATTTGAAACTGAAGATGAATTACGAAAAAAGTTTGTCGACAATATTAAAGACCATCCAAATAGTTGCTGGGAACGGCTAGTCACAAATATTGAACCTTTTGCGAAAAGTATCCTGACAAATATAAACGCAATGAAAAAATTTTGGACAGACTACTATGAAACTGCAACCAAAGAATGTGCCACTGAAAACAATAAAAAAACTGTGTCGTACACTACTTGTATTGATGTCGTGGTCAGTACTACATTTACTAATAATCAAAGACTCCACAGATTCTCACCAGCCGCTTCTATTCCTTTTAGAAAACCAACACGGAATATACCATTAAGAGATACAGGGAAGAACTCGAGACCATGACGAACAACGGGAAACCTTTGATAATTGAAAATTCTAATGTCTTTAATTTATGCAACAAAGAGCTTAAAGATGAACGCATTCTGGTAAGGGACAGAAGTCTGGCTTGAAGAGTATTTCATTTTAAGTTTTTATATTTTAATGTATAGATAAGAGACATGAGCATCCAGGTTTCATATGAAGAAGTTTTAAAAAGTTTTGAAAGTAAATCCCGTGATCTAGACGTATATTTAATGAAAAATGCTGATACGCATAAGACATCTATTCAATACTTAGAAACACGCATAGACAAAATCAAAACTAAATTTGCTAGATTTGAAGTTCGAGATGAATTAAAAAAGAAATGTGTCGCCAATAATCGCGAAAAAATACCCAACATCGAAAATGTTAAAAAGCTTTCAAGTACTTGCTGGGATCATCTTGTCATGAATATCATCCCTGTAGTGCACGACGTTAAAAAAAGTAAAAATTCATTGGAGGAATATTGGACAAAGTATTATCAACCTGGGAAAAAATATTGTTCGGATAATTACGATAAAACAACTGAAGATTACACTTCTTGTATTGACAATATGGTGAGTATTTTTCCCATAAGACAGTCATAAGAATCCGCGGATTTTTAATAAGTAATTTCTTTTATTTGTTTTAGTCAACCCTCGCTGCAACTAGTATTAACAGATTCAAAGAAGATCTCAAAACTGTAACAGATAATGCCGAGTCTAAAATGCGTGAAAACTCTGAAAAGTTAAATAAATGCAATGAAAGGGTTGAAAATTATACAAATTTGCAATATAACCAGGCAAAGCAATCGTATCTAGCTTGTCTCCGGGACAATTAAGCTCCTAAGGATAATATATAAGAGTTTGCAAATAAATATATCCTGTATGAGGATCGAAGAAACCAATGTTAAAATTTCTTATGATACAAATAATAAGAAAAGTCCAAAAATTTAAATTAAGAAATATTTGCAAAAAAATTTCAACAACAAAAATTGATGATGTTACATTTTTATATTTTTATAAACAACAAGTTTTCCCTTTACAAAGTAATTGTCACACAGTTTTTACAATAACGTATTGAATATATTGTGCTGTTTTTGTTTTTAGCCAAATTCGCGTTTTTATGACTGAATGAAAAACAGTTCAACAAATTAGGAATTTTTTATAGCGAACACTTGTTTGAGAATAAAACTGAAATAGATTAAGCAAATGACAATTGTCGTTGATACCCAAAGTCTTTCACTGTTACAGGTTATAACAGATGTAGAACAATGCACCCAGGCGACTGACAACGATAATAGTGTAAAAAGGAAACATCCACAAATAAATTGGAAATAAATGAATGCAATGAAAATATTTGAGAAACATTAAAAATTACACAAAAGAGAAACTTTTTCTCGCGGTTTTTCAAAACATAAGAATGAGACGCAATCGCACAAAGGTAACAAAACAATTGCCACCAACAAACATGACTACGAGAACAAAATAGAGATGCTCTTAGAAGATAAAAATGCTTATCGCATTATTAGAACAGATCCTACTACAAAGTTTATTAAAAGTAACAACGCCATAGTCTTGGACCTGTAGAAAAAACAATACGACAGGCCATTACGATACATAGTGTCATCATTTAAATTTTCTTGTTACCAATTAAGTAAATATGTGGGAAATTTACTTAGAAATATAGTTTCGGACGGAAATAATGTAAATAATTCATTTCATTTGAAGTAACGAATTAAAACAGTAAAACTTGATAACATCACTTCTTAGCGTCTTGATTCACTAATATTCGCATCCAAACTGCGATAGAAAATATAATGGACAAATGGAATACAATAAAAAGCAATGCCGCGATGCCACGCTCCAAATTCCTTTGCATATTCAAGTTCTGTCTATATGAGAATAACTACTATAGTTATAACCAAAAAATCTACAACCAAATAGTTGGATTAGGAATGCCCACGGGAAACACCCTCTCTCCGGCAATAGCCGATATCGTTTTGGATAATTGACTTGACGTAGGATTGACTTAACTTTACAGTGAAAACATTAATTTGAAATGCGTAGCTAAATGCGTACATGATATTTTAGCTTAAATCAACATCGAAAACAAGCATGAGTGAGATATTACCCACTCTGAACTGGTATCAGCCAAAAATTAAATTTAGTTTAGAAGTTAAATAAAGAGGAGAAATTATATAGAGAAAAGAATACGGGTACAATAACTTTTGACTGGTGTTAAAAAAATATTTCATCAGGCAGAATTGTCAACTTCAATGCTTATAAACCGAAAAACCAGATAAATACCGCCAAAAATTTCATCCAAAGAGTTCTTGACATCAGTGACCATCATTTCCACACACCGGATATTGTAAAAATCACCAAGCCAATAATTGCCAATAGTTTTCTTAATATCATTATACAAAAGCGGTTCTAAGAGCATAAGAAAAATAATAAATGAAAATGACACGAGCTTTGCTTGCAGACCAAACGAAACATTTTAGTGGAATATTTACAAATACCAAAACTAAAACAACAACAATAACGCTTACGAAATTCCTTGTAAAGGATATGACAACGACAAGAACAACTGCAATTTAGTTTATATTGGCACTGTTAAGAGAAGTTTGGAATAAAGCTGATATTATAATAAGAACAAGGAGAGCAGGACACATGGTACAAACAATCACATACTTGATGAAGATAACCATGTGAGAAAGTTTAAGAACACAACGAAAAATTAAACAAAAAGTGAAGAAAAAGGATGATACTGATAATTTAAGTGCTACTTACTCGTATAGGATGGTAATAGAAAACAGTCTATCATTTTAAAAAGCGCTTTTCAAACGTTTGTGTGCAGTAGGTGAATTTTGGTTTTAGGAAAGTAATATAATAATCCTTAATTTTAAGCGAATGTTATTTATAAAATTTTAACCTTTTGAATTGTTTAATTAAATAGTTCTAGGACAAAGTGAACAAAACGTACTGGATATATTTTTTATTTATTAATTTTTCAATGCTAGTTGAAGTAACAATATGTATTAAAGTCTTAACTCTAATATAATTAATTATTCAAGTCCAGCCAAAGCCAGGCAAAGAGAACAACAGCTTCTATGAGTTATTCTGTGCTGTTTCTATAACCCTCGCGTTCGGCTAAGAGTAAGAGTGTCCTTCCTTCTGAGTCAAGTAAGGCTTCTATAGCTTGAAATAACGCAGTTTAGTGGGCTTAGATAATACTCTAGTTTCTTTGTATGTACTGAAACGTGTTTTGTAAGCACAGCTTGATTCAATAGATGGTCTAGGTCTTTATAAATAGTAGACTTTTCACCATACGAGGGAGTGGTTTCAATCAAACAGAGGATTTTATTTTTGGATTTCTTTCAATATTAAATGCTAAGGCATTAGATCTGGAACTGTTCTGCTCAGAAAGCTGTATCACCAGCCAACTTAGATATGTGAAAATTTTTCCCTATTAGCATATCAAATTCATATATTAAGTACAAAGTAGGATCTACTATACTGCCTTTACGAGCTCCTGCTTCTACTGGCAGTGGTATGCCTAAAAAGTTAACTCCTTTCATAGTAAATTTACGACCACTTAATTTGTGAGTGTTTGTGGGTAATTTCAACGGCAATTTAATTATTAATCCGCTGTGCCGATCTGTGGGCTGCAAACATTTGCGAATACAAGTATGTACCTTTAGTTTAAGATGAAATCTTCCAAAGGTTGAACTAAAAAATATGTCGCTACATGCGGTCTAAAAATCAACAAGCCGCTATTCCCCTAGGATTTAAAAGTCTACACTATGACTTTTAGACCCGGAAAGGACCAGACAATTGTTGAATCGGAGAGACATGCAATACTCTTCTTTTATTATATCAAATCTATTTGAGAAGCATGCTGACCCTATACTCAGCATTTGTTTGATAGTGCTGATATATGTCTGCCTGAAACACAGCCCACTCTTGCTCTGTATTAATTATATAATCTGAAGATGACGCTGGTAAAAGTGTTGCTCATCTATTAATGACGTCTTGATCACGGCTTGTGATTTCTGCTAACAAGTCAGCATTTATTTTCGCATGTTTCCATCATTTTGGTAGATTTTGTGTCATGTATGTAAAAGTTTGCAGAATATATTTACTTTATCTGTTCCAATAAGGAAAATCATCATAAGTGGTGTACTTTATAGAAAGGTAACTTAATGAAAAGATGTACACACTCGCGGTTTGCATTGACATTGAGGGGGCTTTCAACAACGTGCATACCGATACACTTATCCATTCTCTGGACCAGTTTAATGTCAACCGGGCGATGCGCGACTGGATTGGCAATATACTAAGGAACAGATGGATTAATTGTGAGGCGCACAATGTAAGCATAAAAAAAGGGTGCAATGTAGGACTCCACAAGGGGGATTTTATCACCCCTTCCATGGACCACAACAACACATACCCTCATTAGGACTCTGACCCATGAGGGATTCGAGACAGTCTGCTACGCAGATGACGTCATGATACTTCTGAAGGGAAGGGATCCAAATCATTTGTGCAGGAAGGCCTGGCACACAAATGTGCTCAACCAAGAGGGTTGAACGTTGAACCAGAAAAAACTGAAATTGGCCTATTTACAAGAAAGGCGAAGATAGCTTCATATGATGAGCCAAAAAGGCTCATATATGTTGGTCAATCTGTAAACGTGCCATAGACAGAAGATGGGGTCTAAATCCAGAGATGACGCACTGGCTTTATAGTAGCGTTATCAGGCCGATTATGACCTATGCTTCTATAGTGTGGTGGACATCGATGAAATATAAATGCAACATCAAAACAATACAGAAAGTTCAGAGAACCTGCTGTCCTGGTATAAGTGGGGCCTTCGGAACGACATCAACAGGGGCGATGGAAACAATATTATCTATTCAGCCAATCGAAATTCGTATAAAATATGAAGCGGCTCTTACGGCAAAACGACTAAAGGTGATGGGTGAGTGGGTAGATCAGGAACACGAAGCGCATCATCAACGAATCTTTACGGCCATAGGAGACTCCATACCGGAAAATGTCGCAAATGACCTCATACCGGAGACTACAAGTTATACATATCTATATATTGAATACCCTTAATAATAACATTAATTTACTTTCCTTAAATCGACATGATTTGTCATGCATTATATTTACTTAACAACAGTAACGGGGCTTATTAATAAAAATTGTTTATTAACATTTATTGTTTACTTACATATTTTGTAGTTAATGTGTAGCTAAGTGAAGAAATAATCATGAGATCCCAGTTTTATTGCATCTTGTCTTAGCAACACAAGTAAAATGTAATTGTTGCTTTGTCGTTTCTTCTTATATTTGCATATACATACTTTTATTGCTCGCCAATTTATAATTAATGTGTAAGTAGGTGAAGAAATAATCATGAGCTCCCAGTTTTAGTGCATATTTGCATACATTTTTAATGTTTACTTATTTACAATTAATGTGTAAATAGGCAAAGTAATTAATATTCATGTGCTCCCATTTTTTATTGCATGCTTGATCATGTTCGATTTTGTTCTTGTTGCCTTTATTTGCTCAATATATAAAAGAGATGAAATGGAATAAAGAAATCAATATTAATTTAGCCTTCAAGTGGAATTGTCAAAAAATATAAAAACATTATAGAAAACTAATGAACAACCCAATATTATAAACACAAGTTTATAAAAATTAAAACTAATAAATATTTTGAAATAAAATACCATTTATTTAATATAATTAAACTGTGTTTTAATAAACTCAAAGGCAAAACTGGCGCAGGCGGTAGGATACCCAAGTATCCTCGTGGTTTTCTTGAAATAACTACATACATATGTATATAAGTGAACATTTATATAAAAGGATACTAAACGTATTAACGTTTGAGTGGGTATTCCTGCAAATGATTTTTCTTTAAACGACAACGTTTAAAGTTATAAAAAAAAATTTGAAATGAATATTAATTAAAACTTGTTAAGCTTAAAAAGTAATTGTTAAAAAAAATCTACGCTAAATTAAAAGTCTTAACGTAACAAATAAAATGAAAAGAAACTGCATATAATTTTTTAATAATAAAAAAAGGGTGGAAAAAATTCCATGCCGAAACTGTATAAAAAAAGAAAAATTTTTTTTCTTGAGACAAAAATAGAACAATAGAAATCTTAATAGTAGATTTTTCTTGATCGATCTTTCAAAGAAAAAGAAACATTACACATTAAAAAAAGGGGAATATTTTCTCCGACAACAACAATATTTTCTACAACAATTGAAAGGTGAATTTTAAGACAACTCTAATTCGGCGAAGCTACAGAAATTCTACACCATTTGGAAAGGACGTGCAAAGAAGCAGCTTAAGTATATTTTATTAGCCGATAAGTAAGTTACGCATTGTAAAATATTTTAGAAGTAAATAACCACATTCTTGAAGGATTTATTATAATTATATTGAAATAATTCAATTCCTCCCAACTAATTAAATTAACTTGTAATCTAAATAATTAAACGAATGAACTAATTTTTGCTTTAAAAGCTTAAGAATAAAAAAAGGAAAATAATAATAATTGAAGTGATTGTTGTCAATTCGCGTTGTTTTAGTTACTTTTTTTCATCCTCGTGTGACATGGATCAGGTTGCTAATTGTATAGATCCTCTTAGGTTTATAGAAAGACTACCGGAATTTTCGGGCGATAAAAGTGATCTTTATACGTTTATTTCTTTGGTTGACAGAATCAATCCATTGTTTGCTCCATATGATCAACCCTCACAATTACTATTTCTTGATTTTATTAAGAGCAAGTTTAAAGGCAAGGCCAAGGAGGCCGTTGAAATTAATTTTCATGCTCAAACTTAAGACGAAACCAAGAAAGTTTTAATCAATTATTTCGGCGAGTATCAGAGTCTGGAAGAATTGTATGATAGCCTTCGATCTACAGTTTTTAAACGAGCGTTGTTGATTTTTATAATGAAATTAGCTGACCCGGGCAAACCTTGTTTTGCCTTCAAATTTGCACTAAATCGACATAGCAATTATTGTTCAAATAAAGGTATCGGGCTTATTAAACCCACTACACGCTAGTTAAGGACCCAACGCCTTCAGCAAAATGCAGCATAGGCTTATCGCGCTAATCTCTATTGGGCAAAACACAAAAAACAAAATATTGGGCCATCTGTCGGACGAACTTCAAACTACACAGAAACACTCCTCACGTCCCATAAAACATGTATATAAAGTTTGGTCAAAATCGGTGCGGTAGTTCTTGAGTTACGGCGCAAAAACACACACACAAAACTAAGTATTGCGCCATCTGTCGGACGAAATTCAAACTGCACAGAAACACTCCTCACGTCCCATAGAACATGTGTATAAAATTTGGTCAAAATCAGTCCAGTATTTTTTGAATTTAGCGATCACGAGCATACACGTAATTTTTATGTGCATATAGCCGTCAGCTCAAAATATCTTCGGAACTACATAACCGGTTTAAGAGTTTGATATCTCGTTTTGAAGAACATGACAACGGCTTTCCAAAAAAAGTAAAATAAAATTAAAAAAGCACAAAAAATAAATATATGTATATGTCATTGGTGGTGCAATCTGAAAATTGGATTTTGTCACGCCCTTCCGCCCACAGACCGAAAATCAAAAATCAGACTTCACAGTGTCACCCGGCCGAGTATTCTGAAGGTTCCCTGAAATTCGTCAAAATCGGCCCAGCCGTTTTGGAGCCATTACGTTACATACATACATACATACAAGTTAAGCCACTGTTAGCCACGAGCCAACGAAATATTGCTGACTATAATTTTACTGTCTGTATTATTTGTATGTCACAATAAGCGAATAATAGGTTAAGCAGTTCAGTAACCTCATTTTATTGTTTGTATGCAAAAACACACTTTAATAAATAATTTAATAAAATAAAGCTTAATATTCAAAATATCATTTAAGCTAAGTAATCATTTCAATAAGCGAATAACAAAGTTATTGCAAAATATCTTTTAAGCTTAACTATTCAAAATATCATTTAAGCTAAGTAATCATTTGTAAAGTATAAAAATATTATCAATAAAATAATACAGTTAGTTGATGTTGTGATTGGAAGTGTGGTGTTTCATTTCGTGTGTTAATAATAAAAATATTTTTTTTGGCTCTCTGGTACAAGAGAACCATAACTGGCGCCCGAGCAGTTTAAGTTAAAGTTTTAATTGTACGAAGTCCGCAAAGACTTTAATAAAATAGTCCTGTACAAAGAAGACTTGTTAAAAACAAAACGTAAAGTTTTAATTGTACAAAGTCCGCGAAGACTTTAATAAAATAGTCCTGTACAAAGAAGACTTGTTAAAAACAAAACAAAAAAAAACGTAAAGTTTTAATTGTGCAAAGTCCGCAAAGACTCTAATAAAATAGTGCTGTGCAAAAAAAGAAAGACTTTAATAAAATAATTTTTAAAGAAAAAGAAAAAAGCCACTAAAGGACTTAAATCAGTTCACCACAAAATTTAGTGATAAAAAAGATTCACTCCGAATTTTGCCTGAAGCCTTGTAGAACCAGCAAGGGAAAAGAAGGAAACACCCGAAGAAGAAAAATCCAACTCAACTCACCAAGGACTCAACCGTGATACAACCCGTACCGGAGTAAGCAATTAATTTCTGCTAAAAGGGAAACCTACGGACTATCCAATCGAGCGATGCAGTTCATCATTGCGATACTGTAAGATATATTATTTTCATTATTATTAATTTTAAACAAGAGCAATAAGCCTGTTTCTATTAAGAATATACATATCTTAAAAATTATAAGAACAGAAAATAATTTAATTTGAAAACATTTAAACAAACATAATTTCAAATCGAAAATTTTATAAAAAAAACTTATTTAAAGAAGTATTTTGAAAATTTCATTCTAAACAAGAACAGTAAGCCTGTTTCTATTAAGAATATACATACCTTAAAAATAATAAAAGCAGAAAATAATTTAATTATCTAAAAACATTTGAACAAACAAAATTTCAAATCGAAAATTTTATAAAAAACTTATTTAAGAAAAATTTCAATCATTAAGATATTTTATTATCATCAATTCTAAACAAGAACAGTAAGAATATAGAGCAAATCTTGTAAAGCAATATGGCACCTGGCGATAATAAAACAATAGAGTGGTTGCAGGAAAGTATTGTACAACTAACTGGTGCACTTAATGCCCAGATAGAACAAACAAAAACCTTAGGTAATAGAATTCAACAGTTAGAAGGAAGTATTCCACCGCCCCATGGGGGAGAAACAGCCCAACGTCAATCAGAACAGATAAGAATATTGAACGACAGAATCCAGAAATTAGAGGGTAGAATTTCTCAACCTCAAGCCAATAGGGACGAATTGTCAGTCCCCAGAAATGAGCAGGATTTAAATGATATAAGAAAATTACCGGACTGTGTTAGAGACCTCCAAATATTTGAGGGGAACCCAACTCAGTATATTTCCTGGGTTCATAGCGTAGAGTCAATATTAAAAGACTATGAAATAGTAAAACAAAAACCTATCTATAGATCCATACTTCAACACATCAGACAAAAGGTAAGAGGAGCAGCAGACAGCGCTCTCATATCTTACAACATATTTGATGACAGTTGGCCAAATATTAAAAATGTCTATCATTGCATTACGCCGACAACCGCGACTTACGTACTCTTGAACATGAATTAAACCTGATGAGACAAGGCAACCATTCCATGGATGAATTTTATGCAAGGGTCAATCATCAATTGTCCCTAATTATTAACAAAATAAAAACAGAAGACTATACTGAAGAGACAATGAATGCACTAGTAAAAAATTACAGAAATAGAGCTCTTGATATATTCATAAGAGGCTTAAAAGGTGACGTTTCACGAATGCTTCTCATTCAAAGGCCCCAAACTCTTCCAGAAGCTTATAGCTCATGCCTTGAAATACAAAACTATAATTTTAGAAATTTCTCTCTTCACCCGAATAATTTTAAAAATTTAATATCCGCGCCTATAAATCAAATGTATTCACCTCAATTTAAACCCAGACCTGCACCAAGACAAATGACCACACAAGACCAGAACCAAATTTACAACTATAGACGTACCAACCAGACGCCATTTGAAAATCAAAAACCACCTCCAAGACCTGATCAACCCAAACCCCCCATTCCAATGGAAATAGATAGCTCACTTAGATCACACAGGATAAATTACATGAACAGACCTATCCCAAAGGTAAAACATTCAAATGAATCCTCGAACATACCTCGGAAACAACAAAGATTGTTCAATTTAGAAATAGCAGGGCAAGAGGAAGAAGAGGGAACAGAAGAGGAGTATCTTGATCAATTTGAGGATGAGGTTGAAGAAGGTAATACATGGAATCCAGAGGAGGTAAATTTTACAACAGAAGCCTCTCTAGCGTACCATACCTAGAATATTTCCCTAAAACCGGACAACCATATAAATTTCTTATTGACACAGGGGCTAATAAAAATTTTATTAGCGAAAAATTAGGCTTTAATTCGAAACCAATTAAGACCCCATTCAAAATCCAATCAGCGGCAGGACAAATAATAATCAGTAGAAAAGTAACAGGGCCATTCTTTAAAAGTATTGGAATTAACAACAATCTTGATTTTTTTATTTTACCTGGTCTATCATCATTTGATGGTATAATCGGAGACGATACCCTTCGTGAATTAGAGGCAGTCATAGACAGGAAAAATCAGATATTACAGTTATTATCAGGAGTTAAGCTGAAACTAAAAGCTAAGGATTCTAAACAGGTAAACAATATAGATCAAACACCGGAAGACCATGACCTTCGTAATATTATTGAAAAATACGACTTTCTTTTTGGACCAGTCTGCGACGGCGGAACTATAGACACAAAAATTAGAGCCGAAATTAGGACTACGACGGACGAACCGGTTTACACGAAATCATACGCTTATCCGACACATTTGAGATCTGAGGTAGAAAGACAAATATCACAAATGTTAAAGGACGGAATAATAAGGCCTTCTAAAAGCCCTTATAATTCTCCACTTTGGATTGTTCCAAAGAAAGAAAATGCGGCAGGTGAAAAGCAATATAGACTAGTTGTGGATTTCAAGAGGCTAAACGCCATAACAACACCCGATGCTTATCCAATTCCCGACATTAATAATACTCTCGCGAGCTTAGGTAATTCGGAATTTTTTACCACGTTAGATCTTACATCCGGGTTTCATCAAATCAAGATGAAAGACCGTGATATAGAAAAAACGACATTTTCCACCGCTAACGGAAAATACGAATTTTTGAGGCTGCCTTTTGGGCTTAAAAACGCCCCAGCCATTTTTCAAAGGATGATTAATGATGTCCTAAAACCACTCATAGGCAAATGTTGTTATGTATACATTGAGGACATCATCATATTTGGGAAAAGTAGAAATGAACATCTCGAAAATATAAGCAAAGTATTTTCTCTGCTGTGGAAAGCAAACTTGAAAGTTAACTTGAGTAAATCTAAATTTTTACAAAAAGAAGTCGAATTTTTGGACTATATCGTCACAAGAGAAGGTATTCGACCCGATCGAAAGAAAATACAGGCAATAAAAGACATGCCTATTCCCAGAAATTTAAAGGAACTAAAGAGCTTTTTGGGTCTTGCATCATATTACAGGAAGTTTATAAGAGATTTCGCAAAAATTGCGAAACCCCTTACAAACTTAACGCGGGGCGAGAATGCAAATATTACAGCAGGCCGATCTCGTAAGGTACAAATCGATCTCGATCAGAACGCTTTAAAAGCATTCCAAGACCTAAAACAAATGCTCATGTCGTCGGATATCTTAATATTCCCTGATTTTGAAAAAACATTCATCCTGACAACAGACGCTTCCAATTACGCAATTGGAGCGGTGCTCTCACAGGGTGAGATAGGAAAGGATAGACCAATTTTGTTTATTTTAAGATCCCTCAATCGAACGGAAGAAAATTATTCTACGATAGAGAAGGAGATGTTAGCCATCGTATGGAGCCTTGACAAGCTTAGGACGTACCTTTACGGAGCTAGAGAAATACAAATTCTGACGGACCATCAGCCATTAACGTTCGCTCTCAGCAGCAGAAATAACAATTCTAAGCTTAAGAGATGGAAGGCTAGAATTGAAGAATTTAACTATCGGTTAATTTATAAACAAGGAAAAACCAACATAGTAGCAGATGCACTCTCAAGACTGCCACCTGAAGTAAATACTCTAACATCGTCTAATTCACAGCATAGCGCTGATGAGGATAGTACTGAGCTCATACCACCTGTCGAAGCACCAATTAATGTATTCAAAAACCAGCTCTTACTGTCGGAAGGGGATGAAATGAGCTGCTACGAGAACCCACATGCCGGCCTTCACAGACATTTTGTGCGGGTACCTGAATTAAATAAAGACGTGTTAACGAGCATATTAAAGGAAAAATTAGACCCGAACATAATAAACGGAATTAAAATACAGGAAAAGCACCTTCCCTTACTTCAGGAAATTTTTAAGGAAAACTTTTCGAAATTTAAAGCAAGAATAAAACAAAGAATTGTTACTGATATTGCTGATGAAGACACCCAATGGAAAATAATTCAAGACGAACACAAACGCGCCCATAGGAACCCTAAAGAAAACAGACAACAAATTCTAGAGAATTACTATTTTCCGAAGATGACTAAGCTTATTAAGAATTATACAAAGACCTGCGGAATCTGCTCTTTAAACAAATATGATCGCCATCCTCAAAAACCCGAACTTCAGCCAACCCCTATCCCATCCTATCCTTCGGAAATCCTCCACATCGACATCATAGAGGTTAAAGGGGAAAAATTTATTACGGCCATTGATAAATTCTCAAAATTCGCGAAATTTTTTCGGATAAAAAACAAATCTGTGCTGCACGTTAGAGACAAATTAATTCAATTACTCCATTATTTTACAGTTCCAAAATTCCTCGTTATGGATAACGAAGGTAGTTTTGTAAGTCCCATTGTATTAAACTACTTAGAAGCACTCGGCATAACAATTTATCTAGCACCTCCACAAAAAGTGAGGTAAATGGTGCAGTGGAACGAGTTCATTCCACGATTCTCGAAATTATAAGATGTCTTATACAAGAATATCCCGATTTCTCTTTGAAAGAAGTTATAAATATCGCTGTAGATAGATATAATAACACCGTACATTCGGTAACCAAAAACAAACCAGCAGGCATTTTTTTTAACAGAACACAAAGAATAAACTATCAGGACTTAGTTAACTTTAAAGATATAGTAAATTCAGACCTAAAAAACGAAATAGCTAGGAATCAACAAAGAAACCTTTATAGGCGTAACCGTACTAGATCAAAACCTAAAGACTTTAAGACAGGTGAAATCATTTATAAAAAGAATAGCCAAATAAAAGGGAAAAACAAGCCATTATACGAAAAAGAAACTGTGGCAAAAAATAACACAGTAACCATAACCACTACCACCGGGAAAAAAGTCCACAAGTCACACATTAAAACTTAGAATTTTTTTTTTTTCAGAATATCTTTTCACTGGGCGCAAGCATCAGTCAACATGTATGAATACAACAATCCTCTTCTTGCGATTAAAGTAGGAAATGGAAAAATTTTTAAAGGAACTTTTAAAATAATCCATGTTATTAACCTGGACGACTACGACCGTATTTTGAACGATATCAGACCGACCGTGCAACATGAAATCAGGAAATCTTACTTATAGGAATATCACACAAAAAATAAATGGAACGGTGATTATAAATTTCTTTAATGAAACCATAAAGCTTAATGAAAAGGAATACAGTAACTATGAAATTATTTCCCACCAAATTTTACCTCCAGTACTACTAAACAACTTGACGAGAGAGAAGTAAAGATAGATCTTCAGTATCTTCACAAGCTTCACTTAGATAATCTAGAACAATTAGACAAAGTTTCACTTCAAAACATTATTTCTATTAGTTCAGGGGCTACGATACTCTTAGCAGTATGTGTAATTATTTCTATTTACCACTTTATTTCAAAACACAATAGCAAAAAACATTTTAATTTTCCCATCATAGAACCGATAAAGATTAACTACTAAATCCGCGGGACGCAGATTCTTAAGAAGGGAGAAGTTAAGCCACTGTTAGCCACGAGCTAACGAAATATTGCTGACTATAATTTTACTGTCTGTATTATTTGTATGTCACAATAAGCGAATAATAGGTTAAGCAGTTCAGTAACCTCATTTTATTGTTTGTATGCAAAAACACACTTTAATAAATAATTTAATAAAATAAAGCTTAATATTCAAAATATCATTTAAGCTAAGTAATCATTTCAATAAGCGAATAACAAAGTTATTGCAAAATATCTTTTAAGCTTAACTATTCAAAATATCATTTAAGCTAAGTAATCATTTGTAAAGTATAAAAATATTATCAATAAAATAATACAGTTAGTTGATGTTGTGATTGGAAGTGTGGTGTTTCATTTCGTGTGTTAATAATAAAAATATTTTTTTTTGGCTCTCTGGTACAAGAGAACCATAACTTACATACATACATACATACATCCTATTTTATATATATAGATAAAGGACAAGCTGCGAAGCCTAAATAACAAGACTGTTTCTGCTTTGGGAGTGAGTTCGGAAAGCGAATAAATCGCGAACAATAATATAAGAACTGCTCTAAATATTTTCAGAGAGAAAATACCGGAGCCTATGAGAACCATAATAGTGTGTAGGAATCCAGGCACACTTGAAGAAGCCATGAATATCCTTTTTACATCAGGATACGCTGGAGATAGTAGGGTCAATAGGGATAATTTTATCGATTACAGGGGCAAAAATAGGTCTAATGCAGGTAACAGTAACAGTCGTGGTAATCAACGTGTTGGACTGAATAGGAATGGACAGCGATACGGAAACAGTTACGACAACGGAAATAAATAGAAGCAATTTTAACCCGCCTATTGACAATATGGCGTATCGGCAAAGGAATATAAATTCTTATAACAATAATCGGAATAATAGGAATAGCTTTTCAGGTCAGATTCAGAATACTGGGCAGACTTGGGGAGGCCAATTTAAAGATCCAAGTGGATAAATGCGATTTTTTCAAAAGAGAGCCTGAGTTTTTGGGTCATGTTGTGACACGAACTGGCATAAAGCCGAACCCTAGAAATGTTGAATACGTAGTCAACTATCCACTTCCAAGGACCCAGAAACAGATAAAACAGTTTTTAGGTCTTAGTGGGTATTATCGTAAGTTCGTACAAGATTATTCAAGAATAGCGAGGCCGATGACAAAATACTTAAGGAAGGACGCGAAAATTAATTTGTATGACCCAGAGTATGTGGAAAGTTTTCGGACATTAAAGAAACTTCTTGTTAATGATCCAATTTTGGTATACCCTGATTTTAGTAAACCATTTGTACTAAATACAGATGCTAGTAATGTCGCTTTAGGTGCTGTTCTTTCTCAGGACAACCACCCCGTTTGTTATGCAAGCCGAACGCTTAACCAGCATGAGATGAATTATAGCACGGTAGAGAAAGAAGTACTTGCTGTAGTGTGGGCAGTCACATATTTCCGCCCGTAGCTTTTTGGAAGAAAATTTATTATTAAAACAGACCATCAACCATTGCAATGGCTGTTTTCGATCAGCCCAATTCGAAATTAATAAGATGGCGGTTGAAATTGGAAGAGTATGACTACGAAATTTTTTATTAAAGGGGGGGTAAAGAATGGAAACGCAGATGCATTGTCTCGTTTGGAGCCCCAAATAAATTTGATTCGACAGCCACAGTGTAACAAAATAGTAGTTAGCAATTCACCTCTTAATTTATATAGAAATCAGGTAATAATTGAGAAATCGGAGCGAAATTGTTTGAAAATTATGAACAAGAAAATTTTTAAAAATTCAAGAAAAATAATAACGGTCAACCTTTTTAATGAGAAGGATATGATTGACATAATTAAAACCCACTTTCACCCTTCAAGGATTAATGCTATTTTAATAACCGACAGTTCTATTTCAAATATTTTCGAAGAAACATTTAATAAATATTTTTCAGAAAACAACCATCTTAGGATAGTTTAGTGTGAAAAGGTTCTTGAAGATGTCGTGGACGAGAATGAGCTTTATGAGCGTATTAAAAGTGAGCACCATAAAAATAACCATCGAGGTATTAATGAAAACTTCGAACAACTAAAGTTGAAAATATATCACCCAAAATTAAAGCTCAGGATTCAACAGTTTGTTAATAATTGTCATATATGTAATATGGAAAAATATGACCGTAAGCCAATTAAACAAAAGTTTAAGATGACCGAGACACCAGATAGACCTAGACAAGTAAGGCATATAGATGTTTTTTACAGCCTAGAGAAAACTTTATTTCTGACGGTCATTGATAAATTTTCAAAGTACGCTCAGGCAATAAGGATTCAGAATAGATCTTGGTTGAGTTTAAAAAAGCTCTCGTCCAATATTTGAGTATTGCAGGTAGCATAGAAAAAATCGTGACTGACAATGAGCTGGGCTTTAAAGCATTACCACTGATTGAGTTTTTACGGCAGAGAAATATACAAATTCATTTTACCTCAAACAACAATCACACGTCAAACGTGGATGTAGAGCGCCTTCATAACACTATAAACGAGCATATTCGTTTACTTAGGCACGATCCGGATAAGGAAACTGACACTGTTGAAGAAAAGATTTATATGGTAATCATGTTCTATAATAATACAGTTTTTTCTACTATAGGATGTAAACCTATAGACTTTCTGAACGGCGTGATAAGGGCAGAAGATTACCCACGAATTAAGGAGAAGATAGTAAGGGCCAAGGAAGCTTCATTATCAAAATTGAATTGTTCTCGTGAAGACTGCAAGCTGCAAGTAGGCAATGTTTACATAAAAAGTAATAGAGGTGGAAAAAACCACGCTAGGTTTAGGAAAATTCAGGTCGATCAATTTGACAACGATCACGTTATAACCCGAACGGGACACAAATATTTTAAATCGCACATTAAGCGGAAAAAGAAATAAACTAGTTATCCCTTTCAATAATTAAACTAAATAAAATTGAATTAAATTCAATCAAATGAAATAACATATAATATAAAATAAAACAAGGATAAAAAAACTAAGAGAAATGTTATTATATAATCATATGCTTAAAAATATTATACCCGTTGTGAAAATATCTAAAGTTTTTTAAATGTATGTAAGAATAACAAATTGTATAGCTCCTAAGACAAACTTTTTCTCTCGCGAGAAAAATGCTAGATTTGTGTAAGAACGTAATATGAAAATAGTATATAAAAATAACATAAAAATTAAGTAATGAAAATTGTATGTGTATGTAAGTCATTGCATAAACAATCATAGCGAAAAAATGGTTTTTTGAATTTTCAATTGAACTAATACAAAAAAAAAACTTTTAGAAAAAAGTCACTGAATTATATACTGATTTATTTTTTATATATGTAGCAGAAAAATTTATCATCTAATTTTCAATGGAACAGATGAAAAATTAATATTAATTTTCTGAAATGAAAGGAAAACTTTACTCAATGGACTATGTATTTGCTGAGTTATTAGAATTTGTAAACAGGATATGAAATCAAAATGAAAAATTGTTAAATATTATTAATAATGCATTTAAAAAATTAAAATAATGGGCAACATATATATATGTATTATTAGTTGTTCAGTGATAAAAAAGAGGTACTCAAATTTGAGTACGTACATATTTATATTCATACTTAAATACAAAACATTTGTAAATATACTTATACATATCCACATTTTCGTATGACTAAGTTAAATCGAAAGCTATATTAAAAAATGTACATACGACTTTTATAACTTTTTATTGCAGTAATATTATGAAAATACGAAAATATAAGTATGTATAAGAAGGAAAAGACATTTCCACCGAGTGTCAATCTAGGAATGGGGGAGTTATATCTATATATTGAATACCCTTAATAAAAACAATAATTTACTTTCCTTAAATCGACATGATTTATCATGCATAATCAGGCCTGTCACAGAAATCAATTTCGATCGAAAGTGGAATTGATTCCGTATTTTATTATTTTATTTATTCAATCAAGAAAGTTTTAAATTTGTTTTTGTACTATCAGATACCAAAAATGCAAATTCGATCTTGAAATTAAAAGTGGTTTCATTCCGAAAAACCATTTCGTTTTTTGTTTTCTGGAGAAGCAAAATACGGAATCAATTCCACTTTCGATCGAAATTGATGTCTGTGACAGGCCTGTATATTTACTTAGCAACAGTAACGGGGCTTATTAATAAAAATTGTTTATTAACATTTATTGTTTACTTACATATTTTGTAGTTAATGTGTAGCTAAGTGAAGAAATAATCATGAGATCCCAGTTTTAATGCATATTTGCATACATTTTTAATGTTTACTTATTTACAATTAATGTGTAAATAGGCAAAGTAATTAATATTCATGTGCTCCCATTTTTTATTGCATGCTTGATCATGTTCGATTTTGTTCTTGTTGCCTTTATTTGCTCAATATATAAAAGAGATGAAATAGAATAAAGAAATCAATATTAATTTAGCCTTCAAGTGGGATTGTCAAAAAATATAAAAACATTATTTAGAAAACTAATGAACAACCCAATATTATAAACCCAAGTTTATAAAAATTAAAACTAATAAATATTTTGAAATGAAATACCATTTATTTAATATAATTAAACTGTGTTTTAATAAACTTAAAGACAAAACTACTAGACTTGAGGCCAACTGCGGAACATTGATCCCCGACATCCATTCCTGGTTGACCGACCCTTGGAATCAGATCCCCATGAGGCTTCATTGTTACACGGATGGATCAAGGTCGAGAGGGAAAACGGGACTTGGTGTTTATGTAGAAAACACCACGGAACTGTTTTTCCGCTTGCCGGACTATTGCACAGTTTTGCAGGCGGAAGTTCGGGCGATAACGGAGTGTATCAGGGAACTCGATGTAATGGAGAGGTCAGGACTTGTGAATATATTCACAGATAGTCAGATGGCCATCAGAGCAATCTCAGCGGAACGCACTAAATCACGTACAGTTTGGGATTGCAAAAACGCTATTAACAGTTACTCGACACATGGTGAAGTGTGCATCACATGGGTGCCAGGGCACGCGGGAATAACTTGAAATGAGAGGGCAAACTCACTTACTTCTAGGGCAAAAGAGTTAGGTAATATAAGCTTGGAATGCGCGAAACCTTTCGATGCAGTTAAATCCGAGCTAAAGACTTGGGCACATAGAGCCCATTCAACTCTCTGGAATAACGGAACCATGGAAATCAATAAAAAAATTCTATGGGGAGATCCAGAGGAGAGAAGAACGAGGGAGCAGCGAATCATTGGAACACTATTTGTGCCAATGCCCCGCCTTCTTACAAATAAGGTCCCGAAATCTTGGGGGTGACATCTTACCCGACATAAGCCGATTACGGGGAATATGCTGGAAGAAATTAAGGAACTTTCTGAGTGACGCGGAGTTTCTCTAGACCTTTGGGTGAATATGTTATGGTTAAACTCAAGGGAGCGCACAACAAGCCTTCACTGGCTTAGGTGTACATATGTCGTATGACATGGGCTATCATACCCCTCCAATCAACCTAACCTAACCTAACCTAAGTCTTATTTATTAGCTTTACCAGAAATCACTTTTGAACATCGACGTTGATTTTGGGAAAAATAACTTTATTTGTTTTGTTGTTTGTTTTATACAAAAATTGCAATACCAGATTTTTTCTAATGTGGACACTAAAGCAATTCCAAAGCAGAATTTTAAAGAATTGCATGCAACAAAATTGCCAATGTGGACGGGGTGAAATTAACTAAACTAAATTTGGCTTGGCAACTCCGTAAACACTCAGAAGGAAAAACTTATTTTATTTGTTTATTCTATTCCACCATTTGGTGGTAAAACTATTCTACTAAGGTGCGATTTAATGCAAATTTTAACTGCTGTTCCACACGGGACCCGATTTACTTTAATTGAAAATTGCATTAGTTGGAAGGAATTTATTTCTTTTCACAAAGTTACCTTAATACATAATATGAGAGCTAGACCAGCAGAAATAGGATTTGTCGAATTTCATAAATAAACTTGGTAATGGTGAATTAAGATATTATCCAGAGTTAGGTGATGGCATTATTGAATTGCCACAACAAATAATTAGTTGTTTTGATAGTTTAATTACTGATATCTATAGTAATATTCGTGAGAATATATTATCGGATCAAATTCTTAATTCCGTAATTTTAGCTCCTACCAATGAAGACTGCGCTTCAATAAATAATGATATACTTAATCGTTTTTCAGGGGAGGAGAAGGTTTATTACAGTTTTGATAAAGTTTCTAATGATGTCAATGACATAAATGAAAATCCTTCTTAATTTTTAAATTCACTGAACGTAAGCGGAATGCCACCGCATAAATTGAAATTTAAAATAAATTCCATTGCTATGCTGATTCGTAATTTGAAAACGGCACAAGCCATAGTAAATGGAACTCGAATGAGAGTAAAATGCTTGCACCGCAACACCATAGGTTGCGAAGTATTAACGGGAGTAGTTCGTAATAAAAGAATTTTGATTCCACGAATAAATTTACCAATTTCTGGAACAATTCTTCCATTTAAATTTCAGCGGACACAATTTCCAATTATATCCGCATTTGCTATGACCATTAATAAGTCACAGAGGCAAACATTTGAAAAGATGTGTGTGCTTTTGAGACTATCTGTATTTGCTCATGGGCAATTATATGTAGATGCGAGTAGAGTTCGTTCATTCGACGGCCTAAAATTTTATATTTCAAATGAAAATGGTCAAGGAAACATACTCAATGACAATAGAGTTTTTACAAAGATTATTATATATAAAGAAATTTTCCTTATATAAAGATGCCAGTCGTACAACTATTGTAAATATTTTGAATAAAATGATTTTTTTACTTTTAGTTTTTCTCCAATTTATCAAAAAGTTTTAATATTGTGAATATAGGCAATAAATTTATGTTTCTTAAATGAACTTCACAACCGTTTTTGTTATTTATTTGGAAAGCTCACATTAATAGATACAACTATTAAAGAACGGAGTAAGTACGGTAATACATTTCATTAGAAATGAAGAAAAATATGACATTTTATTTGAGCGGTTTTGTATTATTGCAATAATGGTTGAATTTCAACCACTGGGCAAACACTAGTTGTTAGGAATTTGGTTGTGAATAGTCCTATTGTAGTTAATCTAGAATATACTGAATTGTTGTTATTCTTAATTATTGAATTGTTGATTCTTATTTACTGGCTTGTTTACTATTTCTAATTTAATGAATTGTTGTTATTGTTATTTGCTTTTTGTTTACTCGTTGTAAATGAACACATAACAGCTATACATACTTACATGCATACATAGTTACTTGTTTACTAGCAATGCGACAACAAATAAGATCATGATTATTGTTGTTGTTGTCTGTCGTCATTTGAACATTGGGTACGTGTAGGTATGTATGTGTGTATGGCTTGTGTACAGTGGTTTTAGCAAGCAATGAAATGTCATCGTATGAGCTAAAGCCACTACAAACATTTTTTTAATTTTTTCTAAGAAAAAATAATTTTATTTTGAAATATTAACTGTCACATTCGAAATATTTTCTCAAATATTTATGATAGTTATAATATATGTAATTTCTAAGTCACCTGTAAGCCCTTTATGTATACTATAATTTATGTTGTTCAATTTTTCCAAGAAATGTTTACTAAAAATAAATAAAAATCTAATCAGCAACAACCGAAAATTATATAAGTGATATGAAATTACATTGCAAAAACGAGTCTAATATATCAATAAAACAGTATATTTCGAAGAAATCAATTACATACGCATTTATATTAACACGTGTTATATCTCCTGTGCTGTAATAAACATTCACCCCTATCGTGAACGGTCTTTTCCCTCGAAATATTTTCCCTTTTCCCCAAGTTGCAATCGTCAATAATTTTTCCCTTCAAATGTGCGAAATGTAATTCAGTGGGGAATAACATGCATAAAATTATTCCCATTAAAAAAAATTCGCCATATCGTGAACGACTCTTTCAAAATTATTTTTCCCCTTTTTTGTGTTAGTTTGTTCACTTTGTTTTCTCTAGGGAACTGAATAAAAATGTAAGTAATTTTTATTTTCTTTCGAATATTCTGATTATATAAAATTATTTTTTAGGTCGAAATTAACAAATAAAGTGCAAAGCGAAAGCAAAACAACCAACCCATTGCTAGTGATTTTGTAAGTTTCCAAGATGTGATGGGCGAATTCTGGAGTTTTCTTGTAGAGGATCTAAATAGTGCTTGTCCACCTCTAAAAAGAATCCGTGAGTGGAAGAAGGTAGTCTTATTTTATATATTGTATATTTTTATACATACGTACATATGTATATAACTTGTATTAGGTGTGGATAGACCAAAAAAGGTATGTCCGATCAAAGGCTGCCGCTAATTTGAAAAGTCAATGGGAAAAAAGGAGGTGGACAAAACAATACCAAAAGTTTGTCAGCTAGCGAGCAGTGCATATATGAACTAATAGGAATGAAAGAGACGGTAGAGGGCTTAGAAAATTCCTTCAGCTTTGGTTTGCCAGAAGACTTTTATGGAGGAGAAAACTTGAGTTGTTAATTTAATAATTTATTGATTTTAAATAAATACTTTTCAATTTAATTTGTGACATAAATATTTGTATTTATTTACCTTTCTAAAACAAAATACTTTTTTAAATGTACATGTATTTATGTACATACATACATACATACAATTTGAAATTATATTCTTATTCCCTGTTTATACATTCTTCTCATTTTACATTCACTACATATTGATAGCGAGAACAAACATTCCCATAAAATTCACGATAGCAAATTTCCCTTCATGGGGAATGAAAATTTCATGGGAACAAAAATTTCACATTTTATTGGCGATAGGGGTGATTATAATCGAAGCCATATGACGTATGAGTAATATTGAGAGACCATTGTAATATTAATCATACGTCCGTATGGGCACCCATCCAGCAAACACTCAGGCCAAAAAATGTGTTAAACTATAAGTTGCACGTTGATCTCACAAACAGATGTCAGTAAATATATTGCATATCAGGGATGGCACAGGCATATTTAAAGTTGTACCAACTGGCATCATAAATTCTACTTTTTTCTGAAACCAATTTTACTAAAATGCAAAAATAATTTGATTGAATTTCTTTTATACGAATATGAGTGTTATTAATTTGGTAAAGTAGTCTGTTATATAAATACATTTATATATGAAATTAGGTGACGCGTAACTTGACATGTTTATATAAAATAAAAATTATTCAGGACATTGTCCATAAATTCGTTAAGTATTTATTGTTTGGAGGAAATATGTCTTTCCATTATCACAAGAAGGACGATTAATTGTAAAAAATGTAAAATAATGTTATTTGTTTTGTTGTTTGTATAAAAGTTGTTTGAAAACTATTATTTTTATATATACTTTTTGTAATCCGCAAGTAGAACAATATTATGGAATTCTTATATATCATAAGTAGGCTATTGTATAAGGATATGAGTTGAATCCTTTTTAAAAATGATGCGTATAAAGTGTAAGGATAAGTAAGTTAGTGCAAATGAAAAACATATATTTATTAATACAAAAATTACCACAATGCTGGCGTAAAAACAACTCATATGCGGCAAGTTTTTTAGCTGCACCATAGTATTTTTTGGGCTTCAATAGTACCAAATTAAAATTGTTATTATAATTATAAATAAATGAGTTGCAAATGCAATATCACCCTGCTCCACAATGTCCTATATGGAGAAATTTAGAAAATAAAGTGAAATTTAAATTTTTTATTGTTTTATAAGTACAAATGTTACAAACGACTCAAAAAAAAAGAAGTCTTTTTTAACAATATCACATTTCTTTTTCAATGTTGGTTAATTGGATAAATGTCATTTAAATATAATTATTGAGAAGCCATAAGAATTGAAATTTTATTTAAATAATTATTTATTGGTTGTCGGCTTAGCTAAATATATGCCTGGATTTCAAGTGGAAAAATATGTGTGAATTCTATGGAATTCTCATATGATACTTGTTGATTTTTATATAAGTATATGAGTTTAAATGCTTATCAAAATTATAAAATATTTTGTATTCCGCTAAGCCGACAACAAACAACAGATTATTTAAATAATTATTTTGGAGGAAAGTAAGTTACAAAAATGAATTTAATAAATTAAGCACAAATAATTTAAATAAATTGTATGTGCTACATTCCGTGATTTGGGTATTTTAATATTTAAATACACTGGCGCAGCCGGTATCATAAAAGTATCATTTAATAAAACCATCAAATATAATTAGTGGTGACTGAAACTAATTAACGTACATATTCGTGAATTACAACTAAGTAAAAGTTATATTTTATATCAACGTAGATTATAATAAGTATAAATACAAATTTATTTCTGGTAAATTAGTAAAATAACAGAAAATATTTTATTTTATGTTCGAAGTTTAATAAAATCAGAACACTATAATTAATAATATAATACTTACGGTTTATGGACAATAAAGACTTACCTGAAATTAAAAAAGCATCAAGTAAGTGAACTCTTGTAAAAAGTAAAATAATAATTATTAAATTATTCGTTAAAACTTATACGTTAAACCTGCCAACGATCAATACCAAGAGTTGAAACTACAATGCGACTTACAAATATATGAAACAGTTTTTAAAATTTTTAAGATTAAAAATAAAATAGGAAAATCGTGCAACCATATTATCGAATAAATTGCGTAATTAACAAAAGAGCTATTGCTATTGAACTTTCCAATTTTTTTTATACGAAACTGTAATATCTCATTAATATTAACATAGCGAACCAATTTAAATAAAACACACATTATCCAGCTCTTATTTGTGGTATAAATCAACACCAATATAACTCACGTACTAATATGTAAATTCAACAACAACCTATGCCGGAAGATCCTCCGATCCTTAAACTTTGAGGTAACTGAAGGATGTCAACATATGAATTTTGAAACAAATATTTCTAGTACAGCCACAGAAATCTTTTTAGTAGAATTATAAGAGAGAAAAATTATATGTTAAAGTATACATATCTTTATTCTGACCTTATCATATAAGATTTATAGCAGGGGTCATTAAAAATACTTTATTGCGTAGAAAGTGAAAAACAATTCCATTATAAGATAAAGTAGTAAAATTCAAAACGCTTTTTTGCTGTATGTAGATTATTTTATGATGGAGATACAAGTAATTAGAGTTTATCATGATCAGAGGCAGCTTTAAACCATCAAACAAAGTGTTTAAATAATTTGTAAACAACATGGCAAATGACGATCATGACATAAAAACCTGAGAAGCCAATTATATGCAAAAATAGTTTAAAGAAATATATGTTTTTCAAAATATTCTGACTATAAACATTGATGCACTTGCAAAATTTATGAGGTGGAATCAACGTCATTAGATAATTAGATGTGAATTATATTCATGATTAAACGAAACGTAACGAAATTTATAGGCATCTGAAATATCACCAGAGGTGGATGGGACATATAAGAATTTTTTTCAAAATGTATATAAAGTGGAAAAATTATAGGAATTCCTCACTATTATTTTGCCGTGTAGGAAGAAGACAATTTTATTTTTGTGTTTGTTTTTTGCTGTCACTAAAGGGCAGGTAATTAAGATCTTATAAAAAGAAAGAAATTAATTTAAATCTAATTAATAAAATAAAAGGAGAATAATTCCGAACAAAGCAAATAATTGAAAGAAAGTGGAAAGATCAATTGAATCTTTAGTTGAGTAACTTTTGCAAACAAATCAGATGTCATAGTTTAGTGTTAAACCTTTTTGGTTTCCCTAAAGTCTGTACATTTTAGCAAGAAATTCGGTCGAAATCTGTAACCAGTTTAGTTGGCCATATAAAGATATTCGTGTCCTTAAATAATTAATTTCTTTTAGGTCAATGATGTGACCGTCCACTCCTTATATGCGGGAGTCTTGAGAAATTTTGAAAGTCCATGGATAAATCTCGACTCAACTCATCCAAACTGTCCTGATGTTCATGACTCAATGCTAAAAAACTTAGTGAACAGCATAGACCAAGTAGAAGCAAAAATGGACAGATTTGAAACCGAAGATGAATTACGAAAGAAGTGTGTCGACAATATTAAAGGGCCTCCAAATAGTTGCTGGGAACGGCTAGTCACAAATATTGAACCTTTTGCGAAAAGTATCCTGACAAATATAAACGCAATGAAAAAGTTTTGGACAGACTACTATGAAACTGCAACCAAAAAATGTGCAACTGAAAACAACAAAAAAACTGTGCTGTACACTACTTGTATTGATGTCGTGGTCAGTACTACATTTATTCATAATCAAAGACTTCACAGATCACCAGCTGCTTCTATTCCTTTTAGAAAACCAACACGGAATATACCATTAAGAGGTACAAGGCAGAACTGGAGGCCATGACGAACAACTCCAAATCTTTGATAATTGAAAATTCTAATGTCTTTAATTTATGCAACAAACAGCTTAAATATGAACGAATTCTGGTAAGGGACAGAAGTCTGGCTTGAAGAGTATTTCATTTTAAGTTTTTATATTTTACTGTATAGAAAAAAGACAAGAACATCCAGTCCTTATACGAAGAAGTTTTAAAAGTTTTTGAAAGTAAATCCCGTGATCTAGACGTATATTTAACGCAAAATGCTGATACGTATAAGACATCGCTTCAGTACTTAGAAGGACGCATAGACCGAATTAAAGCTGAATTTGCTAGATTTGAAGTTCGAGATGAATTAAGAGAGAAATGTGTCGGCAATAATCGCGCAAAAATACCGAACATCGAAGATGTCAAAAATGCCACCAATACTTGCTGGGATCATCTTGTCATGAATATCACCCCTGTAGTGCACGACGTTCAAAAAAATAAAAATTCATTGGAGGAATATTGGACAAAGTATTATCAACCTGGGAAAAAATATTGTTCGAATAATTACGATAAAACAACTAAAGATTACACTTCTTGTATTGACAATATGGTGAGTATTTTTCCCATAAGACAGTCATAAGAATCCGCGGATTTTTAATAAGTAATTTCTTTTATTTGTTTTAGTCAACCCTCGCTGCAACTAGTATTAACAGATTCAAAGAAGATCTCAAAACTGTAACAGATAATGCCGAGTCTAAAATGCGTGAAAACTCTGAAAAGTTAAATAAATGCAATGAAAGGGTTGAAAATTATACAAATTTGCAATATAACCAGGCAAAGCAATCGTATCTAGCTTGTCTCCGGGACAATTAAGCTCCTAAGGATAATATATAAGAGTTTGCAAATAAATATATCCTGTATGAGGATCGAAGAAACCAATGTTAAAATTTCTTATGATACAAATAATAAGAAAAGTCCAAAAATTTAAATTAAGAAATATTTGCAAAAAAATTTCAACAACAAAAATTGATGATGTTACATTTTTATATTTTTATAAACCACAAGTTTTCCCTTTACAAAGTAATTGTCACACAGTTTTTACAATAACGTATTGAATATATTGTGCTGTTTTTGTTTTTAGCTAAATTCGCGTTTTTATGACTGAATGAAAAACAGTTCAACAAATTAGGAATTTTTTATAGCGAACACTTGTTTGAGAATAAAACTGAAATAGATTAAGCAAATGACAATTATCGTTGGGCAAAAAGTTTGCATTACCCGTTGATACCCAAAGTCTTTCACTGTTACAGGTTATAACAGATGTAGAACAATGCACCCAGGCGACTGACAACGATAATAGTGTAAAAAGGAAACATCCACAAATAAATTGGAAATAAATGAATGCAATGAAAATATTTGAGAAACATTAAAAATTACACAAAAGAGAAACTTTTTCTCGCGGTTTTTCAAAACATAAGAATGAGGCGCAATCGCACAAAGGTAACAAAACAATTGCCACCAACAAACATGACTACGAGAACAAAATAGAGATGCTCTTAGAAGATAAAAATGCTTATCGCATTATTAGAACAGGTCCTACTACAAAGTTTATTAAAAGTAACAACGCCATAGTCTTGGACCTGTAGAAAAAACAATACGACAGGCCATTACGATACATAGTGTCATCATTTAAATTTTCTTGTTACCAATTAAGTAAATATGTAGGAAATTTACTTAGAAATATAGTTTCGGACGGAAATAATGTAAATAATTCATTTCATTTGAAGCAACGAATTAAAACAGTAAAACTTGATAACATCACTTCTTAGCGTCTTGATTCACTAATATTCCCATCCACACTGCGATAGAAAATATAATGGACAAATGGAATACAATAAAAAGAAACACCGCGATCCCACGCTCCAAATTCCTTTACATATTCAAGTTCTGTCTATATGAGAACAACTACTATATTTATAACCAAAAAGTCTACAACCAAATAGTTGGATTAGGAATGCCCACGGGAAACACCCTCTCTCCGGCAATTGCCGATATCGTTTTGGCTAATTTACTTGACTTAACTCTACAGTTAAATCATTAATTTAAAATGCGTAGCTAAATACGTAGATGATATTTTAGCTTAAATCAACATCGAAAACAAGTATGAGTGAGATATTAAACACTCTGAACTGGTATCAGCCAAAAATTAAATTTAGTTTAGAGGTTGAATCAAGAGGAGAAATTATACAGAGAACAGAATACGAGTACAGTAAATTTTGACTGGTGCTGAAAAAATATTTCATCAGGCAGAATTGTCAACTTCAATGCTTATAAACCGAAAAACCAGATAAATTTCGATGCAAATATTCGTTGCTTGTAGATGCTCTGCACAAATGTTCTCAAGAATATAGTGCTTGAGTCTTGACTTTGTTAGAATTGCTGATCCACCGCATGCTCTTCCTCTCGGATCCTTTGAATCATATAAGGTGTAGCCATTCATTTTAAAAAGGCTTCTCGAAGTCAAATGAGTCTTAGAGACCAACATTATATAAATATTTTTTTTTTCGTGTGGAAGTGCTCAAGTTCATTTTTATGTTGGCGAATGCCGTTTGCGTTCAAGAAACATACTTTTAACGTGTTCATGGCTTGTTAACTAATGCTTGAAGTAGCATGTTCTGCATTCGCAGCATTTCTTGCATCATACTAGTCATATTTGTTGTAAAGTTGTTTATAGTTTGCACCAGATTATCAATAGTAGCTTCAAGGCGATTAAAATTAAAGCTTGCGTTTGCATTTGTTGTGTTATTTGGTGGTGACACTTTTTGCATGGGAACGGAGTTGATCTTGACAGCGTCAGCATACGATACTTGTGTAGAGATTGGTTGGGCCATAGGAGGATAAGTAGCGGAGTACGTATTTCCTGTCTGAGCTGGGGTTACCTTAGGCTTTCGACTCATCGCCTGTTTAACGAAAGAGTACACAGGACATCCTCTGTAGTTAGCAGTGTGATTACCTCCACAATTACTGCACTTCTTTTCCTTCTGGTCCTTCGACTTATTGCAAATAGCAGTGTTGTGTAATTCACCGCACACAATACAAACAGTAGGTAATTTGCAGTAATTTTTTGTGTGGCCATATTCTTGACAATTATGGCACTGTACGGGTCCAGAACGCTTGTGTGGTTCATCAACTGTGATTTTTCGGTATAAGAGATATTTTAAATTATAACTTGGATCGGTGTCATTTTTCCTCAATTTTATATCATTTGGCTCTAGTTCAACGCGAAATAGAGGTTGGGGGATCTTCTCCCTGTTCATTATGTAAGAGACATATTTTACCTTAAATCCTTGGAGGGTTAGAGCATCTTTTATTTCATCAGGAACAACATACGAATCTATGCCTTTCAATACGATCTTTAGGCCTGAGCACTTCTAAGCTGGTGTGTGTTTAATTTTTTTCAAATTCAGTAACCATTTTGCGGAAATCTTTTTCTTCATAAATAAAATGATATACTCGTAATACAAATGCCCAATTTAATGGTATGATAAAAGAGTGTTTGCAACATACTTTTGGGAGCTTGAAATAAGTATAAAAAAGGCTTAAACCATTGCTTAAATTGTGAAAAGTAAAAAAGCGAAAATAAAACTGCACATTCGAATACTGGCTCAGCAGCCAACCAAAAAAACACAAGAAACGTAAAATTTCAACTGAAATTTATAGTCTCGAGACCGTCATTTGAAAGGGAGTAAAGATCTCCTGAAAATTATCCATCCACAAGGGCATTTCATTTAACGTTTAATAGAATTATGCAAGCGGGATGACCTATTGGTTAATAAAAATGGTGACCATAGGTGCAATATGAATGTAGGACAAAACTTTTCCCATAATATGGCTTATAAGTGAGAATGGCATACTAACAGTTTTGCCTTCAGTAGATGGTATATGTTATGCGATCAAATCATGGTGTTTAGAGAAAAAAAGTACAGCGAATTCAGAACTAAAAATTTTATTGCAGTGAAATCATTCAAATCTTAGGGGATATAAATATTAAGTGAGTTGTGGTATCTGCACCCAATAGACATACTACGAATATTAGCGGCAACGTCTTTAACACCAGTGTGAATGAAAAGGGTCTTCGAACTCAATTATAATCCAAGAATTGAATAGTATTGCTGTTTAAAGCAGGAAGTCTCAAAGACCAGCTAGATATTAATATTATGAAAAATGATTGCCATTAAGAATTTCCAGCACATACTGGATCTTGTAAAAGTTCTGACCAATCAGATTCAATAAAAGACATTGCAAATTTTCTTAATATAATAAACATTAAAGAAAATTGAAAGTCACGCTATTCATGTTTATTTTAAATGCTCCCAACATTGAAGATCTTTACCTTTTTTGACAGCAATCTTTAAATTTATATAAATACCACTGAATATTGTTTATCTTGGAAACTTGGTTTATTTGCGTTATCTGATCCTCTTGCATGATATATAAAACTAAATGAAGAGAATGTGCTCAAAAGGTTTTCACTGATTATTCTTGTGTACGATTGAACAAAAAAACTTCAAATTTTTAAGAAGATCATTTAGAAAAATTAATCTAATATAGAAAAAAGTCACAAAATTTAAAACTTCTGTTTCTGGGAACTTTAGTGAAAGTGACAATTAGAGTTCATTTCAAGCTCTTAGTTTGAAATAAACACAATTTAAAAGCAAAATATATTATTCAAACTATGGTGACAATAAAGAGATATAAAATATGAAGATATTTACGCATTTGCAAATCTCTTAGTTGCGAGAAAAACTAATGGCAAATAAACATAATAAAATAATAAGATATGAACTATGGATGTGATAAAGCATTCGGAATAACAACTGCGGTGTATGGGATGACGTATTTCTCAGTATCATTTGGACGTCTAGGAAGAAATATAGATATTATTTTATGAGTGGGATATTAAATACTCTGAACAGATATCAGACAAAAATTAAATTTAGTTTAGAAGTTGATTCAAGAGGAGAAATTATACAGAGAACAGAATACGAGTACAATAAATTTTGACTGGTGCTGAAAAAATATTTCATCAGGCAGAATTGTCAACTTCAATGCTTATAAACCGAAAAACCAGATAAATACCGCCAAAAATTTCATCCAAAGAGTTCTTGACATCAGTGACCATCATTTCCACACACCGGATATTGTAAAAATCACCAAGACAATAACTGCCAATAGTTTTCCTTAATATCATCATACAAAAGCGTAGAAGATAGGGAACACGGCAACCCCAACGAAGATGGGAACCTGGTCTCACTGGTTCTAAGAGCATAAGAAAAATAATAAATAAAAATGACATGAGCTTTGCTTACAGACCAAACGAAACATTTTAGTGGAATATTTACAAATACCAAAACTACAACAACAACAATAGCGCTTACGAAATTCCTTGTAAAGGGAATGACAACGACAACAACAACTGCAATTTAATTTATATTGGCACTGTTAAGAGAAGTTTGGAGTAAAGCTGATATTATAATAAGAACAAGGAGAGCACAACGATGGAACAAGGAGAGCAGGACACATGGTACAAACAATCACATACTTGATAAGGAAAACCATGTGAGAAAGTTTAAGAACACAACGAAAAATTAAACAAAAAGTGAAGAAAAAGGATGATACTGATAATTTAAGTGCTACTTACTCGTGTAGGATGGTAATAGAAAACAGTCTATCATTTTAAAAAGCGTTTTTCAAACGTTTGTGTGCAGTAGGTGAATTTTGGTTTTAGGAAAGTAATATAATAATCCTTAATTTTAAGCGATTGTTATTTATAAACTTTTAACCTTTTGAATTGTTTAATTAAATAGTTCTAGGACAAAGTGAACAAAACGTACTGGATATATTTTTTATTTATTAATTTTTCAATGCTAGTTGAAGTAACAATATGTATTAAAGTCTTAACTCTAATATAATTAATTATTCAAGTCCAGCCAAAGCCAGGCAAAGAGAACACCAGCTTCTATGAGTTATTCTGTGCTGTTTCTACAACCCTCGTTACCTCCTTTCATAGTAAATTTACGACCACTTAATTTGTTAGTGTTTGTGGGTAATTTCAACGGCAATTTAATTATTAATCCGCTGTACCGATCTGTGGGCTGCAAACATTTGCGAATACAAGTATGTACCTTTAGTTTAAGATGAAATCTTCCAAAGATTGAACTAAAAAATATGTCGCTACATGCGGTCTAAAAATCAACAAGCCGCTATTCCCCTAGGATTTAAAAGTCTACACTATGACTTTTAGACCCGGAAAGGACCAGACAATTGTTGAATCGGAGAGACATGTAATTCTCTTCTTTTATTATATCAAATCTATTTGAGAAGCATGCTGACCCTATACTCAGCATTTGTTTGATAGTGCTGATATATGTCTGCCTGAAACACAGCCCACTCTTGCTCTGTATTAATTATATAATCTGAAGATGACGCTGGTAAAAGTGTTGCTCATCTATTAATGACGTCTTGATCACGGCTTGTGATTTCTGCTAACAAGTCAGCATTTATTTTCGCATGTTTCCATCATTTTGGTAGATTTTGTGTCATGTATGTAAAAGTTTGCAGAATATATTTACTTTATCTGTTCCAATAAGGAAAATCATCATAAGTGGTGTACTTTATAGAAAGGTAACTTAATGAAAAGATGTACACACTCGCGGTTTGCATTGACATTGAGGGGGCTTTCAACAACGTGCATACCGATACACTTATCCATTCTCTGGACCAGTTTAATGTCAACCGGGCGATGCGCGACTGGATTGGCAATATACTAAGGAACAGATGGATTAATTGTGAGGCGCACAATGTAAGCATAAAAAAAGGGTGCAATGTAGGACTCCACAAGGGGGGATTTTATCACCCCTTCCATGGACCACAACAACACATACCCTCATTAGGACTTTGAAGGGATCCAAATCATTTGTGCAGGAAGGCCTGGCACACAACTGTGCTCAACCAAGAGGGTTGAACGTTGAACCAGAAAAAACTGAAATTGGCCTATTTACAAGAAAGGCGAAGATAGCTCCATATGATGAGCCGCGCTTTCTTGAAAGGACAATAAATATTTCCGACAGGGTGAAGTATCTAGGAGTCATTCTCGATCGGAAATTAAAATGGAAAGACCACATAAACGAAAGAGTCAAAAAGGCTCATATATGTTGGTCAATCTGTAAACGTGCCATAGGCACAAGATGGGGGCAAAATCCAGAGATGACGCACTGGCTTTATAGTAGCGTTATCAGGCCGATTATGACCTATGCTTCTATAGTGTGGTGGACATCGATGAAATATAAATGCAACATCAAAACAATACAGAAAGTTCAGAGAACCTGCTGTCCTGGTATAAGTGGGGCCTTCGGAACGACATCAACAGGGGCGATGGAAACAATATTATCTATTCAGCCAATCGAAATTCGTATAAAATATGAAGCGGCTCTTACGGCAAAACGACTAAAGGTGATGGGTGAGTGGGTAGATCAGGAACACGAAGCGCATCACCAACGAATCTTTACGGCCATAGGAGAGTCCATACCGCAAAATGTCGCAAATGACCGCATACCGGAGACTAGACTTGAGGCCAACTGCGGAACATTGATCCCCGACATCCATTCCTGTTTGACCGACCCTTGGAACCAGATCCCCATGAGGCTTCGTTGTTACACGGATGGATCAAGGTCGAGAGGGAAAACGGGACTTGGTGTTTATGTAGCCTGTATCATAAAAGTATCATTAAATAAAACCAACAAATATAATTAATGGTGACTGAAACTAATTAACGTACATATTCGTGAATTACAACTAAGTAAAAGTTATATTTTATATCAACGTAGATTATAATAAGTATAAATAAAAATTTATTTCTGGTAAATTAGTAAAATAACAGAAAATATTTTATTTTATGTTCGAAGATTAATAAAATCAGAACACTATAATTAATAATATAATACTTGCGGTTTATGGACAATAAAGACTTACCTGAAATTAAAAAAGCGTCAAGTAAGTGAACTCTTGTAAAAAGTTAAATAATAAATTTAATATTGAAATTTATTATTCGGGCGAATATCCCGACCAATCGTTAGAAACAATTATTTTTTTTGCAAAATGCATTGAAAAAATGTTTGTTGTGGCTTTAGCTCTTCATATGCCGACATTTCATTGGTTCCTAAAACCAAATCGTCAGTGAAGTTTAAGCAGTTTGATAACATTCAACCTCGTATGTTTATGCCACATAAAACAAATACATATTGTATTTGTACATATTGTATTTGTTTTATGTGGCATAAACATACGAGGTTGAATGTTATCAAACTGCTTAAACTTCACTGACGATTTGGTTTTAGCAACTAATGAAATGTCGGCATATGAAGAGCTAAAGCCACAACAAACATTTTTTCAATGCATTTTGTTAAATAATAAATATTAAATTATTCGTTAAAACTTATACGTTAAACCTGCAAACGATCAATAACAAGAGTTGAAACTACAATGCGACTTACAAATATATGAAACAGTTTTTAAAATTTTTAAGATTAAAAATAAAATAGGAAAATCGTGCAACCATATTATCGAATAAATTGCGTAATTAACAAAAGAGCAACTGCTATTGAACTTTCCAATTTTTTTTATACGAAACTGTAATATCTCATTAATATTAACATAGCGAACCAATTTAAATAAAACACACATTATCCAGCTCTTATTTGTGGTATAAATCAACACCAATATAACTCACGTACTAATATGTAAATTCAACAAAACCTATGCCGGAAGATCCTCCGATCCTTAAACTTTGAGGTAACTGAAGGATGTCAACGTATGAATTTTGAAACAAATATTTCTAGTACAGCCACAGAAATCTTTTTAGTAGAATTATAAGAGAGAAAAATTATATGTTAAAGTATACATATCTTTATTCTGACCTTATCATATAAGATTTATAGCAGGGGTCATTAAAAATACTTTATTGCGTAGAAAGTGAAAAACAATTCCATTATAAGATAAAGTAGTAAAATTCAAAACGCTTTTTTGCTGTATGTAGATCATTTTATGATGGAGATACAAGTAATTATAGTTTATGATGATCAGAGGCAGCTTTATGCCATCAAAGAAAGTGTTTAAATAATTTGTCAGCAACATGGCAAATGACGATCATGACATAAAAACCTGAGAAGCCAATTATATGCAGAAATAGTTTAAAGAAATATATGTTTTTCAAAATATTCTGACTATAAACATTGACGCACTTGAAAATTTATTGGTGGAATCAACGTCACTAAATAATTAGATATGAATTATATTCATGATTAAACGAAATTTATAGGCATCTGAAATATCAGCAGAGGCGGATGGGACAGATAAGAATTTCCTTTAAAATTTTATATAAAAAGGTAAAAATTATACGAATTCCTCACTATTATTTTGCCGCGTAGGAAAGAGTTAAAATCTTATTTTCAACATGAAGAAGATAATTTTATTTTTGTGTTTGTTTTTTGCTGTGACTAAAGGACAGGTAAGTAAGATCTTATAAAAGGACAGACATTAATTTAAATCTAATTATCAAAATGAAAGGGTAATAATTCCGAACAAAGCAAATAATTGAAAGAAAGTAAAAAGAGTAACTTTTGCAACCAAATCAGTTGTCATAGTTTGGTGTTAAACCTTTTTGGTTTCCCTAAAGTCTGTAAATTTTAGCAAGAAATTCGGTCGAAATCTGTAACCAGTTTAATTGGCCATATAAAGATATTCGTGTCCTTAAATAATTAATTTCTTTTAGGTCAATGATGTGACCGTCCACTCCTTATATGCGGGAGTCTTGAGAAATTTTGAAAGTCCATGGATAAATCTCTACTCGACACTTCCAAACTGTCCTGATGTTCATGACTCAATGCTAAAAAACTTAATGAACAGCATAGACCAAATAGAAGCAAAAGTGGACAGATTTGAAACCGAAGAGGAATTACGAAAGAAGTGTGTCGACAATATTAAAGGGCCTCCAAATAGTTGCTGGGAACGGCTAGTCACAAATATTAAACCTTTTACGAAAAGTATCCTGACAAATATAAACGCAATGAAAAAATTTTGGACAGACTACTATGAAACTGCAACCAAAAAATGTGCCACTGAAAACAATAAAAAAACTGTATCGTACACTACTTGTATTGATGTCGTGGTCAGTACTACATTTATTCATAATCAAAGACTCCACAGATTCTCACCAGCAGCTTTTATTCGTTTTAGAACACCAACACGGAATATACCGTTAAGAGATACAAGGAAGAACTCGAGACCATGACGAACAACGGGAAACCTTTGATAATTGAAAATTCTAATGTCTTTAATTTATGCAACAAACAGCTTAAACATGAACGCATTCTGGTAATGGACAGAAGTCTGGCTTAAAGAGTATTTCATTTTAAGTTTTTATATTTTAATGTATAGATAAGAGACATGAACATCCAGGTTTCATATGAAGAAGTTTTAAAAGGTTTTGAAAGTAAATCGCGTGATCTAGACGTATATTTAATGAAAAATGCTGATACGCATAAGACATCGATTCAATACTTAGAAGGACGCATAGACGGAGTCAAAGCTGAATTCGCTAGATTTGAAGTACAAGATGAATTAAGAAAGAAATGTGTAGCCAATAATCGCGGTAAAATACCGAACATCGAAAATGTCAAAAATGCCGCCAATATTTGCTGGGATCATCTTGTCATGAATATCATCCCTGTTGTGCAAGACGTTCACAAAAATAAAAAATCATTGAAGGAATATTGGACAAAGTATTATCATCCTGGGGAAAAAGACTGTTTAGATAAATACGATGAAACAACTGAGGATTACATTTCTTGTATTAACAATATGGTGGGTATTTTTCGTATAAGAATCCTCGAATTCTAAATAAGTAATTGCTTTTATTTTTTTTTAGTTAACCCTCGCTGCAACTAATATTAAGAGAATCAAAGAAGATCTCAAAACTGTAGCAGATAATACCGAGTCTAAAATGCGTGAAAACTCTGAAAAGTTAAATAAATGCAAAGAAAGCGTTGAAAGTTATACAAATTTCCTATGTACCGAGGCAGAGCAATCGTATCTAGCTTGTTTCCGGGACAACTAAGCTCCTAAGGATAATATATAAGAATTTTCAAATAAAAATATACCGCATGAGGATCGAAGAAATCAATGTTAAAATTTCTTAATATAGAAATATGAAAAGTCTAAAATTTAAATAAAGAAATATTTGCAAAAAAATGCAAAAAAAAATTGATGATGTTACATTTTTATAAACAACAAGTTTTCTCTTTACAAAGTAATTGCCACACAGTTTTTACAATAATGTATAATGGGTTGTTTTTGTTTTTAGCCAAATTCGATCTCATTTTATTTTGTTAATTTGGCCTAGTGTGTTTTTATGACTGAAGGAAAAACTGTTCAACAAATTAGGAATTTTTATAGCGACCACTTGTTTGAGAATAAAACTGAAATAGATTAAGCAAATGGCAATTATCATTGGGCAAAAAGTTTGCATTACCCGTTGATACTCAAAATTTTTCACCGTTGCCGGTTATAACAGATGTATAACAATGCACCCAGGCGTCTGACAACGATAATAATATTGTTACGAATTTGGCTGTGAACAGTACTATTATAATTATTCTAGAACATACTGAATTAGTGTTATTCTTATTTGCTTTTATTATTCATTGTAAATGAACACATAACAGCTATACATACATGCATAGGTGATTGAAACTACGAAAAAGCTCATGATTATTGTTGTAGTTGTCCGTCGGCATTTGTACATTTAGTACGTCTGATTGGAGCGTGTATGTAGGTATGTGCGTATGTTTGTGTTCATGTTTACTTTAAGTGTACGATGATGTGATTCAGCTTCAACAAACATCATGATTGTTCTAGAAATGATCATTAAGTGTATATAAAGCTGAAAGTCCATACCATCCGTTCTATGCGTATGCGTTCTATGCGTTTGCTGTGCGTTCTATGCATCAAGTTACATACAATGCGTTTCATGCGTCAACTTTTTTAATTTGATCATCTGTAGTGTAAATATTTTTATTAAATGGAAGCAATTTACGCAAAAATGGAATGTGAATTTGTGATTTTAAAAGAATTTATGGAAGTCATTGAGTTTATATACATAATATTTTGGTCCTACAGAAAGCTGCAAAAGGCCACGGAACGAGAAGTGATTGGTATTTTTGCAGCTTCAATAAGATTCTTTTCCCTTGTAGTTGATTAAAAAATAATAAATAAAACAGAGATGATACTAAGGACATAAAAGTAATCGATAACTAGAACGGAATTTTTGTTAATGAAAAAAATATGTTAAAAATTGACTTTAATATATTTTATTACTAAAAGTAGTTGTAAGCTTTAGTGGGAAAGGTTTTTCTTTTATTAAAAACTTTTTAATGCAAAAAAATGAGAAAATTCAAATTCACCATAGAAATTTTTAATCGATATCATTGAAAATAAAATATAATTTGTCATCCCTGGTTAACAAAAACAGCTGACATTTTTTCACCTTTTTCCCATGAGACGCATAGAAAGGTAGAAAGTAAACCTACTTCATGCGTTCTATGCGTTCTATACGTTCTATGCGTTTTGCTCTGTAACTTGTCACATACATTTACCCTGATTCTACTTTTTTGACAGACGCATAAAACGCATCGACGCATAGAATGGATGGTATGGACTCTCAGCTTAAGCTGCGCACATCAACATTGAGAGAGTAGTTTGGATTTAGCTGTCACAGTGTAAAGTGCCTTAAGTAGAAAGAGTGGTTACAAGGCTTTTGAGCATAGAACAGTGATATTTACTTCAATAAAGTAGTAGCTGTTAAGTAAGTGTTCATTGCAATTAAAGAACCCACGGCAAATGCTTTTAAAGAGGTAACAACGTAACAATATGAAAGGAAACATCCACGAACAAATTGGCATACAGGAGAAATATTAAAAATTACCCAAAAGAGAAACTTTTTCTCGCGGTTTTTGAAAACACAAGATTGAGACGTAATCGGACAAATGTAACAAAACAGTTGCCACCAACAAACATGACTACGAGAACAAAATAGAGAAGATAAAAATGTTTATCACATTATTATAACAGATCCTACTACAAAGTTTATTAAAAGTAACAACGCCATAGTCTTGGACCTGCAGAAAAAAGAATACATAGATAGTATACAAAAATTCAAGCTATTCTGTTCGGCAGCAAATGCCCAATTGCCCCAAATCCTTTAAGACGACAGGCCATTACGACATATAGTGTCATCTTTTAAATTTCCTTGGTACCAATTAAGTAAATATGTGGGAAATTTACTGAGAAATATAGTTTCGGACAGAAATAATGTAAAGAATTCATTTCATTTGAAGCAACGATTTAAAAAAGTAAAACTTGATAACAAGGACTTCATAGTGTCTTTTGATTTCGTTTCTTAATTCACTAATATCCACACTGCGATAAATAATATAATGGACAAATGGAGCGATCCACGCTTTAAATTCCTCTACATACTCAGGTTCTATCTATATGAGAATAACTACTATAGTTATAACCAAAAAATCTACAACCAAATAGTTGGTATGCCCACGGGAAACACCCTCTCTCCGGCAATTGCCGATGTCGTTTTGGATAATTGACTTGACGTAGGATTGACTTAACTTTACAGTGAAAACCTTAATTTGAAATGCGTAGCTAAATGCGTAGATGATATTTTAGCTTAAATCAAGATCGAAAACAAGTATGAGTGAGATATTAAACACTCTGAACTGGTATCAGCCAAAAATTAAATTTAGTTTAGAGGTTGAATCAAGAGGAGAAATTATACAGAGAACAGAATACGAGTACAGTAAATTTTGACTGGTGCTGAAAAAATATTTCATCAGGTAGAATTGTCAACTTCAATGCTTATAAACCGAAAAACCAGATAAATACCGCCAAAAATTTCATCCAAAGAGTTCTTGACATCAGTGACCATCATTTCCACACACCGGATATTGTAAAAATCACCAAGACAATAATTGCCAATAGTTTTCCTTAATATCATTATACAAAAGCGTAGAAAATAGCGAACACGGAAACCCCAACGATGATGGGAACCTGGTCTCACTGGTTCTAAGAGCATAAGAAAAATAATAAATAAAAATGACATGAGCTTTGCTTGCAACAACAACAATAACGCTTACGAAATTCCTTGTAAAGGAAATGACAACGACAAGAACAACTGCAATTTAGTTTATATTGGCACTGTTAAGAGAAGTCTGGAATAAAGCTGATATTATAATAAGAACAAGGAGAGCAGGACACATGGTACAAACAATCACATACTTGATAAAGATAACCATGTGAGAAAGTTTAAGAACACAACGAAAAATTAAACAAAAAGTGAAGAAAAAGGATGATACTGATAATTAAAGTGCTACTTACTCGTATAGGATGGTAATAGAAAACAGTCTATCATTTTAAAAAGCGCTTTTCAAACGTTTGTGTGCAGTAGGTGAATTTTGGTTTTAGGAAAGTAATATAATAATCCTTAATTTTAACCGATTGTTATTTATAAAATTTTAACGTTTTGAATTGTTTAATAGTTCTAGGACAAAGTGAACAAAACGTACTGGATATATTTTTTATTTATTAATTTTTCAATGCTAGTTGAAGTAACAATATGTATTAAAGTTTTAACTCTAATATAATTAATTATTCAAGTCCAGCCAAAGCCAGGCAAAGAGAACACCAGCTTCTATGAGTTATTCTGTGCTGTTTCTACAACCCTCGCGTTCGGCTAAGAGTAAAAGTGTCCTTCCTTCTGAGTCAAGTAAGGCTTCTATAGCTTGAAATAACGCAGTTTAGTGGGCTTAGATGATACTCTAGTTTCTTTGTGTGTACTGAAACGTATTTTGTAAGCACAGCTTGATTCAATAGATTGTCTAGGTCTTTATAAATTCTAGTATTTTTTAAGAAATCAGACTTAAGATGATTTTCCATATTGCAACAGATAAAGTGAATATGTTCTGCAAACTTTTACATATACGACACAAAATCTACCGAAATTACGAAAATATGCGAAAATAAATGCTTACTTGTTTGCAGAAATCACAAGCCTTCATCAAAACGGCATTAATGGATGAGCAACACTATTACCATCTTCATCTTCAGTGAAATCCAGTGAAATAAAAGGGCTTTTACCACTGATTCTGCACTCATATCGGGTATTGGTATAGCTTCCGGCCACCTTGTGAATCGATCAATTATCGTTAAACAGTATCGTTGGCCTTCACATAGTGGGAAAGGACCAACGATATCTATATTGATATGTGCGAAGCGTTGGCTAGTTGGTTTGTATTTAGCGGGCGTTGAACGAGTGTGCTGCTGAATCTTTGCTCGCTGGCATTGTAGGCAGTGTCGAACAAAAATAGCGCAATCTTTGCGAATGCCGAGCCAACAATATTTGCTTGTAGTCAATTTTGTTGTAGCTCGGACGCCTGGGTGTGATAAGCTATGAGTGGATGTTAAAATTTGGTGGCGGAAATTCTTTGGGATTCTGATTTGCTGCGTAGAAGTATCACATACCAATTGCTTTTCCGAACCTGGAATCGGAAAATGTTTAAGTTTTAGTGAATTCATTCCAGCAGAAGCATTTTGAAGTATACTCTGGAGTTCGTCGTCGTTTTTTTGCGCCAGTGCTATACGAGAGTAGTCTATAACTTGATTGCGTCAACACGAGAAAGTGCGTCGGCTGCGGCATTGTCTACTCCAGGCGTGTGGCGAATGTCTGTTGAAAACTGGCTGATAAAGTCGAGCTGACGGATTCTACGGGGCGATGCATTTTCGAGTTTTTGACGAAAAGCAAAAATAAGTGGTCGATGTTCGGTGACGATGTAGCAGGTGCGTTCTTCGATCATATAACGAAAGTGGCTAGCAGACTGATATATTGCTGTTAGCTCTCGGTCATAAGTGGAGTATTCTTGTTGGGTTGTCGTTAACTTCTTCGAATAGAATGCCAACGGCTGAAAAAATCCGTGAACTTTTTGGTGTAAGGCAGCTCCTATAGCAGTATTGGAGGCGTCGACGTAAATGGCTAATTCTGCTTCTGCAGCTGGGTGAGCTAAAACAGCGGCTTGTGCTAGCTCGTCCTTGCATTGTTGAAAAGAAACTTCAGCAATATTGTCCCACTTGATTGGGGTACAATGGTTTTTTTTTTTTTTTTTTTTTGTTTCCTACAATTAGGCGTTGTTAGTGCATTTGATAATCTATTGCACGCGGCAAAAATTTGCGATAAAAATTTAGCATAGCAATAAACCTTTTTAGCTCCTGGGCTACCGTAGGCTTAGGAAAATCGAGCACTGCCGCTACCTTTTCTGGAAGGGGTCGAATACCGTCAGCGTTGACCAAGTGGCCTAGAAACTTTATTTCCTTTTTGCCAAATTCGCACTTGTTAAGATTTACTGCCAGATGGTTTGCTCGAAGGCGTTGAAATACTTCTGCACGGTCGAGTCGATGTTGTTCGATAGTGGCGGAGGCTACACAAATGTCGTCGATGTATGGAAAAACAAAATTTAAACCGCGAAGCACCTCGTTTATTAGCCGCTGAAAAGTCTGAGCCGCGTTACATAGCCCAAACGTCATGAATTTGAATTCATATAGGCCGAAAGGTGTACTAATGGCAGTTTTAGGTATGTCGTCAGGGTAAATTGGCACCTGATGAAAACCTTTTGTAAATCTATTTTAGAAAAAAACTTTTTGCCACGGAGATTTGTCGTAAAATCCGTCAGATATGGAAGCGTATAACGATCTGGTAGCGTTTGCGCGTTAAGAGCACGGTAGTGGCCACACGGCCTCCACGTTCCGTCACTTTTTTTAACCAAGTGCAACGGGCTGGACCAGTTGCCTTTCGACGGTTGGCAAATACCCGCCTTCATGAGAAATTCAAACTCTTTTTTTTGCTGCTGCCAACTTTTCTGGCGATAAGCGGCGGGGGCGACAAAAAACTGGTTGACCCGTGGTAGTAATCCTGTGCTCGATAGACGAATTCGTCGCTGAACCGAATAGCGAAAGCTTCGTTATGTCGGAAAATTTTTCTAAAATATCTGCAAAAGGGTCGGCTGAATTATATGTTTTGATTGTCGCCGTTTCAAACGATTTAGGCGCTGTAAGTTGAGAAGCTATGCTCGTTATATTGTCAATTAGACGATTTCGTCGCAGATCGATAAGCAGATCATAGTGTTTAATAAAAATCACTACCAATAATCGGTGACGTTACGTCGGCGACAACGAATGACCAGAAAAAACTTCGTCGTAGCCCGAGATCAATTTCGATTCGTTTTTCGCCTACAACTGTAGTCGAAAGACTTCGAAGTCACTGGCAAAACAGAAACGTCGGCGCCGCTATCTACTAAAAAATTTTTGCTACTAATTTTGTCTCTTACCTGAAGGCGAAATACGTGGCAATCAGTGGTGGCTTCGCCAGAGTCAACCACCTGCCTGATGAGTCAGTTGGCCCTGTGGCTGGCTGATGACGCGCCGGATGTTGAGGCGGTTGTGTTTCGCTGCTTGTGTTTACAGGGGCTGCGGCATTTTTGTGCCTGGGTTGCGTACTTCTTGTGATACCAGCATTCTGTACCACCCATGGTGTTGTATGCGTAATTTGCACGTGTGGCTGTCCGCGATGCTGGTCGGCTGTGTCGCGTAGGGGATTCGGTAGCTCTCGATGGGTAACTGGATGAAAGGCGCTCGAACTTTTTGCCTAGTTCGACGATTGCCACTCGCAATTCACTTATTTCGCCGCCTGTTGTGGCCGTTACCTTGCCAATATGATTAGACGATATTGCATCGACTACAGCGTCAGCAACCTTCGTATATTCAGCGGGCGTGCCTACTGAATCGGCGATGACTGGCTGAGCAAGTTCAGGAAGTCTTTGTATCCAAAGTCCTTTGACGGCTGCTTCACCCAGTGTTGTTCCCGCAACTCACCGCATTTCGTAAAATAACTCTGAGAGTTTTTTGTCGGACAATAGCCGATTTAGACGGCGCTGCTCGCTATCAGCAAAATGATTTATAATTTTTGATTTGATGAAATCATATCTGCTGTTGAGGGGCATTGAGGCAATTACGTCAGCGAGTTGCGCAATGACGTTTGGGTCGAGCTCAGCTAAGACGGTCGCAGTCTTCTGCTTGTCCGCACTTATGCCAGACGCCGTGAACCAGAAGTCCATTGAAACAAACCATGCCTCAATGTTGTTGCTGGATATTGGCGGCACCGGTAATCTGGCGTAAATTGTGGACACGTTGCCTTGGGTAGGAGCTGGATCACCATGCGGACTGTGGTCGCTAACAAGAACGCTTGCTAGGCCGCTAACGTTGTCACCTTTTACTGTATTCGTCGCCATTTTCTAAAACGCAAAAAACGTGTTTTTCTCTAAATTTCCGCTCGGATAACACAAGTCGTTGTGATGAAAAAACGTCGGGGTCACCAGTTTGGGATCTATGCTTAGTTGTGTTCCCAATTAAATAAAAAACAATCGTATACTTATAAAGTTAAAAAGAAGGAATTCAATTTATTTGTTAAAGCTTTTTGTACTTTTTTAGATTTAAATTTAATTCAATGCGCGCTTCACGTGTGTATAGGCAAGAGACAAAATTAGTAGTGCAAAAATGGTTGTGGTTTTTTATTGCTGTCGAAATTGACGCGGTTAGTGACGCCACATATATATTTCAAATCCTAACACTCAGTATTATAGTGTGAAATATGCTTTATTAAATTGATAGCCGCACATTCCATGGATGCTCCAATACCACGAAAAGATTTTATCAGTTTATAAAAATTAGCTGAAGGAATTACCAGTTTAAAATTTTATTGCAGTGAAAACATTCAAAAGCTTAGAAATATTAACACTATGCGGCTATGAAGGTTAGAAATCATAACATCAGGCTATAAAAAGAATTTCGAACTGAATTATAATTGAAGAATGTGATATATTTATATTAAGAGTGACGGCTTCCATTAAGAATTTCCAGCACATCTTGGATTTTATGAGATATAATGAAAGCGAATTCATTCTGACAAATCGGCTCCAATACAAGGCGTTACAAACTTTCTGAATATAATAAACCTGAAGGTAAATTGAAAGCTACGCTCTCAATATATCTATTCTAAATGGACTTAAAATTAAGATCTGTGCCCATGATATTGAATGTTTAATAGAATTTTCGATGGTAATAGATAGTGGACAATTTTCTATAGCAATTATCTATTTCTAATAAATACCATCAAGTATTTTTTATCCTGAAAACTTTGTTTACATATTTGAACTAATACTCTTGCCTCGTATTTAAAACCTTATAGAAAAAATGTGATCCGAAAGTTCTTTGGGTTGATTACTGGACGTCAACATTTTATGATCGATTGTACGTATGATTTTTAGCACAGCCACGGTTCCACCCTTAATGAAATTTTAAGAGAAAAAATCTTAAACAAGATTTTTTAAAAAATTCCATCCCAATACAATTAAATACTTTTATCTCCTTTGTGATTTTTTAGAGATACGCTTATCAAAAAGTAGTTAAAAATTAAAAAAAAAGATATGGCAACAGTAAAAAGATAACATTCATGCACTTGGAAATTTATCAGGTGGAATCAACATAATTTAATACTTAGATGTGAATACATACATGATAGAGCGAGAGGCATCTGAAATATCGCCAGATAAGAGCTTTATTCGAAATTGTATATAAAAAGGTAAAATTATACGAATTCCTCGGTATTAGTTTGGTGTCTGGGAAGAAGTTAAAATCTTATTTCAACATGAAGACGATAACTTTAGTTTTGTGTTTAGCGGTTTGTTTGGCTGTAGCTAAAAGACAGGTATGTAAGCTTTCCATTTTAATTTGAAAACCATTTAAGATGTCCTTATAAAGGAAAGGTGGTACAGTTAAAACCTTAACTGATTGCAAGAATAAATGATTTTGTAACAAATTCTTAATAATGCAAAAACAGAATAAAATTAAAGAAATTTAAAAAAATCATCGAATTTTTAACTGATTATTTTTGGCGTATAAAAAAGATATCCATCCTTCAGCTAAAATATTAGTAAGTGTAATCATTGCAAAATAAATACATTTATTTATAGTGGTTTCTGTTTCCTTAAACCCTAAAGCATAAAACAAGAAAATTAAATGAAACCCATTAAAAATATTTCTTAGTAATCCTTGTAAAAAAAGTTTCTAATTTAAAGAAGAGATAAACAAAAACTATACATTTGATAAACTCGTAGTTCCTTGGAACATATTCGCTCAATCCTTTTTTTAATACAATACTGAAAAGCGTCGTTTGGACAATTGGTTTTCGTACACTCGAAGTGATTAACATAAAATATATTTCCATAACAAATATATTCTAAATACAATCTTTTGTAACATATACACTAAAATTATCCCTCACTGTTACTTTGGTGTTAAATTGTGATTTTGGCAACTACAAAAAAAAAAAATAATCCCAGCTATGGATACAATACAATTATTCCAAATATTTTCAAACTGAGTTGTATCATACTTTTCACTGATAATTACCAAGAAAATATAAACACTATTGTACAATTCGACAACCGATTGCAACAATAAAAATGGCCTGTGATTTGAGCAACTAAATTGCACTATAAGTTTTGTGTCTTTATATAATTAATTTCTTTAAGGTTAATCCTCTGAGCCTCCAGGCCACATATACGGAAGTTTTAACTAAATTTGAAAGACCGTGGGTAAACCTTGATTTGCCTGCTCCAAAATATCCCGCTGTTTATCACTCATGGCTAGAAAACATAATAAGCAGTATAGAGCGGACGAAAGCAGAATTAGACAGACTTGAAAGAGAGGATGAATTACAAAAGAATTGTGTCGACAATAAGCGCTCAAGGTTACCAAACACTGAAACTGTCAGAAAGATTGCAAAGAACAGCTGGGAACAACTTGTCACGAATCTCACTCCTTTTGCGAAAAATCTGTTGACCCATGTAAAGTCAACGAAAAAAATTTGGACAGACTAGACACAGCTTCTAGCTGTGTAGATAACACTCCAGTCGTAAAATGTCATTAAAAATTAATAACAGGATTCTAATTGCAATACGAGGCAATATCAAAGCGATCCTGAAACCTCATAAGAGTTACCGACCGATCGAAAGTCTTTGAAAAATTAATTCGTTCACAAATAAGCCACTACTTACAATGATAGACAATGTGGATTTAGACCAAAGCACAGCTGTACTACTACTCTGATTGGTGCCACGGAGGAAATCAGATTTTAAATTGATAAACGTCATATGATATCATTCTTAATACTACTGGAACACTCCAAAGCCTTTGACACAGTGCATCATTCCATGTCTCTGAATGCTGCTTAATGCCTACAGGCATACCACAGGGTTCTATACTTGGGCCATTATTGTATTCTATATACGCTAATGATCTGCCTTTACAAGTGAGACATTGCCAAAATCAAATGTGTGCTGATGACCTGCAGCTCTATATAAGCTGTAAGATATCAGATGGCGCAAACTGCCTGCATACAACTTATAAACGAAGATATGCATCATATTAATCTTTGGGCATCTGCAAATGGCCTAAGCTTAAACCCAAAAAATCAGTTGCTATGATTATTGGACCATCAAAAGACATACCTACGTGTCTTCCACCAATAGTGATTAATAATATGGCTATTAATTATGCTGATACTGCAAAAAATCTCTGTGTAGTTTTTAATAAACAACTTAATTGGTCTGACCATATTAAAATAAACTGTTGGAAAACCTTTTCTATGTTAAGAAATCTATGGATGTCACAACATTATACACCGATGGATATGCGAATACTACTAGCAAAAACCTATTTATTGCCTACGTTAATGTATGGTTGTGAGTTATTTTCCAGTTGCGATGCTGTAAGTAGATGAAGGCTAAACGTAACGTACAATAATATTGCTAGTTATGTATTTGGTATAAAAAGGAACAGGAGCATCTCAGATTATGCAAAGCAACTATATAACGTTACCTTTAATAATTTATTAAATTGCCGAACACTATTGTTTTTGCATAAAATAATATATGGTCAACAACCTTCCTACCTATACGATAGAATAATATTCTCTAGATCGCATAGAGGAAACAAGATTAACAGCATTCGACTCTGGAGCCAACTACCCCCTCAAATTCAAAAAACGAACAATGCAAGTCATTTCAAATCCGCCATTTTTGATTACTTTAGTTAAAACTATTACACTATTTACATATCTGTGCAAAAAAACATATTTGTAATTTTATTTCCTTGTTTTTTTTTTTTGAATATTGATTAAATTTAAACTTAGCTGCCAAATTACTACCCAATACTCTAATATAAGACTTGTTCCTGTTGTATTGTATTGATCAAATAAATAAATGAATAAATAAAATATGTAAATAAAGAATTCCATCAATACCCGGAGCTTTCTTTAGGTTGGTTTCAGCAATTACTTTTTGTACATCACGCATCTTAAATTTTATGGGTCGGGAGGGTAGAGCAACTAAACTCGGCAAATCAACAGCACCAGTACATGTGTTTGGAGTAAATACGTATTTTAAATGCGAGACCTTTCAGATAGTTTTAAGGAGATGCAGATTTTTTTAGATGCAAGCAACTCCTGGAGTTCTTTAAGTCTGATTTTATGTTGGGGTGATATGTGCTGTTGCTATTCCCTTCTAGATCTTTTTTTTCACATACGAGACGTTCAATATCCGTAGAATAAATTCTACTAAACCCAGTCTGCGGATGGGAGGTATTGGCATGTTTAGTAGCCTGTTTAATATTTTCGATAATATTGGCAATGTTAAATTCAATATCATCGGAAGTTCTTACAATAACTACTGAGATATTTTTTGAACCCTAGCCAATTAATACGATTTATCATCTTAACATATGGGTGAGGTAAGTCACTTCTTAGTGGGCAACAAATTGTAACGATCGTGAGAGAGTGATCGGAGGAGAGATCATGAGAAGCTTCAATATGAGAGATATTTTTCGTGACACCAAAATCTATAACATCCGGAATTTTTTGTGTGTCAGTAGGACAGTAAGTAAGTAAGTAAGTAATGTAATGGGGGTTTGGCCCAGGATGGCCCTTTGCACTGCGACCATTGCTGATCTATTGTGCTTCTCCTGTCCTTAACAGTTTAATGCGTTCGCAAATAGGATCAGCTCCTTCAGTGGGAGCATTAGCAGATCCTCTTCACTCAGCGTATATGCATGTAGAGTCCTGTGTCTCCTGTGGCACAATGCCCCACAGTTTGTTATCAAGTGTTCCATCGACTCCTCATCTTCACCGCAAAATCTGCAGATGTCCGTGTCAGATAAGCTCATTCTGTATAGGTGGGCTTTGCAGGTGTAATGGCCTGTGAGCGCCCCTACCAGCGTCCGTAGGCTTTTCCTGTCCAGTCTTAGAGCCAGATCCGCCCTTCCAGCGTCAAAGCGTAGAAATTTCTTGGAGTGACCTAACCCATTGATGTCATTCCAATGTTGAGCAATCCTGGACGATGTCCATTTCGAAATCTCCCCCTTAAGGAGACTTTTGTTGAAACCAAAAGAAGAGGTGGGTCCAATGAAGTTCCCTTCAGCCCCTCTTCTCGCACAGATGTCCGCCATCTCATTCCCGGCATGCCCCTGATGCCCTGGTACCCATATCAGAGTAATCTGATTATTAGTCGCCAGGTCATTGAGCCTGTTTTGACATTCCAGTAATAATCTGGACATGTACGTACAGCCTCTCAGGGCCTTAAGAACTGATTGGCTGTCCGAGAATATCTTAACCTGTATTCCCCTGTGTCCTCTCTCGGATAGGATCTCCACAGTTTCCAGTATCGCGTAAAGTTCCGCTTGGAAAATTGTCGTATCCTTGCTCAATGTTATAGACCTGTGTGCTCTAGGCCCCATTATTCCTGCCCCAACTCCTTGGAGCGTTTTTGAGCCGTCCGTGTACCACATTTGCGATCCATCTCTTAGCCATCCTGGGTTTGCGCACCATTCTTCTCTTGTGGGGAAGAGGACTCTGTATTTCCTGTCGAAACAGTATACCGGGTCCATATGGTCGCCCGCATGAGACATATCAAGTATGTCCCCGATTCCCCTGAGGATAGAAAGATGATCAGTTAAGTTGCCCGCCCTAAGGTTCTCTTTTCCGTAGATAGAGATTGCCCTTATAGCTGCCTCCTCTTGTATAGCCAGATGGAGCGGTGCAAGGTTCAGAAGAGCTTCCATACCCAACGTTGGGGTTGTTTTCATGGCCCCTGTGACGCATAGGCATGCAAGTCTTTGTAACCTGCACAGTCTCGATATAGTTGTCCGTTGCTCAGTCTTCCTCCACCATACCAGAGCCCCGTACAGTATGGTTGGTCTCACCATCTGGATATATATCCAGAAGGTCATTTTGGGGCTCAGACCCCAGGATCTACCAAGTAGTTGCCTCGCTGTCCAAAGGTTCTTCGTGGCCTTTCCCAGTACTGACTCGAGGTGCGGTTCCCAGGTGAGTTTCATATCCAAGACGAGACCCAGATATTTTACCCTCTCCTTGGGAACTATCTCGACGCCACCCATCCAGAGACTGGGTAAATTAATCACCCTTTTCCTGGTAAATGGTACAATGATCGTCTTCGCTGGGTTAACAGATAGCCCTTCCGAAGTGCACCATTCATGCATCTTGTCTAGGGCGTCTTGCATTTGGTCCGCAATCGTCCCTGCATGGTTCCCCCTGATTATTACGGAGATATCGTCCGCATAGCCGATGGTTCTGTGTCCCCTCCGGTTAAGTAGCCCGATCAGGTCATCCACTAGTACAGACCATAGAAAGGGAGATAATACTCCGCCCTGTGGGCATCCCTTAACCGCGGTGACTGTGAGATCCGTGGATCCAAGTGAGGCCTTAATCGACCTTTGGTTCAGCATGCAGCTGACCCATCGTACTATCACAGGATCAGCTCCTCTAGTAGTGAGTGCTGTTTCCATTGCGAGGAAGTTCGCATTGTCGAAGGCACCCTCAATGTCCATGAATGCACACAGGGCTATTTCCTTCGATTCCATGGCCTTTTCAATATCCCGAACAATATTGTGCAGTGCCGTGGTAGTTTATTTGCCCTTCTGGTAGGCAAATTGGAGCCTATGCAGAGGTCTCATGGAAAGTACCTCCATCCTGAGGTATTGGTCCAATAGTTTTTCAATCGTCTTCAACATAAGAGATGATAGACTAATTGATCTTTAGGACTTGGGAGATTCTGGGGGTCTGTTTCCACCCTTGGGTATAAATATGACCCCTACCGGTCTCCAAGTCCTTGGGACATGTCCTATTGTTAAACTTGATCGAAATATGTTAACCATCTTCCGATAGAGAATGGTACCTCCTCTTGACAGCAGGGCCGGAAAGATACCATCCGGCCCCGGTGATTTGTAAGGTCTGAAAGAATTTACAGCCAATTTTATCCTCTCAAAGGTCACTATTTTCCTAATGACCTGGTTCGTCGCCCTTCGCTGAGCATGCGGCCATGCCGCTGAAGTGTCAGTGTCCGAAGCTCCAAACCTGCTATCAGGAAAGTGAGTTCTAAGTAGAAGCTCTAGTGTCCCTTTGAAAGTATCTGTATAGGTGCCATCTGGCCCCTTCAGTGTGCTTATCGGGTTCGTGCCCCCCTTCGAAAGTGCTTTGTGCAGCCTGGCTGTGGCCGGGACGTCCTTAAGATCTTCACAGAAAAGTTTCCATGATTTTCTCTTGGACTTCCTTAGCTCCTTGTTGTAAGTGGTTAGGGCCTCTCTGTACTCTCCCCAATTTCCAGTTTGTTTGTGGGTGTACGAAGAGGCGATAGTTTAATTCAATTCAAACACATAAATCTGAACTGAAAACTATTCTTTGCCTTATTTGTTCTTACAAGCACTTGAACCTGAAGAACGCTAATGGAATCAAAATAAAACACTTTAAATGCTTTAAAACGATTGATTCACATTTTCTTTATTTTTCATTCTTATATACTAAATTGTTTTACAATAAGTTGATTTAAATTGCTTAGTAGGTAGAATTACTTTTTTTACCTTTTTATGGCAAACTTAAAATTAAAAACAATAATTTCTGCTTTGTCAACAACAAGGGTTAAAGAACTTTAAAACTGAACTTAAATAATATTTTTAATGAAAATAAATTATGCTTTGTCAACAACAATGGTTAATGAACTTTAAAACGGAACTTAAGTATTATTTTTAATTAAATAATTATGCTTTGTCAACATCAATGGTTAATGAACTTTTTAAAAAAGAAATAATGTTTTAATAATGATAATTAAATAATAATAAAAAAGTAAATTATGTTGATATAGGTATCAACATTCTCCCCCGCGTTGACCAACGGTCAACGAATAGGACTTCGTTTTTTGTCACGGCTCCATTTGTCTTCATTAGCTTGTACTATCGTCCTCAATTGGAAGAATATGTATAGTCTTTGATTTTTTGATGGATGGAGTATATTCTTCGTCAACAGGTATTGGGTGAACAGGGTTGGATAGTTCGCTTGAAGGTAATTCGTCTTCGTGAAGTAGCGGAGCTAATCTATGGATAGGTCTTCTTTTTATTCCTGACGATGTTCTTACATCTGCTACCCGAACCTTGCCATCATTGCCCTCGTGTGTTTGATGGATTCTTCCAAGTGGCCAACTCATAACCGGTAAATTGTCATCTTTTATAATAACCATCTGTCCTTCTTTCACGTTTTCAGATGATGATTTCCACTTCTGTCTTTCCTGCAATTGGTGTAGATACTCGGTTGACCAGCGTCTCCAGAACTCATGTTTAAGTTGGGAGACGAGTTTCCATCTCGTGACGAGAGAATTATTTGGTTGCACTGCTCTATTGTCCACTTGGGCTGTGAGTGGTTCTCCAATTAAGAAATGTCCTGGAGTCAGTGCAGTTAGATCATTTGGATTAGGTGACATCGGAGTTAGCGGACGGGAGTTTAATATGGCTTCTATTTCGATGATTACTGTTTCAAGTTCTTCGTGCGTTAATGACGCTGTCGAAACACTACGTAGTAAAAGTTGCTTAGCGGATTTTACTGCTGCCTCCCATAAGCCTCCAAAATGAGGGGCTCGAGGTGGAATAAATTTGAATTCAATGCCTTCTTTGCTGCATGACTGTAGGATTTTTTCTTGTGACTTACAGTCGAATATCGCCTGATTTAGTTCTTCTAGTTGATTCCGTGTACCAAGGAAGTTTGTGGCATTGTCTGAATATATGATCTGGCATCGCCCTCGACGTGATAGGAATCTTTTGAGGGCCCCAATGAATGCATCTGTTGTCAATTCAGTAACAACTTCCATGTGTACAGCCTTTGTTGAGAAACAAACAAAAACAGCTATGTAAACTTTATGAGGTTTTTTACCCCTTATCTTGTAGTGAACCCAAAACGGTCCGCAGTAGTCAACACCAGATTTAATAAATGGGCGTGATGGGGTGACCCTACTTGCTGGTAGATCCCCCATTATTTGAGAAAATAATCTAGGTTTTGCTCTTGTACATCGTACATAATTTTGGACTATATTTCTAGCCATTGATTTACCTTGGTGATCCAATATTGTTGTCTGGATATAGCTAATAATGATTGTGGGCCACAATGATAGTTTTTTTTGTGCAACATTGTTAGTATAAGTTTTGAAATCGTGTCATTATAGGGTAGAAGTATGGGATGTTTTGCATCATATGATAGATTAGAGGCTTCCAATCTTCCTCCGACCCGTAAAATATTATGTTCATCTAGGAATGGGGATAAGCTGCTAATTATGCTGGATTTGTCTACTTGGTTTTCTCTCCTTAATTCAAATATCTCCTTCTTGAAGTCGGAGATCTGAACTGCTCGAATAATTATAAACCGCGACTCATCCAGTTCTTTAGGGCTCAGCGAAATGTGTTTTGGTCGAAATTCATTTTGCGTTTTTGAATTATTTATGAATCTGAGTACGTAACCCAAAACCTTCTGTAAAGTTGTAAAAGAATTTCGGTGGTGAATTCCATATATAAGACTACCGTCGTTTGAAACCATAGTTGCTATAACAGGAACCACCTTTTTTCTCTCAATGTCATTGGCACCTTCTTGCGGTACGTATTTTGATGGCCATGACTCCTCTCTTCCATGAAGAAAAACTGGTCCATATAGCCATAAGCTACATGCTGGCAGATCTACTGCATTTAGTCCTCTGGATAGTACATCGGCAGGATTGTTTTTTGATCGTACATGGCGCCATTGTTCGGCTAGAGTAAGTGACTGAATTGTTGAAACTCTGTTGGCGACAAAGGTTTTGTATGCAGATGATTGTGCGTATATCCATGATAATACTATTTCTGAATCAGTCCATAGAAATGCAGCTTGGTTTTGAAACTTCAGGTCAATTTTTAGATGCGCACGATTACCTGCCCATTCTTAAGGATTGCGCGAATATATGCAACTGCGCCAAAGGCCTTCTCAGATGCATCTGCGAATACGTGTAGTTGTGTTTTTACTGGATTTTCACCTTGGAAAATGTGTCGTGCTATCGTAAAATTATTGAGATTTTCTAGATCGTCTCTAAATGTACTCCAAGATGCACATAGATCATTAGTTAATGGTTCATCCCAGTCTAATTCATGATGCCAAAGGTGTTGAATAAATATTTTGGCCTTAACAATCACAGGAGCTAACAGACCGAGAGGATCAAATAGTTTTGCGAGGTCAGAAGTTACTGTTCGTTTCGAGATTTGCTGATGTTGGGTTAATTTGACCTTAACGCAAAAGTGATCGCTTTTAGGTAACCAATATAATCCTAAGGTTTTTATTGAATTAGTACTGTTATTATCGAAATCTAAGTTAACCTCTTGGTCACCGGTTGGAATATTTTTGAGCAAATGTGGATGGTTTGCACACCATTTTTTCAAATTGAATCCATATTTTTTTAACATAATGATGATTTCTTTTTGCATCTGTACTGCTATGGTGAGGCTGTCTGAACCTCCAAGGCCGTCGTCTACATAGAAGTTGTCTCTCAGCATCTGAGAACCATACGGAAACTTGATAGAATTCTCATTAGCTATTTTTTGCAGACATCTTGTGGCCAGGTAAGGTGCTGCACGCGTCCCATATGTTACTGTGTTGAGTTTGTAATAGGCAAGTGCTGATGATGGAGCTTCCCTCCACATAATAAGTTGATATTGATGGTCGTTTGGGTTGATTAGTATTTGCCTATACATTTTCTCAATATCGGTTGTAAAAACGAACCTTGGCAATCGGAACCGAATTAAAATAGAAAATAGTTCACTTTGCACCACCGGGCCAGTATACATTAAGTCAATTAATGAATATCCAGTTGATGTTTTTGCTGATGCATCAAACACTACCCGAAGCTTTGTTGTGGTGCTATCAGGTTTTAGTACGCAGTGGTGTGGAATAAAATATCTTGGATGTAGTACGTCATCTAGGTTTACCCTTTGCATGTGCCCAAGCTGCTCATATTCTCTCATGAATTGCGTGTACTGGACTCGGATATTTTCATTCTTTTGGAGTCGTCGCTCCAAACCAACAAATCTGTTGTATGCCATGGCATGCGAATCACCCAATGATGTTGGGTTTTCCCGAAATGGAAGGCTTACAATAAAAGGACCATCTGTGTTAGTTTGAGTATGATGAATAAAATGAGCTTCACATTGGGCATCTGCTGGGGACAAGGTCTTTTCATTTGGTTCTACTTCATCGAGTTTCCATAGCCTCTCGACTGCTTGTTCTAGTGAAGACTCCTCACCAAATACTGCACATGTAAGTGGTGGTGATGAGCTGTGAGAAACGGTTTGTCGTACAGGGCCGCCCACGATCCAGCCAAGTAACGTGTTTTGTAGCGTTGGACCGCCATTAGTCAGTTTTATTGCCCCAGGCTGCATAAGACTAAAATAGAATTCTGCGCCGAGTAGAACATCGATTTTTCCTTGCTGATAGAATCTGGGGTCTGCTAAGTAGATGTTACTTGGAATGTTCCAAGTTGAAACCTCAAAGTTTTGATTTGGTTGTGCCGGAATGATACTTGGTAGGACAATCGCTTCTAAGTTTGTTGAAAAGTCATTATTTGTAGAGAACATTTCAACATTCACGCGGTGATGTACTTGTTTTTTAATGCTTCCTACACCATCAATGCATAAAGACGCTTCCGTTGGAGAAAGTGATAGCTTCTTGATAAGTCGTTCAGTCACAATGTTTACTTGTGAACCTGAATCTAGTATTGCTCGAAATTTGTGTGTGATACCATTTGTGGCCTTGATATTTACCCTTGCGGTAGCTAACATGACATAATTCTGACGCCCTGTTGTTGGCTTCAAAGATGTAGATGAGACTGTAATCGTCTCTCCTCTTTTGTTTGTGGGTTGAGTATGCGGAACTGATATCTTCTAGTTCTGAGGTAAATGTAATAATGAATTATGCTTCTTGTTGCATTTTCTACATCCACTGGAGGTACAAAATTTTGCTATGTGATCCTCTTTGAGACAGTTAACACAAAGTCTTTGCTTCTGTGCCCACCTTAATCTGTCTGATTCCGTCATATTCAAGAATTTCTTACAGTGAAAGATAGGATGATTTCCTGTGTTACACAGTTTGCAATTATTATCCATAGATGATACAGATGATACTGTCATCTTTTCCTTTTGATGGGTAGTTAATTTCTCCTTGTAACCAAGTGACTCCATTGACTGAAATTGAATCTCAAGAAAGGAGAACAACTCTTTTATTGTCGGCACATCTCTTGGTTTAGTTAGTGATTGTATAAATCGAATATAGAGAGCACGATCTAGTTTTTTGATCATTAGTTGTATGATTATAGCATCCCAAGATGAAGTGTTAACATTTAAGTTATTTAACGCCAGCAAACATTCCTTGGTAGTGTCATGAAGAGTCTTAATTGAAGCGCTAGAAGACATGGTTACTGTTGGTTGGTTAAGGATCTTGTCTACTAAAGTCGCTACTATGACTCTTTTGTTGGCATACCGCTCCTGAAGTAATGCCCATGCTGTCTTATAGTTCTTTTCGGATAGCGTTAGATGGCTAATAAGTTTTGCGGCTTCTCCTGAGACGTTTGATTTGAGGTACCACATCTTTTGTACGTTTGGTACAGGTTGCTTATCGACCATTTCCGTAAATAGTTCAAAAAATTGACACCACTTTAAACAGTCTCCATTAAATTGTGGAATTGTAACCTTTGGTAGAGGTAATGAGCTATGCACTCCTGGGTTGCTTCCCAACTGTAATTCACCATCTATATGCTGTCGTTTGTGTTGATCTGCTAGCACCGCCAATTCTATCAAATAATGTTGTACAGATTCATCCAGCTTATGATACTCATTCAGATCAAGTTCCAGTATTGTAGGATCTTCCACTTCATACCACAATTCATCATAAAATTCTTGAATTTGATCCCACAATTTTTTTATGGTTTCACTCTTTATCTGATAAAATTGTGGTGGGTGACCTTTTTCTTCCAACGATAGCCCGTTTATTAAGCGTGTTAAGGTCGTCATTCGAGCTTTTAGTCTCCTAGCTAGTCGTTTACCTCGAGGCGACAATACTTCACGATCAGATGGGTTAGTTGATGGAAGTTCTAATGTGTCTCTTCTGATTGCTGGTAATGGCTTGACACTGAGCTTGTTAATCTGAGACGTAAGATACTCAATTGTCTCATTGTACATTTCACCTACGGATTTGTACAAGTTTTGTACGATATATGGATCGCTAGCTGACAGCGCATTATCTCTTCTAATTGCGTTTTCTGTTTTTTCAAATGCCTGCCATAATGCATTTAATTCTTCGCTTCTACTTCTGTAGAAGTCTAGCGTTCGCCGATCATGTGTGGCCTTTTTTATGTTAGAGATAATTCTTTCTATCTCAGTTGCTTTTACTTGCTGCTCAGATATAAGATTCTCTAAATTTGCCATGCTGGAATGGCTTCTTTTAAGTTGATGATTGGAAAAAATAGACAAAGTATCCTAATACTAGGCGTCCCGCGACAAGTGTTGAAGAGATGTGAGATGATTTTACTAAAACTGTTGTGGACTGGGTGTCCTGGTGAATTATTTGTTGTATATGGACTGGCTGTCCTTGTAAATAAATTGTTGTATATATACTGGCTGTCCTTGTAAATTGTTGCTGTATATGGACTGGTTGTCCTTGTAAATTGTTGCTATATATGGACTGGTTGTCCTTGTAAATTGTTGCTGTATATGGACTGGTTGTCCTTGTAAATTGTTGCGTGTTTTCTTAATTTTCAAAGTTCCTTACCACTGGTGGGGGGAAACTAAGTAAATTATTAAGATCTAGGGGTCACCAAAATGTACGAAGAGGCGATAGTTTAATTCAATTCAAACACATAAATCTGAACTGAAAACTATTCTTTGCCTTATTTGTTCTTACAAGCACTTGAACCTGAAGAACGCTAATGGAATCAAAATAAAACACTTTAAATGCTTTAAAACGATTGATTCACATTTTCTTTATTTTTCATTCTTATATACTAAATTGTTTTACAATAAGTTGATTTAAATTGCTTAGTAGGTAGAATTACTTTTTTTACCTTTTTATGGCAAACTTAAAATTAAAAACAATAATTTCTGCTTTGTCAACAACAAGGGTTAAAGAACTTTAAAACTGAACTTAAATAATATTTTAATTGAAAATAAATTATGCTTTGTCAACAACAATGGTTAATGAACTTTAAAACGGAACTTAAGTATTATTTTTAATTAAATAATTATGCTTTGTCAACATCAATGGTTAATGAACTTTTTAAAAAAGAAATAATGTTTTAATAATGATAATTAAATAATAATAAAAAAGTAAATTATGTTGATATAGGTATCAACATTCTCCCCCGCGTTGACCAACGGTCAACGAATAGGACTTCGTTTTTTGTCACGGCTCCATTTGTCTTCATTAGCTTGTACTATCGTCCTCAATTGGAAGAATATGTATAGTCTTTGATTTTTTGATGGATGGAGTATATTCTTCGTCAACAGGTATTGGGTGAACAGGGTTGGATAGTTCGCTTGAAGGTAATTCGTCTTCGTGAAGTAGCGGAGCTAATCTATGGATAGGTCTTCTTTTTATTCCTGACGATGTTCTTACATCTGCTACCCGAACCTTGCCATCATTGCCCTCGTGTGTTTGATGGATTCTTCCAAGTGGCCAACTCATAACCGGTAAATTGTCATCTTTTATAATAACCATCTGTCCTTCTTTCACGTTTTCAGATGATGATTTCCACTTCTGTCTTTCCTGCAATTGGTGTAGATACTCGGTTGACCAGCGTCTCCAGAACTCATGTTTAAGTTGGGAGACGAGTTTCCATCTCGTGACGAGAGAATTATTTGGTTGCACTGCTCTATTGTCCACTTGGGCTGTGAGTGGTTCTCCAATTAAGAAATGTCCTGGAGTCAGTGCAGTTAGATCATTTGGATTAGGTGACATCGGAGTTAGCGGACGGGAGTTTAATATGGCTTCTATTTCGATGATTACTGTTTCAAGTTCTTCGTGCGTTAATGACGCTGTCGAAACACTACGTAGTAAAAGTTGCTTAGCGGATTTTACTGCTGCCTCCCATAAGCCTCCAAAATGAGGGGCTCGAGGTGGAATAAATTTGAATTCAATGCCTTCTTTGCTGCATGACTGTAGGATTTTTTCTTGTGACTTACAGTCGAATATCGCCTGATTTAGTTCTTCTAGTTGATTCCGTGTACCAAGGAAGTTTGTGGCATTGTCTGAATATATGATCTGGCATCGCCCTCGACGTGATAGGAATCTTTTGAGGGCCCCAATGAATGCATCTGTTGTCAATTCAGTAACAACTTCCATGTGTACAGCCTTTGTTGAGAAACAAACAAAAACAGCTATGTAAACTTTATGAGGTTTTTTACCCCTTATCTTGTAGTGAACCCAAAACGGTCCGCAGTAGTCAACACCAGATTTAATAAATGGGCGTGATGGGGTGACCCTACTTGCTGGTAGATCCCCCATTATTTGAGAAAATAATCTAGGTTTTGCTCTTGTACATCGTACATAATTTTGGACTATATTTCTAGCCATTGATTTACCTTGGTGATCCAATATTGTTGTCTGGATATAGCTAATAATGATTGTGGGCCACAATGATAGTTTTTTTTGTGCAACATTGTTAGTATAAGTTTTGAAATCGTGTCATTATAGGGTAGAAGTATGGGATGTTTTGCATCATATGATAGATTAGAGGCTTCCAATCTTCCTCCGACCCGTAAAATATTATGTTCATCTAGGAATGGGGATAAGCTGCTAATTATGCTGGATTTGTCTACTTGGTTTTCTCTCCTTAATTCAAATATCTCCTTCTTGAAGTCGGAGATCTGAACTGCTCGAATAATTATAAACCGCGACTCATCCAGTTCTTTAGGGCTCAGCGAAATGTGTTTTGGTCGAAATTCATTTTGCGTTTTTGAATTATTTATGAATCTGAGTACGTAACCCAAAACCTTCTGTAAAGTTGTAAAAGAATTTCGGTGGTGAATTCCATATATAAGACTACCGTCGTTTGAAACCATAGTTGCTATAACAGGAACCACCTTTTTTCTCTCAATGTCATTGGCACCTTCTTGCGGTACGTATTTTGATGGCCATGACTCCTCTCTTCCATGAAGAAAAACTGGTCCATATAGCCATAAGCTACATGCTGGCAGATCTACTGCATTTAGTCCTCTGGATAGTACATCGGCAGGATTGTTTTTTGATCGTACATGGCGCCATTGTTCGGCTAGAGTAAGTGACTGAATTGTTGAAACTCTGTTGGCGACAAAGGTTTTGTATGCAGATGATTGTGCGTATATCCATGATAATACTATTTCTGAATCAGTCCATAGAAATGCAGCTTGGTTTTGAAACTTCAGGTCAATTTTTAGATGCGCACGATTACCTGCCCATTCTTAAGGATTGCGCGAATATATGCAACTGCGCCAAAGGCCTTCTCAGATGCATCTGCGAATACGTGTAGTTGTGTTTTTACTGGATTTTCACCTTGGAAAATGTGTCGTGCTATCGTAAAATTATTGAGATTTTCTAGATCGTCTCTAAATGTACTCCAAGATGCACATAGATCATTAGTTAATGGTTCATCCCAGTCTAATTCATGATGCCAAAGGTGTTGAATAAATATTTTGGCCTTAACAATCACAGGAGCTAACAGACCGAGAGGATCAAATAGTTTTGCGAGGTCAGAAGTTACTGTTCGTTTCGAGATTTGCTGATGTTGGGTTAATTTGACCTTAACGCAAAAGTGATCGCTTTTAGGTAACCAATATAATCCTAAGGTTTTTATTGAATTAGTACTGTTATTATCGAAATCTAAGTTAACCTCTTGGTCACCGGTTGGAATATTTTTGAGCAAATGTGGATGGTTTGCACACCATTTTTTCAAATTGAATCCATATTTTTTTAACATAATGATGATTTCTTTTTGCATCTGTACTGCTATGGTGAGGCTGTCTGAACCTCCAAGGCCGTCGTCTACATAGAAGTTGTCTCTCAGCATCTGAGAACCATACGGAAACTTGATAGAATTCTCATTAGCTATTTTTTGCAGACATCTTGTGGCCAGGTAAGGTGCTGCACGCGTCCCATATGTTACTGTGTTGAGTTTGTAATAGGCAAGTGCTGATGATGGAGCTTCCCTCCACATAATAAGTTGATATTGATGGTCGTTTGGGTTGATTAGTATTTGCCTATACATTTTCTCAATATCGGTTGTAAAAACGAACCTTGGCAATCGGAACCGAATTAAAATAGAAAATAGTTCACTTTGCACCACCGGGCCAGTATACATTAAGTCAATTAATGAATATCCAGTTGATGTTTTTGCTGATGCATCAAACACTACCCGAAGCTTTGTTGTGGTGCTATCAGGTTTTAGTACGCAGTGGTGTGGAATAAAATATCTTGGATGTAGTACGTCATCTAGGTTTACCCTTTGCATGTGCCCAAGCTGCTCATATTCTCTCATGAATTGCGTGTACTGGACTCGGATATTTTCATTCTTTTGGAGTCGTCGCTCCAAACCAACAAATCTGTTGTATGCCATGGCATGCGAATCACCCAATGATGTTGGGTTTTCCCGAAATGGAAGGCTTACAATAAAAGGACCATCTGTGTTAGTTTGAGTATGATGAATAAAATGAGCTTCACATTGGGCATCTGCTGGGGACAAGGTCTTTTCATTTGGTTCTACTTCATCGAGTTTCCATAGCCTCTCGACTGCTTGTTCTAGTGAAGACTCCTCACCAAATACTGCACATGTAAGTGGTGGTGATGAGCTGTGAGAAACGGTTTGTCGTACAGGGCCGCCCACGATCCAGCCAAGTAACGTGTTTTGTAGCGTTGGACCGCCATTAGTCAGTTTTATTGCCCCAGGCTGCATAAGACTAAAATAGAATTCTGCGCCGAGTAGAACATCGATTTTTCCTTGCTGATAGAATCTGGGGTCTGCTAAGTAGATGTTACTTGGAATGTTCCAAGTTGAAACCTCAAAGTTTTGATTTGGTTGTGCCGGAATGATACTTGGTAGGACAATCGCTTCTAAGTTTGTTGAAAAGTCATTATTTGTAGAGAACATTTCAACATTCACGCGGTGATGTACTTGTTTTTTAATGCTTCCTACACCATCAATGCATAAAGACGCTTCCGTTGGAGAAAGTGATAGCTTCTTGATAAGTCGTTCAGTCACAATGTTTACTTGTGAACCTGAATCTAGTATTGCTCGAAATTTGTGTGTGATACCATTTGTGGCCTTGATATTTACCCTTGCGGTAGCTAACATGACATAATTCTGACGCCCTGTTGTTGGCTTCAAAGATGTAGATGAGACTGTAATCGTCTCTCCTCTTTTGTTTGTGGGTTGAGTATGCGGAACTGATATCTTCTAGTTCTGAGGTAAATGTAATAATGAATTATGCTTCTTGTTGCATTTTCTACATCCACTGGAGGTACAAAATTTTGCTATGTGATCCTCTTTGAGACAGTTAACACAAAGTCTTTGCTTCTGTGCCCACCTTAATCTGTCTGATTCCGTCATATTCAAGAATTTCTTACAGTGAAAGATAGGATGATTTCCTGTGTTACACAGTTTGCAATTATTATCCATAGATGATACAGATGATACTGTCATCTTTTCCTTTTGATGGGTAGTTAATTTCTCCTTGTAACCAAGTGACTCCATTGACTGAAATTGAATCTCAAGAAAGGAGAACAACTCTTTTATTGTCGGCACATCTCTTGGTTTAGTTAGTGATTGTATAAATCGAATATAGAGAGCACGATCTAGTTTTTTGATCATTAGTTGTATGATTATAGCATCCCAAGATGAAGTGTTAACATTTAAGTTATTTAACGCCAGCAAACATTCCTTGGTAGTGTCATGAAGAGTCTTAATTGAAGCGCTAGAAGACATGGTTACTGTTGGTTGGTTAAGGATCTTGTCTACTAAAGTCGCTACTATGACTCTTTTGTTGGCATACCGCTCCTGAAGTAATGCCCATGCTGTCTTATAGTTCTTTTCGGATAGCGTTAGATGGCTAATAAGTTTTGCGGCTTCTCCTGAGACGTTTGATTTGAGGTACCACATCTTTTGTACGTTTGGTACAGGTTGCTTATCGACCATTTCCGTAAATAGTTCAAAAAATTGACACCACTTTAAACAGTCTCCATTAAATTGTGGAATTGTAACCTTTGGTAGAGGTAATGAGCTATGCACTCCTGGGTTGCTTCCCAACTGTAATTCACCATCTATATGCTGTCGTTTGTGTTGATCTGCTAGCACCGCCAATTCTATCAAATAATGTTGTACAGATTCATCCAGCTTATGATACTCATTCAGATCAAGTTCCAGTATTGTAGGATCTTCCACTTCATACCACAATTCATCATAAAATTCTTGAATTTGATCCCACAATTTTTTTATGGTTTCACTCTTTATCTGATAAAATTGTGGTGGGTGACCTTTTTCTTCCAACGATAGCCCGTTTATTAAGCGTGTTAAGGTCGTCATTCGAGCTTTTAGTCTCCTAGCTAGTCGTTTACCTCGAGGCGACAATACTTCACGATCAGATGGGTTAGTTGATGGAAGTTCTAATGTGTCTCTTCTGATTGCTGGTAATGGCTTGACACTGAGCTTGTTAATCTGAGACGTAAGATACTCAATTGTCTCATTGTACATTTCACCTACGGATTTGTACAAGTTTTGTACGATATATGGATCGCTAGCTGACAGCGCATTATCTCTTCTAATTGCGTTTTCTGTTTTTTCAAATGCCTGCCATAATGCATTTAATTCTTCGCTTCTACTTCTGTAGAAGTCTAGCGTTCGCCGATCATGTGTGGCCTTTTTTATGTTAGAGATAATTCTTTCTATCTCAGTTGCTTTTACTTGCTGCTCAGATATAAGATTCTCTAAATTTGCCATGCTGGAATGGCTTCTTTTAAGTTGATGATTGGAAAAAATAGACAAAGTATCCTAATACTAGGCGTCCCGCGACAAGTGTTGAAGAGATGTGAGATGATTTTACTAAAACTGTTGTGGACTGGGTGTCCTGGTGAATTATTTGTTGTATATGGACTGGCTGTCCTTGTAAATAAATTGTTGTATATATACTGGCTGTCCTTGTAAATTGTTGCTGTATATGGACTGGTTGTCCTTGTAAATTGTTGCTATATATGGACTGGTTGTCCTTGTAAATTGTTGCTGTATATGGACTGGTTGTCCTTGTAAATTGTTGCGTGTTTTCTTAATTTTCAAAGTTCCTTACCACTGGTGGGGGGAAACTAAGTAAATTATTAAGATCTAGGGGTCACCAAAATGTACGAAGAGGCGATAGTTTAATTCAATTCAAACACATAAATCTGAACTGAAAACTATTCTTTGCCTTATTTGTTCTTACAAGCACTTGAACCTGAAGAACGCTAATGGAATCAAAATAAAACACTTTAAATGCTTTAAAACGATTGATTCACATTTTCTTTATTTTTCATTCTTATATACTAAATTGTTTTACAATAAGTTGATTTAAATTGCTTAGTAGGTAGAATTACTTTTTTTACCTTTTTATGGCAAACTTAAAATTAAAAACAATAATTTCTGCTTTGTCAACAACAAGGGTTAAAGAACTTTAAAACTGAACTTAAATAATATTTTAATTGAAAATAAATTATGCTTTGTCAACAACAATGGTTAATGAACTTTAAAACGGAACTTAAGTATTATTTTTAATTAAATAATTATGCTTTGTCAAAATCAATGGTTAATGAACTTTTTAAAAAAGAAATAATGTTTTGATAATTAAATAATGCATTGAAAAAATGTTTGTTGTGGCTTTAGCTCTTCATATGCCGACATTTCATTGGTTGCTAAAACCAAATCGTCAGTGAAGTTTAAGCAGTTTGATAACATTCAACCTCGTATCTTTATGCCATACAAAACAAATACAATATGAGAATTTCAATATTGCATATGAATTATAACAAATACATAATCATAGTAGGCTTAGAATGTTTTTATACAAACAACACAACAAACAATTATACTCAAAATGACTCTATTTTATTTTTCTCTCAACACCTATACAATTAAACGCCCGTTGGTCGTTAATGATTGTATTTAGGCAAAATGAAAAATAAAATCTTTATTGTAAATACTTAATATTGAAATTTATTATTCGGGAGAATATCCCGACCAATCGTTAGAAACAATTAGTTTTTTTGCAAAATGCAAAAATAATATAGAGTCATTTTGAGTATAATTGTTTGTTGTGTTGTTTGTATAAAAACATTCTAAGCCTACTATGATTATGTATTTGTTATAATTCATATGCAATATTGAAATTCTCATATTGTATTTGTTTTGTATGGCATAAAGATACGAGGTTGAATGTTATCAAACTGCTTAAACTTCACTGACGATTTGGTTTTAGCAACCAATGAAATGTCGGCATATGAAGAGCTAAAGCCACAACAAACATTTTTTCAATGCATTTTGCAAAAAAACTAATTGTTTCTAACGATTGGTCGGGATATTCTCCCGAATAATAAATTTCAATATTAAGTATAATTAAATAATAATAAAAAAGTAAATTATGTTGATATAGGTATCAACAGTGGGTATTCGCATCACAGTCAATGATGAGGGTTTTCCTATGGCATTTACAGTAGTCCACTAGTCCCTTTATTTTCAGAGGTGGTGCTTCGTCTGTGTCCCCCGGGAAGTAGGCTGAGGCAATAACAACCTCTATCCTGTTTCCATTGGAGTCCAACTCGACTAGCGCCACTGCACTGTCGCCATCCATAAATTCTGTAAGAGGCAAGTAATTAATATTGATGTTTATGATAAGCGCAGCCCTTGGTTTGACTGCGCGCGTGTCATAAATTACCTGGGTGTTTTGTACATTGAGGCCTCGTATGCGGCCTCTTGATGGTGACAGCAGCAAATCTTCTGCTAATTTCGGCTGATGCAGCCTTAGCATGATGAAGATTTGCCTGGATGCACCTCATTTTGTAGTTTCTGATGTGGAAGGAGGGCTTTCGTCCTCTTCTTCCAACTCCACTGCCTCCATCTGTTGAACAAGCGCATCCGCATTTATGTTCTCAGCCTTGAGCCTGAGTACAACTTGGACAAACCGGAAGTTTAGCTTCCCTTTTGACTTCGTCACACTAGCTGCTGATTTTTGGTCCACGGAAAGAACCAACGTGACCAGAGAGCCTTTCTCGGCTCTTTTTAATAAACGCCACGTTTCGACGCGGAGACCCTGATTCTGTCCCTGTAACAGATCCAAGATCTTGCTCGTCTCCAGCGCAGTCGAGTTTGGGAAGTATCCCACTGCAATGCGAGATTGAGGAATCTTATGTTCCTCTATGGCATTCAGTGAGATTCCCTCCCATGGTGATGTGTCGGTGATATTTGTTTTCACCCACTCAGCTGACATGCTGTCCTTACAGTGCAAGACTAGGTATCCTGCCTTGTAAGTACAGCCAAGAAAAGCAGGTTTTATGGCCTGATCTTTGCCAGCTACAATTTTTTCTAGAATCATATTCTGGATGGAGTCCATTTTCTGGGTTGTGAGGGACGTATTTGGATAGTCCCTTGCTAGAACCGCAGTCTTGACTCCCATTGTTATGTCCTTATATGAGGCAGCGGGCCGCCTCTGTGTGGACACCGATGGGTTGTCTGACTGCTTTGATTTAGTAGCTTGCGAGGTGGATGGTTTTTTATCATACTTTATCCTCTTTTTCAGTGAGGATTCAGGTGGCGTCTCCTCTTCAGACCTTTGCCCTTTTGGGCCATGTTTAATGCCCCCAGGTTTCTGGTCTACGGCCATTGGTTGCAAGGCCTTGGCGTATGCCTCCTCCTTACTAAGGCCCTTCTTGATTAGATATGCCAGCCTTTTCGTCCCTGCACCACTGAGTCTCTTTGGCCTCTCTTCATTATTTTCTTTACTGGGAGGTACTCCCGCCCCAGTTTCATTTGCGGGCTTTTCTGCCTCTTTATTTTTTGAGGTATGTATGCCTCTGCATTATTTTTGGTTTTATTTTTGTTGTGTACATTCATTTTTGTTCCCACGAGTAAAGGGGAAAAAACGGTCAACTACGCCAGAGCCCCGGTAACGCAGTAAGGCATTTATTGAAATGGGACCTCGCCTGTGCATCCCAAGTCCACATATTAGGAACTAGTTAACCCACTAGCCATTCATCCCTCGAGATATGCTGTTCCCTCTTGGATTGGGGTTTATTTAGAGTTTTCTCTCTTAGCCCGACTATATTTGCCAGGTACCCAGCAGAGACATGACCGTACTGGGTCCCTGTTACCGGTGGCCACCACGAGGAGGTTATAGCCGCACTTCTGCACAGCCTAGCAGTTACGGCACAGTGATCAGTGAAAACACTGCGTTATTCCCCCTACATAAGCTGGCAGCTAGACCACCTCAGTAGGACAGTAAGTGGGCTCCCCACTTGAAATGGCACCCAATTCCATTTTTGAAATTGTGTTCAACAACGCTTGACTTTTAGGTTATAATAAGACGCGATCCCCAGAACGTATATTTTGAATTTTAGTCGCCAGCTGCTACGCAACGAGTTCCAGGAGATTTGTATAAAATCCTCGTACTGATCCTCAGTGATTAAAAATCTTGGAGGGTAGTAAATTGATGATATCACGAAATTTGTACAAAAATTTTCGATGCAAATATTTGTTGCTTGTAGATGTTCATCACAAATGTTCTCAACAATATAGTGCTTGAGTCTTGACTTTATTAGAATTGCTGATCCACCGCATGCTCTTCCTCTCGGATCCTTTGAACCATATAAGGTGTAGCCATTCATTTTAAAAAGGCTTCTTGAAGTCAAATGAGTCTTAAAAACCAACATTATATCAATATTTTTCTCGTGTGGAAGTGCTCAAGTTCATTTTTATGTTGGCGAACGCAGTTTGCGTTCCAGAAACATACTTTTAACGTGTTCATGGCTTGTTAACTAATGCTTGAAGTGGCATGTTCTGCATTCGCAGCATTTCTTACATCATACTAGTCATATTTGTTGTAATGTTGTTTATAGTTTGCACCAGATTATCAATAGTAGCTTCAAGGCGACTTAAGTTATGGCTTGCGTTTGCATTTGTTGTATTATTTGGTGGTGACACTTATTGCATGGGAACAGAGTTGATCTTCACAGCGTCAGCATACGATACATGTGTAGTGATTGGTTGGGCCATTAGAGGATAAGTAGCGGAGTACGTATTTCCTGTCTGAGCTGGGGTTACCTTAGGCTTTCGACTCATCGCCTGTTTAACGAAAGAGTACACAGGACATCCTCTGTAGTTAGCAGTGTGATTACCCCTACAGTTACGGCACTTTTTTTCTTTTTGATTTTTTCACTTATTGCCAATAGCGGTATCACAACATAAACAGTAGGTAATTTGCAATAAGTTTTTGTGTGCCCATATTCTTGACAATTATGGCACCGTACGGGTCCTGAACGCTTGTGTGGTTCATCAACTGTGATTTTTCGGTATAAAAGATATTTTAAATTATAAATGGGATGGGTCTCATTTTTCTTCAATATTACATCATTTGGCTCCAGTTCAACGCGAAATAGGGGTTGGGGGATCTTCTCCCTGTTTATTATGTTGGATACATTTTTTACCTTGAATCCTTTCAGGGTGAGAGCATCTTTTATTTCAGCAGGGACAACGTAAGAATCTATGCCCTTCAATACGATCTGTAGGCCTTAGAACTCTTAAGCTGGTATGTGTAGAAACTTGTTTTATTTTTTTCAAATTCTATAACCATTTTGCGGAAATCTAATTCTTCATATATTAGAAAAAATATACGAATGTCTAATTTAATGGTATGGGAGCTGTAAATAAGTATATTTCTAAGTATATTTCTGCGTTAAAGAAAACTTAAGCCATTGCCTTAAATTGTGTAAAGTTTTTGTAGCACAACAGTTTCACGATCATATGTGAAAAGTAAAGAAGCGAAAATGAAACTGCATATTCGATTGGCTCAGCAGCCAACCAAAAAAACACAAGAAACGTAAAATTTCAACTGAAATTTATAGTCTCGAGACCGTCTTTTGAAAGGGAGTAAAGATCTCCTGAAAATTATCCATCCACAAGGGCATTTCATTTAACGTTTAATAGAATTATGCAAGCGGGATGACCTATTGGTTAATAAAAATGGTGACCATAGGTGCAATATGAATGTAGGACAAAACTTTTCCCATAATATGGCTTATAAGTGAGAATGGCATACTAACAGTTTTGCCTTCAGTAGATGGTATATGTTATGCGATCAAATTATGGTGTTTAGAGAAAAAAAGTACAGCGAATTCAGAACTAAAAATTTTATTGCAGTGAAATCATTCAAATCTTAGGGGATATAAATATTAAGTGAGTTGTGGTATCTGCACCCAATAGACATACTATGAAAATTAGCGGCAACGTCTTTAACATCAGTGTAAATGAAAAGGGACTTCGAACTCAATTATAATATAAGATTATAAGATGTTAATATTATGAAAAATGATTGCCATTAAGAATTTCCAGCACATATTGGATCTTGTAAAAGTTCTGACCAATCAGATTCAATAAAAGACATTGCAAATTTTCTTAATATAATAAACATTAAAATTGAAACTCACGCTATTCATGTTTATTTTAAATGCTCCCAACATTGAAGATCTTTATCTTTTTTGACAGCAATCTTTAAATTTATATAAACACCACTGAATATTGTTTATCTTGGAAACTTGGTTTATTTACGTTATCTGATCCTCTTGCATGATATATAAAACTAAATGAAGAGAATGTGCTCAAAAGGTTTTCACTGATTATTCTTGTGTACGATTGAACAAAAAAACAAATATTTAAGAAGATCATTTAGAAAAAGAAATCTATTATAGAAAAAAGTCACAAAATTTAAAACTTCTGTTTTTGGGAACTTTAGTGAAAGTGACAATTAGAGTTCATTTCAAGCTCTTAGTTTGAAATAAACACAATTTAAAAGCAAAATATATTATTCAAACTATGGTGACAATAAAGAGATATAAAATAAGAAGATATTTACGCAACTGCAAATCTCTTAGTTGGAAGAAAAACTAATGGCAAATAAACATAATTAAATAATAAGATATGAACTATGGATGTGATAAAGCATTCGAAATAACAACTGCGGTGTATGGGATGACGTATTTCTCAGTATCATTTGGACATCTAGAAAGAAATATAGATATTATTTTATAAGATAATTTTGGATTTCTACTTATTTTTGGCAGTGGCTAAAGTAATGGTAAGTAAGTACTCCTTTTTAACTAGAAATCCATTAAGTTAAGTGGCATTGTAAAGGAAAGAGGGTACAATCTAAAACTCAGTCAATTACAAAAAAGGAAGTAATTGAAGCAGATGCTCAAAAGAAAATGATAGTAATTTTTGCATATTAAATAAATATCCTGCAGCTGGAATGCGATCTATTGCGATTCTTCCGAAAAGTATAGCAAAATTAGATTTATGTTGATGATTTTTTCTTTTTTTCTCTTGCGTTAAAAACCACACAAAAGTGTTCTTTCTAGAATTGAACCAAATCATCTTTTTCAGTACAAAACGTCATGTGATTTCAGATCATGTGACCCACAGTCCTGTATTGAAGGTTTTTAAATAACTTGCAAAGTCTTTCTCTTTTTACTCTTATGGACTAAATTCGAATCCATGTATATTCGATATATTCTTCAAAAGATGTTTTTTGCAAATAAAATAAATTAAAATGGTTTCAATTTCTTAATACCGGATAACAACTTTTGTTCAAAACTTAAAATTTTATAGCGAACAGTTTTATAATTTTGTGTTGCCAGTTGAGAAGTGTATAGAGTGATCCACGAATACCGAAGTCCTTCCATAGATCAGTGTAATACTAAAGATTAATCTTAAGTATTTTGACAGCAATTGCTAACGACATTGGAAATGGAATTCACACTGAAATGAAATTAAACAAAATTTCATCAAGAACAAGTGTTCCAGCGGATGAAAAGTTTAAGGAAACAGTCTAATGGCTTTTCACAAATAAAGCGAGTAAAAAATCATTTGCAGTATCTGAAACCATCACACTTTTCAAGCAAATTAAAGGAAACACCAATTAGAAGATCTAGAAGTCAATTCCTATAGATGATGATTTTGTTGAGCTCTTAATTTTTGATGCAGCATTCCACATCTAGAAATGGAGTATTTTATACGATTCGATGGTAGCGGCACAAGTCTAACAAAGCATATCCTGCAGGCTACATATATTGAATATAAAGCTAAAATTTAATTAAAAGCCACACTATTTATTTATTTTAAATGTACTCAAGACTAAAGGTGTGTGTTTGTAAAATAATAGATTTATTCAAATCTTTGTTCTTAATGGATTTTCTATCTTGTTTTATACGAAACTGTAATATCTCATTAGTATTAACAATTTCAATCGAACCAATTTCAATACAACTCCAACTGCTCAAACCAAAAATTTATTTGTGATATAAATTAATATCAAAATCCTTAATATCAAACTTCTTCTTATGTGTTAATTATATATTTTGAATATTTTTATTAGTTTTTATCCAACAGCAACCTACTCCGGATGATCCTCAGACCCTTAAATTTTGAGTTAATTGAGGGATGTCAACATATGAATTTTGAAACAAATATTTCAAGTACAGCCACAGAAATCTTTTTAGTAGAATTATAAGAGAGAAAAATTATATGTTAAAGTATACATATCTTTATTCTGACCTTATCATATAAGATTTGTAGCAGGGGTCATTAAAAACACTTTATTGCGTAGAAAGTGAAAAACAATTCCATTATAAGATAAAGTAGTAAAATTCAAAACGCTTTTTTGCTGTATGTAGATTATTTTATGATGGAGATACAAGTAATTAGAGTTTATCATGATCAGAGGCAGCTTTATACCATCAAACAAAGTGTTTAAATAATTTGTAAACAACATGGCAAATAACGATCATGACATAAAAACCTGAGAAGCCAATTATATGCAAAAATAGTTTAAAGAAATATATGTTTTTCAAAATATTCTGACTATAAACATTGATGCACTTGCAAAATTTATGAGGTGGAATCAACGTCATTAGATAATTAGATGTGAATTATATTCATGATTAAACGAAACGTAACGAAATTTCTAGGCATCTGAAATATCAGCAGAGGTGGATGGGACAGATAAGAATTGTCTTTAAAATTTTATATGAAAAGGTAAAAATTATACGAATTCCTCACTATTATTTTGCCGCGTAGGAAAGAGTTAAAATCTATTTGCAACATGAAGAAGATAATTTTATTTTTGTGCTTGTTTTTTGCTGTCACTAAAGGAGAGGTAAGTGAGATCTTATCAAAGGACAGACATTAATTTAAATCTAATTATCAAAATGAAAGGGTAATTAATAATTCCGAACAAAGCAAATAATTCAAAGAAAGTAAAAAGAGTAACTTTTGCAACCAAATCAGTTGTCATAGTTTGGTGTTAATACTTTTTGGTTTCCATAAAATCTATAAATTTTAGAAAGAAATTCGGTCGAAATCTGTAACCAGTTTAATTGGCCATATAAAGGTATTCGTGTCCTTAAATAACTAATTTCTTTTAGGTCAATGATGTGACCGGGAGTCTTGAGAAATTTTGAAAGTCCATGGATAAATCTCTACTCGACACTTCCAAACTGTCCTGATCTTCATGACTCAATGCTAAAAAACTTAATGAATAGCATAGACCAAGTAGAAGCAAAAATGGACAGATTTGAAACCGAAGATGAATTACGAAAGAAGTGTGTCGACAATATTAAAGGGCCTCCAAATAGTTGCTGGGAACGGCTAGTCACAAATATTGAACCTTTTGCGAAAAGTATCCTGACAAATATAAACGCAATGAAAAAATTTTGGACAGACTACTATGAAACTACAACCAAAAAATGTGCCACTGAAAACATTAAAAGAACTGTATCGTACACTACTTGCATTGATGTCGTGGTCAGTACTACATTTATTAATAATCAAAGACTCCACAGATCACCAGCTGCTTCTATTCCTTTTAGAAAACCAACACGGAATATACCATTAAGAGGTACAAGGCAGAACTGGAGGCCATGACGAACAACTCCAAATCTTTGATAATTGAAAATTCTAATGTCTTTAATTTATGCAACAAACAGCTTAAATATGAACGAATTCTGGTAAGGGACAGAAGTCTGGCTTGAAGAGTATTTCATTTTAAGTTTTTATATTTTACTGTATAGAAAAAAGACAAGAACATCCAGTCCTTATACGAAGAAGTTTTAAAAGTTTTTGAAAGTAAATCCCGTGATCTAGACGTATATTTAACGCAAAATGCTGATACGTATAAGACATCGCTTCAGTACTTAGAAGGACGCATAGACCGAATTAAAGCTGAATTTGCTAGATTTGAAGTTCGAGATGAATTAAGAGAGAAATGTGTCGCCAATAATCGCGAAAAAAATACCCAACATCGAAAATGTTAAAAAGCTTTCAAGTACTTGCTGGGGTCATCTTGCCATGAATATCATCCCTGTAGTGCACGACGTTCAAAAAAATAAAAATTCATTGGAGGAATATTGGACAAAGTATTATCAACCTGGGAAAAAAGATTGTTCGGATAAATACGATGAAACAACTGAGGATTACACTTCTTGTATTGACAATATGGTGGGTATTTTTCGCATAAGAATCCTCGAATTCTAAATAAGTAATTGCTTTTATTTTTATTAGTTAACCCTCGCTGCAACTAATATTAACAGATTCAAAGAAGATCTCAAAACTGTAACAGATAATGCCGAGTCTAAAATGCGTGAAAACTCTGAAAAGTTAAATAAATGCAATGAAGTCGTTGAAAATTATACAAATATGCAATGTAAGCAGGCAAAGCAATCGTATCTAGTTTGTCTCCGGGACAATTAAGCTCCTAAGGATAATATATAAGAGTTTGCATCGAAGAAACCAATGTTAAAATTTCTTATGATACAAATAATAAGAAAAGTCCAAAAATTTAAATTAAGAAATATTTGCAAAAAAATTTCAACAACAAAAATTGATGATGTTACATTTTTATATTTTTATAAACAACAATTTTCCCCTTTACCAAATAATTGTCACACAGTTTTTACAATAACGTATTGAATATATTGTGCTGTTTTTGTTTTTAGCCAAATTCGCGTTTTTATGACTGAATGAAAAACATTTCAACAAATTAGGAATTTTTTATAGCGAACACTTGTTTGAGAATAAAACTGAAATAGATTAAGCAAATGACAATTGTCGTTGATACCCAAAGTCTTTCACTGTTACAGGTTATAACAGATGTAGAACAATGCACCCAGGCGACTGACAACGATAATAATGTAAAAAGGAAACATCCACAAATAAATTGGAAATAAATGAATGCAATGAAAATATTTGAGAAACATTAAAAATTACACAAAAGAGAAACTTTTTCTCGCGGTTTTTCAAAACATAAGAATGAGGCGCAATCGCACAAAGGTAAAAGGTAAAACAGTTGCCACCAACAAACATGACTACGAGAACAAAATAGAGATGCTTTTAGAAGATAAAAATGCTTATCGCATTATTAGAACAGATCCTACTACAAAGTTTATTAAAAGTAACAACGCCATAGTCTTGGACCTGTAGAAAAAACAATACGACAGGCCATTACGATACATAGTGTCATCATTTAAATTTTCTTGTTACCAATTAAGTAAATATGTGGGAAATTTACTTAGAAATATAGTTTCGGATGGAAATAATGTAAATAATTCATTTCATTTGAAGCAACGAATTAAAACAGTAAAACTTGATAACATCACTTCTTAGCGTCTTGATTCACTAATATTCCCATCCACACTGCGATAGAAAATATAATGGACAAATGGAATACAATAAAAAGAAACACCGCGATCCCACGCTCCAAATTCCTTTACATATTCAAGTTCTGTCTATATGAGAACAACTACTATATTTATAACCAAAAAGTCTACAACCAAATAGTTGGATTAGGAATGCCCACGGGAAACACCCTCTCTCCGGCAATAGCCGATATCGTTTTGGCTAATTTACTTGACTTAACTCTACAGTTAAATCATTAATTTAAAATGCGTATCTAAATACGTAGATGATATTTTAGCTTAAATCAACATCGAAAACAAGTATGAGTGAGATATTAAACACTCTGAACTGGTATCAGCCAAAAATTAAATTTACTTTAGAAGTTGAATCAAGAGGAGAAATTATATAGAGAAAATAATACGAGTACAAATATGTCAAAGATTTTACGTCAGTACCTGTCATAAACTTAACCTGACGGTGCTCTTCGCACTGGGTGAATAAAGTCGTACCCCAAACGTCCCCGTCGTCCCTTCCAGAGACACATACAGGGCGCGGTTCTACATCTGCCCTTAATAGAGGCGATATAGTAGCAAATTCTGTACAGGCTGCAGTACCATGTACAGACACCTTGCTAAAGTGCTGGAGCTACCTAACCTCCTACCACCCCAATAGCCCAGCAGTGAGATACCCCCTATCTTAATAGGCACTCACCAACCGCAACCACCAGGGCAGCTCTATCGAATAGCAACAGCACATAGAGATATATGGCCTGAAGAGAGCATCTAAAATCGGTCACTAGCACCATATTGCAGACACACTCATCCGACCCCATAATTCTTCCCTCGTATCTTTGGTTTTTAACCACAGCCACCAATAACCAGTCTAGGACAAGTCCTAGGGGCTACTGGTTCCCGTGGTACTAGATAGGAACCCTGGTCGGCCTTGTGTTAAAAACACCTCCGATTTTAGGTCCCGTGCAAACCTGAGGTATCGGTAGCACCTCTACCCAGACAAGCATAGGCAAAGCTACTTCCTTAATTATTTATATGCACACCCGTTGCCCCGGTTTCAAGGATTGGGTAGTAACATATTGAGTTCTACGGGTAACTGGCCAAAGGTTAAGGTCTGGAAAGACCATGTTACCCATCCGGACGAGCAAGCGAACCCACTTTTACCTTTAATTTACTTGCATGCGTTATCAGCAAAAAGGCCTAGGTAAGGAAACCTGATAACCTTATATCCCAGAAAGCACAACACCACGCCACCAAGACAAGATGTATAATCCGTGCCCCCCGGGGGATAACACAAGCACAATAACTATTGACTGGTGCTCAAATAACTTATAAACCGAAAAACCAGATAAATACCGCCAAAAATTTCATCCAAAGAGTTCTTGACATCAGTGACCATCATTTCCACACACCGGATATTGTAAAAATCACCAAGCCAATAATTGCCAATAGTTTTCCTTAATATCATTATACAAAAGCGGTTCTAAGAGCATAAGAAAAATAATAAATAAAAATGACATGAGCTTTGCTTACAGACCAAACGAAACATTTTAGTGGAATATTTACAAATACCAAAACTAAAACAACAACAATAACGCTTACGAAATTCCTTGTAAAGGATATGACAACGACAAGAACAACTGCAATTTAGTTTATATTGGCACTATTAAGAGAAGTTTGGAAACAAGACTGAGTGAGCATAAAGCTGATATTAATAAGAACAAGGAGAGCACAACGATGGAACAAGGAGAGCAGGACGCATGGTACAAGCAGTCACATACTTGATAAGGAAAACCATGTGAGAAAGTTTAAGAACACAACGAAAAATTAAACAAAAAGTGAAGAAAAAGGATGATACTGATAATTTAAGTGCTACTTACTCGTGTAGGATGGTAATAGAAAACAGTCTATCATTTTAAAAAGCGTTTTTCAAACGTTTGTGTGCAGTAGGTGAATTTTGGTTTTAGGAAAGTAATATAATAATCCTTAATTTTAAGCGATTGTTATTTATAAACTTTTAACCTTTTGAATTGTTTAATTAAATAGTTCTAGGACAAAGTGAACAAAACGTACTGGATATATTTTTTATTTATTAATTTTTCAATGCTAGTTGAAGTAACAATATGTATTAAAGTCTTAACTCTAATATAATTAATTATTCAAGTCCAGCCAAAGCCAGGCAAAGAGAACACCAGCTTCTATGAGTTATTCTGTGCTGTTTCTATAACCCTCGCGTTCGGCTAAGAGTAAGAGTGGCCTTCCTTCTGAGTCAAGTAAGGCTTCTATAGCTTTAAATAACGCAGTTTAGTGGGCTTAGATGATACTCTAGTTTCTTTGTGTGTACTGAAACGTATTTTGTAAGCGCAGCTTGATTCAATAAATCGTCTAGGTCTTTATAAATAGTAGACTTTTCACCATACGAGGCAGTGGTTGCAATCAAACAGAGGATTTTATTTTTGAATTACCTTCAATATTAAATGCTAAGGCATTAGATCTGGAACTGTTCTGCTCAGAAAGCTGTATCACCAGCCAACTTAGATATGTGAAAATTTTTCCCTATTAGCACATCAAATTCATATATCAAGTACAAAGTAGGATCTACTATACTGCCTTTAAGAGCTGCTGCTTCTACTGGCAGTGGTATGCCTAAAAAGTTAACTCCTTTCATAGTATATTTACGACCACTTAATTTGAGAGTGTTTGTGGGTAATTTCAACGGCAATTTAATTATTAATCCGCTGTGCCGATCTGTGGGCTGCAAACATTTGCGAATACAAGTATGTACCTTTAGTTTAAGATGAAATCTTCCAAAGATTGAACTAAAAAATATGTCGCTACATGCGGTCTAAAAATCAACAAGCCGCTATTCCCCTAGGATTTAAAAGTCTACACTATGACTTTTAGACCCGGAAAGGACCAGACAATTGTTGAATCGGAGAGACATGTAATTCTCTTCTTTTATTATATCAAATCTATTTGAGAAGCATGCTGACCCTATACTCAGCATTTGTTTGATAGTGCTGATATATGTCTGCCTGAAACACAGCCCACTCTTGCTCTGTATTAATTATATAATCTGAAGATGACGCTGGTAAAAGTGTTGCTCATCTATTAATGACGTCTTGATGACGGCTTGTAATTTCTGCATACAAGTCAGCATTTATTTTCGCATTTTTCCATCATTTTGGTAGATTTTGTGTCATATATGTAAAAGTTTGCAGAATATATTCACTTTATCTCTTCCAATAAGGAAAATCATCTTAAGTCTTATTTATTAGCTTTACCAGAAAGCGCTTTTGAACATCGATGTAGATTTTCGGAAAGGCTTTCACTATTTACAGCCGAGTATTATAAACGTTTAGCACCCTTTTATATTAGAAATTTATTATTTAGTTTATTATGTTAACAGTTGTATCATTTCATTTTAAAATATAAATTGTCTCATTCAAAATAATTTCTTAAGGATTTATTATACTTTAATGAAGTAAGTAGCCATGCTATATATGTATGATTCATATTTATATTTATTATAATTTAATTTTATATTTATTATAATTTAAGTTGTGCAATTTTTCCAAGAAAATTTTACTAAAAATAAATAAAAATCTAATCAGCAACAACCGAAAATCCGCCAGAAAATTTTATATAAATGATATGAAATTACGTTGCAAAAAAGAGTCTAATATATCGATGAAGCAGTATATTTCGAAGAAATCAAATACATACACATTCATATTAACACGTGTTATATCTCCCATGCTATAATGAGCATATAATCGATGCCATATGACGTATGAGTAATATTGAGAGACTATTGTAATATTAATCATACGTCCGTATGGGCACCCAACCAGCAAACACCAAAAGGCGGACTTTAATATAAATGTATTGTCGGAAGGCAATGTTTTGTATATGTGTGTGTGTTAAGCTATAATGTAATTGATAAAAAGTTCCATCAGGTTCCCCCAAATCTCAGTTGTATAAACAAAGAGCAAAACTGATCGCGTATTCCAAGTTAATCTGGTGAGTTGTTGTGTGGCATTGATAGGTGCAAGGGATTGCTTCCTGCCCTGATTGGACTTCAATGTGAAGCGAGTTCAAATAATTTTAGTGACATGATAAAACAAAAATCTTCTATACCTCGTGGCGATTGGAATAAACTGTGTTGACGTGGCTTTCATCGTTACTCGTAAAGGAAAATGATTTATTAGTGTGTCTGAAATAGCAGCTAGGAGATAATATTTCATATACAAATTACAAGAGTGATGTCTTCAAAGCATAAGTCTTCCATTTGATATATTGGTTATTAAAAATGGTGACCGGAGATGCGATATGAATATAGGATAAGACTTTTTTAAGATTATGAGAGAGAATGGGATACTAATAGTTTTGTTTCAGGTGAGAGTTCCAATTGACTAAAGGATAATATTTGGAAAACTATATTTAATAAGGAAGAGCCTAAACAACATCGTATATATTTTTCATCCATATAAATGGGAAATGATTCGTTTAGGTTTAACAGTCAAAATGTTAGTTTAGGTTCAATAGTCAATTTTCGCTCACTTGGGACACTAGTAATAGATAGAGAATAGAAAATTGGAAATTAAAATCGAAATCTTTTTGGCAATAAGTTATTCTGTGTAGCATCCAATATTGAAATAAAGAGTTGAGATATTTTTATGAAGACGTTGTCACATCTAAGTGAAACGAATGAGATTGAAATATATATTTTTTTAAACTTTATTGACTGCCATATCATTATCGAGATATATTGGAAAATATAGCATAATAAAATATTATAAAAAACTTGAATTCTTCTTTCGTATATACAACTCAGTGGTTTCCAATGTGATTCCATGGCAAGCACAGACTCCCATCTTGAGCGTTTAATTTTTTAGCTTTATTGAGATTTTCAAAACAGCTAACGTAACCTTTTCAGATTTAATTTTTACACTATTACACTTCATATTAATGAAAAATATGAGTAGGATACTCTTATTTATACTTGTCCAGAATTCGAGTAGAAATTTGTGTACATATTACGTATTCCTGAAGTTTGCTTTATTGGGTTCGTTTTCTGTTCCTCCCACAAAATTAAAAATCTTAAACATGATGAACTACAAGGTTGTGTTAATAAGTCTACATCTACAATACCAAATACAAGTGCGGTTGCGCGAATGTCAAAAACTACGTAAGAATACATACATTCATTGTATGTACATCGGCACAAACAATGAAATTTTAAGAGAAAAATTTTAAACAAGATTTGGAAAAAAATTCCATCCCAATACAATTAAATACTTTTTTCTCCTTTGTGGAAAATTTATCATGACGCCTTCGAAAGAAGTTTTAAAAATGACGTGTAAACAACATGGCAATTAACGATAAAGACTCGAAATGCAAATTATATAAAAAAGTAGTTAAAAATAGAATATGTTGTTCAAGATATGACAACAGTAAAAAGATAACATTGACGCACTTGCAAATTTATCAGGTGGAATCAACATAATTTACTACTTAGATGTGAATACATACATGATAGAGCGAGAGGCATCTGAAATATCACCAGATAAAAACCTTCTTCGAATTTGTATATAAGAAGGTAAAAGTATACGAGTTCTTCAGCGTTATTTTGGCGTCTTGGAAGAAGTTAAAATCTTATTTCAACATGAAGAATATAATTTTAGTTTTGTGTTTAGCGGTTTGTTTGGCTGTAGCTAAAGGACAGGTATGTAAGCTTTCCATTTTAATTTGAAAACCATTTAAAATGTCCTTATAAAGGAAAGATGGTACAGTTGAAACCTTAACTCATTTTAAGAATAAATGATTTTGTATCAAATTCTTAAAAAGATAATAACACAAAAAACAGGATATTATATAACTAATCCAAATATCTTCAGATTGAATTGTATCATACTTTTCACCGATAATTGCCAAGAAAATGTAAACACTATTGTACAATAATACAATTATACAACCGAGAAAACAATAAAAGTTGCCTGTGATTTGAGCAACTAAATTGCACCATAAGTTTTTGTGTCTTTATATAATTAATTTCTTTTAGGTTAATCCCCTGAGCCTCCAGGCCACATATACGGAAATTTTAACTAAATTTGAAAGGCCATGGGTAAACCTTGATTTGCCTGTTCCAAAATATCCCGCTGTTTATGACTCATGGCTAGAAAACATAATAAGCAGTATAGAGCGGACGAAAGCAGAATTAGACAGACTTGAAAGAGAGTATGAATTACAAAAGAATTGTGTCGACAATAAGCGCTCAAGGTTACCAAACACTGAAACTGTCAGAAAGATTGCAAAGAACTGCTGGAAACAACTAGTCACGAATCTCACTCCGTTTGCGAAAAATCTGTTGACCTATGTAAAGTCAATGAAACAATTTTGGACAGACTACTATGAAACTGAGAGCAAAAACTGTGCCATTCAACACAAAAGAAGAACCCCATATTATACTACTTGTCTTGACGTCGTGGTGAGTACTGAATCTCTTTACAATCTATGACTCCACAGGTTCTCACCTGTACCTTTTATTCGTTTAAGGCAACCAACACGGAATATACCATTAAGCGGTACAAGAAAGAACTCGAGGCCATGACAAACGAAGCCAAACCTTTAGTAATTCAAAATACTAAGAACTTTACTACTTGTAATGTAAATCTTGAACTTAATACAAAAAAATTGTTGCATGCAGGTGATGGATGCGTATCCAGCGTGTCGTAGGGATCCAACTGAAACTAAAAATTCAGATTAATTCAGATGAGTTAGACTAATACTAATCACTCGTAAAAATATTTAAATTTAAATAAAAACGCCCTAAGCTCCTTTTAATTATGTTATTATTAGTTCCTAAATTAACTTGCATATGCCAGGAATGTAATAAAATTAATTAAATTAAAAAATAAGCCAAAGTCATACAATTATTTGATTTTCCAAAGCCTTCTGAAGACTGTATGGTGTTTGTTTCTCTACAAAGCAAAAACAGAAAAATATATTTGGGCCTGCCGCTGCCCAACCAGTGTCGGACATAAACTTAGTGATAGTAATTAATAATACATAAAGGTCGTGTTAAGCACAAAAATATTTTCAAAAAGTTTCATTTGGAATGTGGCGTATTAAAGCCGTTGTGTCCCCCTTTTTTAAGCAGATGTGAAGGGAATTAGGATGGGACTCGAGTTTTGTTAAATATTTGCCCGCATATTTTGCAATTTTAGCAATCAAAAGTGGCATATTTAGATCACGATGTAAGTTTGAATTTTTGATGTACCATGGAGCCGATGTTATTAACCTTAAAATTTTGTTTTGCCTTCGTTGGATTCTTTCTACATTGGAAACTAAAGCAGTGCCCCATAGCTGAATTCCATAACACCATATGTGTTTCAAAAGCGACTTGTATATTAAAAGTTTACAATCTAGACTGAGGGTTGAAATTCTACCAATCAGCCAATGTGTATGAGTTAATTTAAGTTTTATTTGTGTTATATTAGAGTCAATGTGGTGTTTCCATGTAAGCCGGCGGACAAGATATATACCATGATATTTCACCTGTGGATGTTGATTCAAGTAGGGGAACAAGTAGGGTAAATGTGACATGAACACACATTTGTTCGTTTGCTTTTATTCTCCATAAGTTCAACCAGAGTTCCATGTTCCTGAAGATATCGGTATGCCTCGTGAGGGTTTTCATGCATAGTAAGGCAGGCTGTATCATCGGCAAATGTAGAAGTGTGGATATTACTGCTCACAGGCATATCACAGGTATAAATCGAATACAAAACTGGCCCCAGTATACTCCCCTGTGGTACACCGGATGAGAAAGTTTCAGGCACACTTATGAAGTCTCCTTCCACAACAGTGAACTTGCGGGCAAGAATGTAACTTTCCAAAAGATTTAGAATCTTTATTGTTAAATATATTCTCAATTTTACAATTAGGCCTTTTTGCCATAATTTATCAAATGCCTGAGAAATATCAATAAAGTGGAAAGAACCATACTTCTTTTCTTCAAATGGTGCTATGTTGACTTCTAAAACCATTATCATTTAGAATTGTACAACTTTGTTATGAGCAGATTTTCGAAGATCTTTGACGTTGTTGACACTAAACTTATTGGCCTATATGACTCAGCCTTAGTAAGATCTTTGCCCGCTTTTGGAATCATTTCGACCATGGCAAGTTTCCAGCTGTGTGGATAATACTCCAGTCGTAAAATGGCATTAAAAATTAATAACAGGATTCTAATTGCAATACGAGGGAATTTCATCAGCATCTTGTTACTAATTCCATCAATACCCAGAGCTTTCTTCGGGTTGGTTTCAGCAATTACTTCTTGGGTCGGGACAAGGTAGAGCAACTACACTCGGCCAATCAACAGCACCATGTTACCTTTTTCAGTATTGGTTTAAACTCAACGGGTGTTTTAAGTTTTCTAGCAACGCGCTACAAGGGATTACTAGATGCTGCAGTGACACCTTCCAGATGGTCTTTAGGAGATGCAGATTTTTCAGATGCAAGTAATTCTTGGAGTCGTTTAGTGCGTTCTTTAAATCAAATTTTATGTTGGGGTGATCTGTGCTGTTACCATTCCCTTCTAGCTCTTCTTTTTTCACATACGAGACGTTCAGTACCCGTAGAATAAATTCTATTATACCCAGTCTGCGGATGGGAGGTAGTGGTATGTTTAGCAGCCTGTGTAATATTTTCGATAACATTGGCAATATGAAATTCAATATCATCGGAAGTTCTTACAATAGAGATATTTTTTTAACCCCAGCCAATTAATACGACTTATCACCTTCACACATGGGTGAGATAAGTCACTCCTTAGTGGGCTACAAATTGTAACGATCGTGGGAGAGTAACCGGAGGAGAGATCATGAGAAGCTTCAATATAAGAGATATTTTCCATGACGCCAGAAGCTATAACATCCGGAATTTTTTGTGTGTCAGTAGGACAGTAAGTGGGCTCCCCACTCGAAATGGCACCCAATCCCATTTTTGAAATTGTGTTCAACAACGCTCGACTTCTAGGTATAATAAGACGCGATCCCCAGAACGTATGTTTTGCATTGTAGTCGCCAGCTGCTACGCAATGAGTTCCAAGAGATTTGTATAAAATCCTCGTACTGATCTTCAGTGATTAAGAATCTGGGAGGGTAGTAAATTGATGATATCACGAGATTTGTAAAAAAAATTTCGATGCAAATATTCGTTGCTTGTAGATGCTCTGCACAAATGTTCTCAAGAATATAGTGCTTGAGTCTTGACTTTGTTAGAATTGCTGATCCACCGCATGCTCTTCCTCTCGGATCCTTTGAATCATATAAGGTGTAGCCATTCATTTTAAAAAGGCTTCTCGAAGTCAAATGAGTCTTAGAGACCAACATTATATAAATATTTTTTTTTTCGTGTGGAAGTGCTCAAGTTCATTTTTATGTTGGCGAATGCCGTTTGCGTTCAAGAAACATACTTTTAACGTGTTCATGGCTTGTTAACTAATGCTTGAAGTAGCATGTTCTGCATTCGCAGCATTTCTTGCATCATACTAGTCATATTTGTTGTAAAGTTGTTTATAGTTTGCACCAGATTATCAATAGTAGCTTCAAGGCGATTAAAATTAAAGCTTGCGTTTGCATTTGTTGTGTTATTTGGTGGTGACACTTTTTGCATGGGAACGGAGTTGATCTTGACAGCGTCAGCATACGATACTTGTGTAGAGATTGGTTGGGCCATAGGAGGATAAGTAGCGGAGTACGTATTTCCTGTCTGAGCTGGGGTTACCTTAGGCTTTCGACTCATCGCCTGTTTAACGAAAGAGTACACAGGACATCCTCTGTAGTTAGCAGTGTGATTACCTCCACAATTACTGCACTTCTTTTCCTTCTGGTCCTTCGACTTATTGCAAATAGCAGTGTTGTGTAATTCACCGCACACAATACAAACAGTAGGTAATTTGCAGTAATTTTTTGTGTGGCCATATTCTTGACAATTATGGCACTGTACGGGTCCAGAACGCTTGTGTGGTTCATCAACTGTGATTTTTCGGTATAAGAGATATTTTAAATTATAACTTGGATCGGTGTCATTTTTCCTCAATTTTATATCATTTGGCTCTAGTTCAACGCGAAATAGAGGTTGGGGGATCTTCTCCCTGTTCATTATGTAAGAGACATATTTTACCTTAAATCCTTGGAGGGTTAGAGCATCTTTTATTTCATCAGGAACAACATACGAATCTATGCCTTTCAATACGATCTTTAGGCCTGAGCACTTCTAAGCTGGTGTGTGTTTAATTTTTTTCAAATTCAGTAACCATTTTGCGGAAATCTTTTTCTTCATAAATAAAATGATATACTCGTAATACAAATGCCCAATTTAATGGTATGATAAAAGAGTGTTTGCAACATACTTTTGGGAGCTTGAAATAAGTATAAAAAAGGCTTAAACCATTGCTTAAATTGTGAAAAGTAAAAAAGCGAAAATAAAACTGCACATTCGAATACTGGCTCAGCAGCCAACCAAAAAAACACAAGAAACGTAAAATTTCAACTGAAATTTATAGTCTCGAGACCGTCATTTGAAAGGGAGTAAAGATCTCCTGAAAATTATCCATCCACAAGGGCATTTCATTTAACGTTTAATAGAATTATGCAAGCGGGATGACCTATTGGTTAATAAAAATGGTGACCATAGGTGCAATATGAATGTAGGACAAAACTTTTCCCATAATATGGCTTATAAGTGAGAATGGCATACTAACAGTTTTGCCTTCAGTAGATGGTATATGTTATGCGATCAAATCATGGTGTTTAGAGAAAAAAAGTACAGCGAATTCAGAACTAAAAATTTTATTGCAGTGAAATCATTCAAATCTTAGGGGATATAAATATTAAGTGAGTTGTGGTATCTGCACCCAATAGACATACTACGAATATTAGCGGCAACGTCTTTAACACCAGTGTGAATGAAAAGGGTCTTCGAACTCAATTATAATCCAAGAATTGAATAGTATTGCTGTTTAAAGCAGGAAGTCTCAAAGACCAGCTAGATATTAATATTATGAAAAATGATTGCCATTAAGAATTTCCAGCACATACTGGATCTTGTAAAAGTTCTGACCAATCAGATTCAATAAAAGACATTGCAAATTTTCTTAATATAATAAACATTAAAGAAAATTGAAAGTCACGCTATTCATGTTTATTTTAAATGCTCCCAACATTGAAGATCTTTACCTTTTTTGACAGCAATCTTTAAATTTATATAAATACCACTGAATATTGTTTATCTTGGAAACTTGGTTTATTTGCGTTATCTGATCCTCTTGCATGATATATAAAACTAAATGAAGAGAATGTGCTCAAAAGGTTTTCACTGATTATTCTTGTGTACGATTGAACAAAAAAACTTCAAATTTTTAAGAAGATCATTTAGAAAAATTAATCTAATATAGAAAAAAGTCACAAAATTTAAAACTTCTGTTTCTGGGAACTTTAGTGAAAGTGACAATTAGAGTTCATTTCAAGCTCTTAGTTTGAAATAAACACAATTTAAAAGCAAAATATATTATTCAAACTATGGTGACAATAAAGAGATATAAAATATGAAGATATTTACGCATTTGCAAATCTCTTAGTTGCGAGAAAAACTAATGGCAAATAAACATAATAAAATAATAAGATATGAACTATGGATGTGATAAAGCATTCGGAATAACAACTGCGGTGTATGGGATGACGTATTTCTCAGTATCATTTGGACGTCTAGGAAGAAATATAGATATTATTTTATGAGTGGGATATTAAATACTCTGAACAGATATCAGACAAAAATTAAATTTAGTTTAGAAGTTGATTCAAGAGGAGAAATTATACAGAGAACAGAATACGAGTACAATAAATTTTGACTGGTGCTGAAAAAATATTTCATCAGGCAGAATTGTCAACTTCAATGCTTATAAACCGAAAAACCAGATAAATACCGCCAAAAATTTCATCCAAAGAGTTCTTGACATCAGTGACCATCATTTCCACACACCGGATATTGTAAAAATCACCAAGACAATAACTGCCAATAGTTTTCCTTAATATCATCATACAAAAGCGTAGAAGATAGGGAACACGGCAACCCCAACGAAGATGGGAACCTGGTCTCACTGGTTCTAAGAGCATAAGAAAAATAATAAATAAAAATGACATGAGCTTTGCTTACAGACCAAACGAAACATTTTAGTGGAATATTTACAAATACCAAAACTACAACAACAACAATAGCGCTTACGAAATTCCTTGTAAAGGGAATGACAACGACAACAACAACTGCAATTTAATTTATATTGGCACTGTTAAGAGAAGTTTGGAGTAAAGCTGATATTATAATAAGAACAAGGAGAGCACAACGATGGAACAAGGAGAGCAGGACACATGGTACAAACAATCACATACTTGATAAGGAAAACCATGTGAGAAAGTTTAAGAACACAACGAAAAATTAAACAAAAAGTGAAGAAAAAGGATGATACTGATAATTTAAGTGCTACTTACTCGTGTAGGATGGTAATAGAAAACAGTCTATCATTTTAAAAAGCGTTTTTCAAACGTTTGTGTGCAGTAGGTGAATTTTGGTTTTAGGAAAGTAATATAATAATCCTTAATTTTAAGCGATTGTTATTTATAAACTTTTAACCTTTTGAATTGTTTAATTAAATAGTTCTAGGACAAAGTGAACAAAACGTACTGGATATATTTTTTATTTATTAATTTTTCAATGCTAGTTGAAGTAACAATATGTATTAAAGTCTTAACTCTAATATAATTAATTATTCAAGTCCAGCCAAAGCCAGGCAAAGAGAACACCAGCTTCTATGAGTTATTCTGTGCTGTTTCTACAACCCTCGTTACCTCCTTTCATAGTAAATTTACGACCACTTAATTTGTTAGTGTTTGTGGGTAATTTCAACGGCAATTTAATTATTAATCCGCTGTACCGATCTGTGGGCTGCAAACATTTGCGAATACAAGTATGTACCTTTAGTTTAAGATGAAATCTTCCAAAGATTGAACTAAAAAATATGTCGCTACATGCGGTCTAAAAATCAACAAGCCGCTATTCCCCTAGGATTTAAAAGTCTACACTATGACTTTTAGACCCGGAAAGGACCAGACAATTGTTGAATCGGAGAGACATGTAATTCTCTTCTTTTATTATATCAAATCTATTTGAGAAGCATGCTGACCCTATACTCAGCATTTGTTTGATAGTGCTGATATATGTCTGCCTGAAACACAGCCCACTCTTGCTCTGTATTAATTATATAATCTGAAGATGACGCTGGTAAAAGTGTTGCTCATCTATTAATGACGTCTTGATCACGGCTTGTGATTTCTGCTAACAAGTCAGCATTTATTTTCGCATGTTTCCATCATTTTGGTAGATTTTGTGTCATGTATGTAAAAGTTTGCAGAATATATTTACTTTATCTGTTCCAATAAGGAAAATCATCATAAGTGGTGTACTTTATAGAAAGGTAACTTAATGAAAAGATGTACACACTCGCGGTTTGCATTGACATTGAGGGGGCTTTCAACAACGTGCATACCGATACACTTATCCATTCTCTGGACCAGTTTAATGTCAACCGGGCGATGCGCGACTGGATTGGCAATATACTAAGGAACAGATGGATTAATTGTGAGGCGCACAATGTAAGCATAAAAAAAGGGTGCAATGTAGGACTCCACAAGGGGGGATTTTATCACCCCTTCCATGGACCACAACAACACATACCCTCATTAGGACTTTGAAGGGATCCAAATCATTTGTGCAGGAAGGCCTGGCACACAACTGTGCTCAACCAAGAGGGTTGAACGTTGAACCAGAAAAAACTGAAATTGGCCTATTTACAAGAAAGGCGAAGATAGCTCCATATGATGAGCCGCGCTTTCTTGAAAGGACAATAAATATTTCCGACAGGGTGAAGTATCTAGGAGTCATTCTCGATCGGAAATTAAAATGGAAAGACCACATAAACGAAAGAGTCAAAAAGGCTCATATATGTTGGTCAATCTGTAAACGTGCCATAGGCACAAGATGGGGGCAAAATCCAGAGATGACGCACTGGCTTTATAGTAGCGTTATCAGGCCGATTATGACCTATGCTTCTATAGTGTGGTGGACATCGATGAAATATAAATGCAACATCAAAACAATACAGAAAGTTCAGAGAACCTGCTGTCCTGGTATAAGTGGGGCCTTCGGAACGACATCAACAGGGGCGATGGAAACAATATTATCTATTCAGCCAATCGAAATTCGTATAAAATATGAAGCGGCTCTTACGGCAAAACGACTAAAGGTGATGGGTGAGTGGGTAGATCAGGAACACGAAGCGCATCACCAACGAATCTTTACGGCCATAGGAGAGTCCATACCGCAAAATGTCGCAAATGACCGCATACCGGAGACTAGACTTGAGGCCAACTGCGGAACATTGATCCCCGACATCCATTCCTGTTTGACCGACCCTTGGAACCAGATCCCCATGAGGCTTCGTTGTTACACGGATGGATCAAGGTCGAGAGGGAAAACGGGACTTGGTGTTTATGTAGCCTGTATCATAAAAGTATCATTAAATAAAACCAACAAATATAATTAATGGTGACTGAAACTAATTAACGTACATATTCGTGAATTACAACTAAGTAAAAGTTATATTTTATATCAACGTAGATTATAATAAGTATAAATAAAAATTTATTTCTGGTAAATTAGTAAAATAACAGAAAATATTTTATTTTATGTTCGAAGATTAATAAAATCAGAACACTATAATTAATAATATAATACTTGCGGTTTATGGACAATAAAGACTTACCTGAAATTAAAAAAGCGTCAAGTAAGTGAACTCTTGTAAAAAGTTAAATAATAAATTTAATATTGAAATTTATTATTCGGGCGAATATCCCGACCAATCGTTAGAAACAATTATTTTTTTTGCAAAATGCATTGAAAAAATGTTTGTTGTGGCTTTAGCTCTTCATATGCCGACATTTCATTGGTTCCTAAAACCAAATCGTCAGTGAAGTTTAAGCAGTTTGATAACATTCAACCTCGTATGTTTATGCCACATAAAACAAATACATATTGTATTTGTACATATTGTATTTGTTTTATGTGGCATAAACATACGAGGTTGAATGTTATCAAACTGCTTAAACTTCACTGACGATTTGGTTTTAGCAACTAATGAAATGTCGGCATATGAAGAGCTAAAGCCACAACAAACATTTTTTCAATGCATTTTGTTAAATAATAAATATTAAATTATTCGTTAAAACTTATACGTTAAACCTGCAAACGATCAATAACAAGAGTTGAAACTACAATGCGACTTACAAATATATGAAACAGTTTTTAAAATTTTTAAGATTAAAAATAAAATAGGAAAATCGTGCAACCATATTATCGAATAAATTGCGTAATTAACAAAAGAGCAACTGCTATTGAACTTTCCAATTTTTTTTATACGAAACTGTAATATCTCATTAATATTAACATAGCGAACCAATTTAAATAAAACACACATTATCCAGCTCTTATTTGTGGTATAAATCAACACCAATATAACTCACGTACTAATATGTAAATTCAACAAAACCTATGCCGGAAGATCCTCCGATCCTTAAACTTTGAGGTAACTGAAGGATGTCAACGTATGAATTTTGAAACAAATATTTCTAGTACAGCCACAGAAATCTTTTTAGTAGAATTATAAGAGAGAAAAATTATATGTTAAAGTATACATATCTTTATTCTGACCTTATCATATAAGATTTATAGCAGGGGTCATTAAAAATACTTTATTGCGTAGAAAGTGAAAAACAATTCCATTATAAGATAAAGTAGTAAAATTCAAAACGCTTTTTTGCTGTATGTAGATCATTTTATGATGGAGATACAAGTAATTATAGTTTATGATGATCAGAGGCAGCTTTATGCCATCAAAGAAAGTGTTTAAATAATTTGTCAGCAACATGGCAAATGACGATCATGACATAAAAACCTGAGAAGCCAATTATATGCAGAAATAGTTTAAAGAAATATATGTTTTTCAAAATATTCTGACTATAAACATTGACGCACTTGAAAATTTATTGGTGGAATCAACGTCACTAAATAATTAGATATGAATTATATTCATGATTAAACGAAATTTATAGGCATCTGAAATATCAGCAGAGGCGGATGGGACAGATAAGAATTTCCTTTAAAATTTTATATAAAAAGGTAAAAATTATACGAATTCCTCACTATTATTTTGCCGCGTAGGAAAGAGTTAAAATCTTATTTTCAACATGAAGAAGATAATTTTATTTTTGTGTTTGTTTTTTGCTGTGACTAAAGGACAGGTAAGTAAGATCTTATAAAAGGACAGACATTAATTTAAATCTAATTATCAAAATGAAAGGGTAATAATTCCGAACAAAGCAAATAATTGAAAGAAAGTAAAAAGAGTAACTTTTGCAACCAAATCAGTTGTCATAGTTTGGTGTTAAACCTTTTTGGTTTCCCTAAAGTCTGTAAATTTTAGCAAGAAATTCGGTCGAAATCTGTAACCAGTTTAATTGGCCATATAAAGATATTCGTGTCCTTAAATAATTAATTTCTTTTAGGTCAATGATGTGACCGTCCACTCCTTATATGCGGGAGTCTTGAGAAATTTTGAAAGTCCATGGATAAATCTCTACTCGACACTTCCAAACTGTCCTGATGTTCATGACTCAATGCTAAAAAACTTAATGAACAGCATAGACCAAATAGAAGCAAAAGTGGACAGATTTGAAACCGAAGAGGAATTACGAAAGAAGTGTGTCGACAATATTAAAGGGCCTCCAAATAGTTGCTGGGAACGGCTAGTCACAAATATTAAACCTTTTACGAAAAGTATCCTGACAAATATAAACGCAATGAAAAAATTTTGGACAGACTACTATGAAACTGCAACCAAAAAATGTGCCACTGAAAACAATAAAAAAACTGTATCGTACACTACTTGTATTGATGTCGTGGTCAGTACTACATTTATTCATAATCAAAGACTCCACAGATTCTCACCAGCAGCTTTTATTCGTTTTAGAACACCAACACGGAATATACCGTTAAGAGATACAAGGAAGAACTCGAGACCATGACGAACAACGGGAAACCTTTGATAATTGAAAATTCTAATGTCTTTAATTTATGCAACAAACAGCTTAAACATGAACGCATTCTGGTAATGGACAGAAGTCTGGCTTAAAGAGTATTTCATTTTAAGTTTTTATATTTTAATGTATAGATAAGAGACATGAACATCCAGGTTTCATATGAAGAAGTTTTAAAAGGTTTTGAAAGTAAATCGCGTGATCTAGACGTATATTTAATGAAAAATGCTGATACGCATAAGACATCGATTCAATACTTAGAAGGACGCATAGACGGAGTCAAAGCTGAATTCGCTAGATTTGAAGTACAAGATGAATTAAGAAAGAAATGTGTAGCCAATAATCGCGGTAAAATACCGAACATCGAAAATGTCAAAAATGCCGCCAATATTTGCTGGGATCATCTTGTCATGAATATCATCCCTGTTGTGCAAGACGTTCACAAAAATAAAAAATCATTGAAGGAATATTGGACAAAGTATTATCATCCTGGGGAAAAAGACTGTTTGGATAAATACGATGAAACAACTGAGGATTACACTTCTTGTATTGACAATATGGTGGGTATTTTTCGTATAAGAATCCTCGAATTCTAAATAAGTAATTGCTTTTATTTTTTTTAGTTAACCCTCGCTGAAACTAATATTAAGAGAATCAAAGAAGATCTCAAAACTGTAACAGATAATACCGAGTCTAAAATACGTGAAAATTCTGAAGAGTTAAATAAATGCAAAGAAAGCGTTGAAAATTATACAAATTTCCTATGTACCGAGGCAGAGCAATCGTACCTAGCTTGTCTCCGGGACAACTAAGCTCCTAAGGATAATATATAAGAATTTTCAAATAAAAATATACCGCATGAGGATCGAAGAAATCAATGTTAAAATTTCTTAATATAGAAATATGAAAAGTCTAAAATTTAAATAAAGAAATATTTGCAAAAAAATGCAAAAAAAAAATTGATGATGTTACATTTTTATAAACAACAAGTTTTCTCTTTACAAAGTAATTGCCACACAGTTTTTACAATAATGTATAATGGGTTGTTTTTGTTTTTAGCCAAATTCGATCTCATTTTATTTTGTTAATTTGGCCTAGTGTGTTTTTATGACTGAAGGAAAAACTGTTCAACAAATTAGGAATTTTTATAGCGACCACTTGTTTGAGAATAAAACTGAAATAGATTAAGCAAATGGCAATTATCATTGGGCAAAAAGTTTGCATTACCCGTTGATACTCAAAATTTTTCACCGTTGCCGGTTATAACAGATGTATAACAATGCACCCAGGCGTCTGACAACGATAATAATATTGTTACGAATTTGGCTGTGAACAGTACTATTATAATTATTCTAGAACATACTGAATTAGTGTTATTCTTATTTGCTTTTATTATTCATTGTAAATGAACACATAACAGCTATACATACATGCATAGGTGATTGAAACTACGAAAAAGCTCATGATTATTGTTGTAGTTGTCCGTCGGCATTTGTACATTTAGTACGTCTGATTGGAGCGTGTATGTAGGTATGTGCGTATGTTTGTGTTCATGTTTACTTTAAGTGTACGATGATGTGATTCAGCTTCAACAAACATCATGATTGTTCTAGAAATGATCATTAAGAGTATATAAAGCTGAAAGTCCATACCATCCGTTCTATGCGTTTGCTGTGCGTTCTATGCATCAAGTTACATACAATGCGTTTCATGCGTCAACTTTTTTATTTTGATCATCTGTAGTGTAAATATTTTTATTAAATGGAAGCAATTTACGCAAAAATGGAATGTGAATTTGTGATTTTAAAAGAATTTATGGAAGTCATTGAGTTTATATACATAATATTTTGGTCCTACAGAAAGCTGCAAAAAGCCACGGAACGAGAAGTGATTGGTATTTTTGCAGCTTTAATAAGATTCTTTTCCCTTGTAGTTGATTAAAAAATAATAAATAAAACAGAGATGATACTAAGGACATAAAAGTAATCGATAACTAGAACGGAATTTTTGTTAATGAAAAAAATATGTTAAAAATTTACTTTAATATATTTTATTACTAAAAGTAGTTGTAAGCTTTAGTGGGAAAGGTTTTTCTTTTATTAAAAACTTTTTAATGCAAAAAAAATGAGAAAATTCAAATTCACCATACAAATTTTTAATCGTTATCATTGAAAATAAAATATAATTTGTCATCCCTGGTTAACAAAAACAGCTGACATTTTTTCACCTTTTTCCCATGAGACGCATAGAAAGGTAGAAAGTAAACCTACTTCATGCGTTCTATGCGTTCTATACGTTCTATGCGTTTTGCTCTGTAACTTGTCACATACATTTACCCTGATTCTACTTTTTTGACAGACGCATAAAACGCATCGACGCATAGAATGGATGGTATGGACTCTCAGCTTAAGCTGCGCACATCAACATTGAGAGAGTAGTTTGGATTTAGCTGTCACAGTGTAAAGTGCCTTAAGTAGAAAGAGTGGTTACAAGGCTTTTGAGCATAGAACAGTGATATTTACTTCAATAAAGTAGTAGCTGTTAAGTAAGTGTTCATTGCAATTAAAGAACCCACGGCAAATGCTTTTAAAGAGGTAACAACGTAACAATATGAAAGGAAACATCCACGAACAAATTGGCATACAGGAGAAATATTAAAAATTACCCAAAAGAGAAACTTTTTCTCGCGGTTTTTGAAAACACAAGATTGAGACGTAATCGGACAAATGTAACAAAACAGTTGCCACCAACAAACATGACTACGAGAACAAAATAGAGAAGATAAAAATGTTTATCACATTATTAGAACAGATCCTACTACAAAGTTTATTAAAGTAACAACGCCATAGTCTTGGACCTGCAGAAAAAAGAATACATAGATAGTATACAAAAATTCAAGCTATTCTGTTCGGCAGCAAATGCCCAATTGCCCCAAATCCTTTAAGACGACAGGCCATTACGACATATAGTGTCATCTTTTAAATTTCCTTGGTACCAATTAAGTAAATATGTGGGAAATTTACTGAGAAATATAGTTTCGGACAGAAATAATGTAAAGAATTCATTTCATTTGAAGCAACGATTTAAAAAAGTAAAACTTGATAACAAGGACTTCATAGTGTCTTTTGATTTCGTTTCTTAATTCACTAATATCCACACTGCGATAAATAATATAATGGACAAATGGAGCGATCCACGCTTTAAATTCCTCTACATACTCAGGTTCTATCTATATGAGAATAACTACTATAGTTATAACCAAAAAATCTACAACCAAATAGTTGGTATGCCCACGGGAAACACCCTCTCTCCGGCAATTGCCGATGTCGTTTTGGATAATTGACTTGACGTAGGATTGACTTAACTTTACAGTGAAAACATTAATTTGAAATGCGTAGCTAAATACGTAGATGATATTTTAGCTTAAATCAACATCGAAGACAAGTATGAGTGAGATATTAAACACTCTGAACTGGTATCAGCCAAAAATTAAATTTAGTTTAGAAGTTAAATAAAGAGGAGAAATTATATAGAGAAAATAATACGGGTACAATAACTTTTGATTGGTGTTAAAAAAATATTTCATCAGGCAGAATTGTCAACTTCAATGCTTATAAACCGAAAAACCAGATAAATACCGCCAAAAATTTCGTCCAGAGAGTTCTTGACATCAGTGACCATCATTTCCACACACCGGATATTGTAAAAATCACCAAGACAATAACTGCCAATAGTTTTCCTTAATATCATTATACAAAAGCGTAGAAAATAGCAAACACGGCAACCCCAACGATGATGGGAACCTGGTCTCACTGGTTCGAAGAGCATAAGAAAAATAATAAATAAAAATGACATGAGCTTTGCTTACAGACCAAACGAAACATTTTTGTGGAATATTTACAAATACCAAAACTACAACAACAACAATAACGCTTACGAAATTCCCTGTAAAGGAAATGACAACGACAACAACAATTGCAATTTGGTGTATATTGGCACTATTAAGAGAAGTTTGGAAACAAGACTGAGTGAGCATAAAGCTGATATTAATAAGAACAAGGAGAGCACAACGATGGAACAAGGAGAGCAGGACGCATGGTACAAGCAGTCACATACTTGATAAGGAAAACCATGTGAGAAAGTTTAAGAACACAACGAAAAATTAAACAAAAAGTGAAGAAAAAGGAGGATACTGATAATTTAAGTGCTACTTACTCGTGTAGGATGGTAATAGAAAACAGTCTATCATTTTAAAAAGCGTTTTTCAAACGTTTGTGTGCAGTAGGTGAATTTTGGTTTTAGGAAAGTAATATAATAAACCTTAATTTTAAGTCATTGTTATATTTTCCACCACAACTTAGTAAATTTATAAAATTTTAATGTTTTGAATTGTTTAATTAAATAGTTCTAGGACAAAGTGAACAAAACGTACTGGATATATTTTTTATTTATTAATTTTTCAATGCTAGTTGAAGTAACAATATGTATTAAAGACTTAACTCCAATATAATTAATTATTCAAGTCCAGCCAAAGCCAGGCAAATAGAACACCAGCTTCTATGAGTTATTCTGTGCTGTTTCTACAACCCTCGCATTCGGCTAAGAGTAAGAGTGTCCTTCCTTCTGAGTCAAGTAAGGCTTCTATAGCTTGAAATAACGCAGTTTAGTGGGCTTAGATGATACTCTAGTTTCTTTGTATGTACTAAAACGTGTTTTGTAAGCACAGCTTTTTAAGAAATCAGACTTAAGATGATTTTCCATATTGCAACAGATAAAGTGAATATATTCTGCAAACTTTTACATATACGACACAAAATCTACCGAAATTACGAAAATATGCGAAAATAAATGCTTACTTGTTTGCAGAAATCACAAGCCTTCATCAAAACGGCATTAATAGATGAGCAACACTATTACCATCTTCATCTTCAGGTTATAAAATTAATATAGAGCAAGAGTGGGGTTATTCCCGATCACCGGTGCAGTTAGACATATAGCAACACAATCGAACAAATGCTGAGTATAGGGCCGGCCTGCTTTTCAAACAGATTTGATATGTATAGAGTGATATCTTCAAAGCATAAGTCTTCCATTTGATATATTGGTTATTAAAAATGGTGACCAGAGATGCGATATGAATATATGATAAGACTTTTTTAAGATTATGAGAGAGAATGGGATACTAACATTTTTGTCTTCAGGTGAGAATTCCAATTGACTAAAGGATAATATGACCTTCGTAGACTAGTAGGTAGCATGCTAAACTCGTAGTGCGAAGGTCCCAGGTTCGAATCCTGCCGCAGAACTCTGGCAGTTTGTGTTTGATAATTAAAGGGAGCGCACAACAAGCCTTCACTGGCTTAAGTGTATGTCGTATGACATGGGCTATCACACCCCTCCAATCAACCTAACCTAACCTAAAGGATAATATTTAGAAAACCATATTTAATAAAGAAGAGACTAACCTACATCGTATATATTTTTCGTCTATAAAAATGGGAAATCATTCAGATAGGTTAATTTAGGTTCAACAATCAGTTTTCGCTCACTTGGGACACTAGTAATAGATAGAGAATAGAAAATTGGAAAATAAAATCGAAATCTTTTTAGCATAAAGTTATTCTGTGTAGCATCCAATATTGAAATAAAGAGTTGAGATATTTTTATGAAGACGTTGTCACATCTAAGTGAAACGAATGAGATTGAAATATATATTTTTTTAAACTTTATTGACTGCCATATCATTATCGAGATATATTGGAAAATATAGCATAATAAAATATTATAGAAAACTTACATTCTTCTTTCGCATATAGAACTCAGTGATTTCCAATGTGATTCCATGACAAGCACACTATTACACTTCATATTAATGAAAAATATGAGTAGGATACTTGTATTTATACTTGTCCAGAATTCGAGTAGAAATTAGTGTACATATTACGTATTCTTGAAGTTTGCTTTATTGGCTTCGTTTTCTATTCCTTCCACAAAATTAAAAATCTAAAACATGATGAACTACAAGGTTGTGTTAATAAGTCTACAACTACAATTCCAAACACAAATGCGGTTGCTCGAATGTCAAAAACTACTTTGTTGCTATTATGTATATATTGTTACGTTTTTACCTTTTTAAAAATGTTTTCCGTGGGTTCTTTTATTGCAATGAAATTAAACGCACGATTCTTTGATTTTTAGTACTTAACAGCTACTACTTTATTTAATTTAATACCACTGTACTATGCTCAAAAGCAATAGTAACCACTTAATACGCTTTACACGATCACGGTAAAGTCTAACAACTCACTAATCACAGACTCAACACTGTCTGTCTACTGAACTCTGACTCTCACTGAGTTTAACTTTAACTCTAACTCCTTACTCTTTACTGACTCGCTGACGTTGATGCGCGCAGCTTTTATACTCTTAATGATCATTTCTCGAATAATCATCATGTCTGTTTGTTAAGGTTGTTTACATTATCGTATATTCAAATTAAACGTAAACACAAGCCATACATACACACATACACACATACACGTACCCAATATTTAAATGCCGACAGAAAACAACAGCAATAATCATGATCTTATTTGTTGTCGCTTTGCTAGTAAACAAGTAACTATGTATGCACGTATGTATAGCTGTTATGTGTTCATTTAAAATGAGTTAAACAAAAAGCAAATAAGACTAACAACAACAATGTAGTGAATAAGAAATAGTAAACAATTCAGTACATAACAATTCAGCAAATAATAAATAAGAATCAATAATTCAATAATTAAGAATAACAACAATTCGGTATATTCTAGAGCAATTACAATAGGACCATTCACTCCAAATTCGTAACAATATATATCTTCTATATATAAAATAGGATGTGTGTATGTATGTATGTATGTATGTATGTATGTATGCATGTAACGTAATGGCTCCAAAACGGCTGGGCCAATTTGGCGAAATTTTCAGGGAACCTTCAGAATACTCGGGGGGGTGACACTGTGAAGTCCGATTTTTTATTTTCGGTCTGTGGGCGTAGGGGTGTGGCAAAATCCAATAATTCATAAAATGACAACGGCTTGGCCGATTTCTGTAAAACTTTTTGTCAGTTGTTCGTATTTTCGAGGAGAAGGTTTTTATGGAAGAAAATCCCTCCGGAAAAGTCGGAAAATTGGAAAAATCGCAAATCAAGTTTTTGTATGAAATTTTGTTTGAAATTATTCCTTAATGGCTTTTCAAATTAAAAAATAGAAAGTTTGTCTGAAGGCTTAAAATTGGAGCGAGGCGAAGTTCGCCTGGTCCGCTAGTATATATATATATATACATATATATATATATATATATATATATATATATATATATATATATACATATATATATATATATATATATATATATATATATATATATATATATACATATATATATATATATATATATATATATATATATATATATATATATATATATATATATATATATATATATATACATATATATATATATATATATATATATATATATATATATATATACATATATATATATATATATATATATATATATATATATATATATATATATATATATATATATATATATATATATATATTTGAAATCCTAACACTCAGTATCATAGTGTGAAATATGCTTTATTAAGTTGATAGCCGCACATTCCATGGATGCTCCAATACCACGAAAAGATTTTATCAGTTTATAAAAATTAGCTGAAGGAATTCACATTTTAAAATTTTGTTGCAGTGAAAACATTCAAAAGGTTAGAAATATTAACACTGAGCGGCTATGAAGGTTAGAAATCATAACATCAGGTTATAAGAAGAATTTCGAACTGAATTATAATTGAAGAATTAAATAGTTTTGTTGTCAGCTTAATTTCTGATAGAGCATTGTAGTTCAAAGCACAGCATACACCAGAACTTTGAAAAACCAGTGATATATTTATATTAAGAGTGACGGCTTCTATTAAGAATTTCCAGCATATCTTGGATTTTATGAGATATAATGAAAGCGAATTCATTCTGACAAATCGGCTCCAATACAAGGCGTTACAAACTTTCTGAATATAATAAACCTGAAGGTAAATTGAAAGCTACGCTCTCAATATATCTATTCTAAATGGACTTAAAATTAAGATCTGTGCCCATGATATTGAATGTTTAATAGAATTTTCGATGGTAATAGATAGGGGACAATTTTTTACAGCAATTATCTATTTCTAATAAATACCATCAAGTATTTTTTATCCTGAAAACTTTGTTTACATATTTGAACTAATACTCTTGCCTCGTATTTAAAACCTTATAGAAAAAATGTGATCCGAAAGTTCTTTGGGTTGATTACTGGACGTCAACATTTTATGATCGATTGTACGTATGATTTTTAGCACAGCCACGGTTCCACCCTTAATGAAATTTTAAGAGAAAAAATCTTAAACAAGATTTTTAAAAAAAATTCCATCCCAATACAATTAAATCTTTTATCTCCTTTGTGATTTTTTAGAGATACGCTTATCAAAAAGTAGTTAAAAATTAAAAAAAAAGATATGGCAACAGTAAAAAGATAACATTCATGCACTTGGAAATTTATCAGGTGGAATCAACATAATTTAATACTTAGATGTGAATACATACATGATAGAGCGAGAGGCATCTGAAATATCGCCAGATAAGAGCTTTATTCGAAATTGTATACAAAAAGGTAAAATTATACGAATTCCTCGGTATTAGTTTGGTGTCTGGGAAGAAGTTAAAATCTTATTTCAACATGAAGAAGATAATTTTAGTTTTGTGTTTAGCGGTTTGTTTGGATGTGGCTAAAGGACAGGTATGTAAGCTTTCCATTTTAATTTGAAAACCATTTAAGATGTCCTTTTAAAGGAAAGGTGGTACAGTTAAAACGTTAACTGATTGCAAGAATAAATGATTTTGTAACAAATTCTTGATAATGCAAAAAACAGAATAAAATTAAAGAAATTTAAAAAAATCATCGAATTTTTAACTGATTATTTTTGGCGTATAAAAAAGATATCCATCCTTCAGCTAAAATATTAGTAAGTGTAATCATTGCAAAATAAATACATTTATTTATAGTGGTTTCTGTTTCCTTAAACCCTAAAGCATAAAACAAGAAAATTAAATGAAACCCATTAAAAATATTTCTAAGTAATCCTTGTAAAAAAAGTTCATAATTTAAAGAGGAGATAAAAAAAACTATACATTTGATAAACTCGTATTTCCTTGGAACATATTCGCTCAATCCTTTTTTTAATACAATACTGAAAAGCGTCGTTTGGACAATTGGTTTTCGTACACTCGAATTGATTAACATAAAATATATTTCCATAACAAATATATCCTAAATACAATCTTTTGTAATATATACACTAAAATTATCCCTCACTGTTACTTTGGTGTTAAATTGTGATTTTGGCAACTACAAAAAAAATTAATCCCAGCTATGGATACAATACAATTATTCCAAATATTTTCAAACTGAATTGTATCATACTTTTCACTGATATTTACCAAGAAAATATAAACACTATTGTACAATTCGACAACCGATTGCAACAATAAAAATGGCCTTTGATTTGGGCAACTAAATTGCACTATAAGTTTTGTGTCTTTATATAATTAATTTCTTTAAGGTTAATCCTCTGAGCCTCCAGGCCATATACGGAAGTTTTAACTAAATTTTAAAGGCCATGGGTAAACCTCGACTTGCCTGTTGCAAAATATCCAGCTGTTTATGTTTAGCAGTATAGAGCGGAAGAAAGCAGAATTGGACAGACTTGAAAGAGAAGATGAATTACAAAAGAATTGTGTCGACAATAAGCGCTCAATGTTACCAAACACACAAACTGTCAGAAAGATTGCAACGAACAGCTGGGAACAACTTGTCACGAATCTCACTCCTTTTGCGAAAAATCTGTTGACAGACTAGACACAGCAAAATGGTTAACGAATTTGAAAAAAGTAAAACAAGTTTCTACACATTCCAGCTTAAGAGTGCTAAAGGCCTACAGATCGTACTGAAGGGCATAGATTCTTATGTTGTTCCTGAGGAAATAAAATATGCTCTCACCCTCCAAGGATTTAAGGTTAAAAATGTCCCTAACATAATAAACAGGGAGAAGATCCCCCAACCCTTATTTCGCGTTGAACTGGAACCAAACTGAAGAAAAATGAGACACATCCTATTTATAATTTAAAATATCTGTTATACCGGAAAATCACAGTTGAAGAACCACACAAGCGTTCAGGACCCGTACAATGCCATAATTGTCAAGAATATGGCCATTGTAAATTACCTACTGTTTGTATTGTGTGTGGTGAATTACACAACACTGCTATTTGCAATAAGCCAAAGGATCAAAAGGAAAAACAGTGCAGTAATTGTGGAGGTAATCACACTGCTAACTACAGAGGATGTCCTGTATACTCTTTTGTAAAACAGGCTATGAGTCAAAAGCCTAAGGTAACCCCAGCTCAGACAGGAAATACGTACTCCGCTACTTATCCTCCTATGGCCCAACCAATCTCTACACAAGTATCGTATGCTGACGCTGTCAAGATCAACTCCGTTCCCATGCAAAAAGTGTCACCACCAAATAACACAACAAATGCAAACGCAAGCTTTAATTTTAATCGCCTTGAAGCTACTATTGATAATCTGGTGCAAACTATAAACAATTTTACAACAAATATGACTTGCATGATGCAAGAAATGCTGCGAATGCAGAACACACTGCTTCAAGCATTAGTTAATAAGCCATAAAACTCTTGGCACTTGTTTCGTAGCAGCTGGGGACTACAATGCAAAACATACGTTCTGGGGATCGCGTCTTATTACACCTAGAGGTCGAGCATTGTTCAACACAATTTCAAAAATGGGTTTGGATGTCATTTCTAGCGGGGAGCCCACTTACTGGCCTACTGACTTACAAAAAATTCCGGATGTTATAGATTTTGGGGTCATGAAAAATATCCCTAGGGATTTAATTCATGTTGAAGCTTCACATGATCTCTCCTCCGATCACTCTCCCACGATCGTTACAATTTGTAGCCCACTAAGAAGTGAATTACCTCACCCATATGTGAAGATGATAAATCGTGTTAACTGGCTGGGGTTCAAAAAATATCTCAGTAGTCATTGTACGGAAAACATCAGGCTTAGAACTCCCGATGATATTGAACTTAACATTGCCAATCTTACCGAGAATATTAAACAGGCTGCTAAACATGCCACTACCTCCCATCCGCAGACTGGGTTTAATAGAATTTATTCTGCGGATATTGAACGTCTCGTATGTGAAAAAAGAATAGCTAGAAGGGAATGGCAACAGCACAGATCGCCCCAACATAAAATCAGACTTAGAGAATGCACTAAACGACTCCAAGAGTTGCTTGCATCTGAAAAATCTGCTTCTCTTAGGAACTATCTGGAAGGTCTCGATGTCACAGCAGCATCTAATTACTCCTTGTGGCGCGCTGCTAGAAAACTTAAAACACCCGTTGAGTTTAAACCACCCCTGCGCACTTCTACCGGAGGTTGGGCAAGAACTAATACTGAGAAAGGTAACATATTTGCTGGGCATTTAAAATACGTATTTACCCCAAACACATGTACTGGTGCTGTTGATTTGCCGAGTGTAGTTGCTCTACCCCCTCGACCCATAAAGTTTAAGATGCGTGATGTAAATAAACTAATTGCTGAAACCAACCCAAAGAAGGCCCCGGGTATTGATGGAATTAGTAACAAGATGCTGATGAAGTTTCCTCGTATTGCTATTAGAATCCTGTTGTTTATTTTTAATGGCATTTTACAACTGGAGTACTATCCACACAGCTGGAAACTTGCCATGGTCAAAATGATTCCAAAGGCGGGCAAAGATCTTACCAAGGCTGAGTCATATAGGCCAATAAGTTTACTGTCAACAATTTCAAAGCTCTTCGAAAAGCTGCTCATGACAAAATTGTCCCCAATTCTAAATGATATTGGTTGCATACCGGACCATCAATTTAGTTTTAGAAGTCAGCATAGCACCATTGAACAATGTCATAGATTGGTACATTTTATAAGAAGAACATTTGAAGAAAAGAAGTATTGCTCTTCCCTCTTTATTGATGTTTCTCAGGCATTTGATAAAGTGTGGCACGACGGCCTAATTTTAAAATTGAAGACATATCTACCAATAAACATAGTAAATCTATTGGAAAGTTACATTCTTGCCCGGAAGTTCACTGTTGTGGAAGGAGACTTCATGTGTGTGCCCGAAACTATCTCATCCGGTGTGCCACAGGGTAGTATACTGGGGCCAGTTTTGTATTTGATTTATACCTGTGATATACCTTTAAGCAGTAATATCCTAACTTCTACATTTGCCGATGATACAGCATGCCTTAGTATGCATGAAAATCCACACGAGGCATCCCGATATCTTCAGGAACATATTAACCTGTTGGAGCTGTGGTTGAACTTATGGAGAATAAAAGTAAATGAACAAAAGTGTGTTCATGTCACATTTATTCTACGAAGAGACACTTGTTCCCCCATTCGAATCAACAATCAAGTTGTTCCTCAACATTCACAGGTGAAATACCTTGGTATACATCTTGACCGACGGCTTACATGGAAACAGCACATTGACTCTAAGCTAACACAAATGAAGCTTAAATTAACCCAGATACATTGGCTGATTGGTAGAAATTCTACCCTCAGTCTAGATTGTAAACTTTTAATATACAAGTCGCTTTTGAAACCCATATGGTGTTACGGAATACAGCTATGGGGTACTGCTTCAGCTTCCAATGTAGAGAGAATCCAACGAATGCAAAACAAAATATTAAGGTTAATAACATCGGCTCCATGGTACATGAAAAATTCAATTTTACATCGTGATTTAAATATGCCACTTGTGACCGCTGAAATTGCAAAATATACAGGCAACTATTTAACAAAACTCGAGTCCCATCCTAACCCCCTTGCTCGTAACTTTACTGGACACAGCCGCTTAAAAAAGAGGGATACTACGGCTTTAATACGCAACACTCCAGATGAAACTTTTTGAAAATATTTTTGTGCTTAACACGACATTTATGTATTTTTAATTACTATCTCTAAGTTTATGTCCGACACTGGTTGGGCATAATTATTATATCTACATATATTTAAGATTTGAATACTTATTGTTAGTTCAGTATAATGAAGATACAATAAATAAAAATTAGTGAAAAAAAAATGCGAAACCTTCCAGATAGTTTTAAGGAGATGCAGATTTTTTAGATGCAAGCAACTCTTGGTGTTCTTTAAGTCTGATTTTATGTTGGGGTGATCTGTGCTGTTGCTATTCCCTTCTAGCTCTTCTTTTTTCATATACGAGACGTTCAATATCCGTAGAATAAATACTATTAAACCTAGTCTGCGGATGGGAGGTAATGGCATGTTTAGCAGCCTGTTTAATATTTTCGATAATATTGGCAATATGAAATTCAATATCATCGGAAGTTCTTACAATAACTATTGAGATATTTTTTTAACCCCAGCCAACTAATACGACTTATCACCTTCACATATGGGTGAGATAAGTCACTTCTTAGTGGGCTACAAATTGTAACGATCGTGGGAGAGTGACCGGAGGAGAGATCATGAGAAGCTTCAATATGAGAGATATTTTTCGTGACACCAAAATCTATAACATCCGGAATTTTTTGTGTGTCAGTAGGACAGTAAGTGGGCTCCCCACTCGAAATGGCACCCAATCCCATTTTTGAAATTGTGTTCAACAACGCTCGACTTCTAGGTATAATAAGACGCGATCCCCAGAACGTATGTTTTGCATTGTAGTCGCCAGCTGCTACGCAATGAGTTCCAAGAGATTTGTATAAAATCCTCGTACTGATCTTCAGTGATTAAGAATCTGGGAGGGTAGTAAATTGATGATATCACGAGATTTGTAAAAAAAATTTCGATGCAAATATTCGTTGCTTGTAGATGCTCTGCACAAATGTTCTCAAGAATATAGTGCTTGAGTCTTGACTTTGTTAGAATTGCTGATCCACCGCATGCTCTTCCTCTCGGATCCTTTGAATCATATAAGGTGTAGCCATTCATTTTAAAAAGGCTTCTCGAAGTCAAATGAGTCTTAGAGACCAACATTATATAAATATTTTTTTTTTTCGTGTGGAAGTGCTCAAGTTCATTTTTATGTTGGCGAATGCCGTTTGCGTTCAAGAAACATACTTTTAACGTGTTCATGGCTTGTTAACTAATGCTTGAAGTAGCATGTTCTGCATTCGCAGCATTTCTTGCATCATACTAGTCATATTTGTTGTAAAGTTGTTTATAGTTTGCACCAGATTATCAATAGTAGCTTCAAGGCGATTAAAATTAAAGCTTGCGTTTGCATTTGTTGTGTTATTTGGTGGTGACACTTTTTGCATGGGAACGGAGTTGATCTTGACAGCGTCAGCATACGATACTTGTGTAGAGATTGGTTGGGCCATAGGAGGATAAGTAGCGGAGTACGTATTTCCTGTCTGAGCTGGGGTTACCTTAGGCTTTCGACTCATCGCCTGTTTAACGAAAGAGTACACAGGACATCCTCTGTAGTTAGCAGTGTGATTACCTCCACAATTACTGCACTTCTTTTCCTTCTGGTCCTTCGACTTATTGCAAATAGCAGTGTTGTGTAATTCACCGCACACAATACAAACAGTAGGTAATTTGCAGTAATTTTTTGTGTGGCCATATTCTTGACAATTATGGCACTGTACGGGTCCAGAACGCTTGTGTGGTTCATCAACTGTGATTTTTCCGTATAAGAGATATTTTAAAAGTATAACCTGGATGGGTGTCATTTTTCCTCAATTTTATACCATTTGGCTCTAGTTCAACGCGAAATAGAGGTTGGGGGATCTTCTCCCTGTTCATTATGTAAGAGACATATTTTACCTTAAATCCTTGGAGGGTTAGAGCATCTTTTATTTCATCAGGAACAACATACGAATCTATGCCTTTCAATACGATCTGTAGGCCTGAGCACTTCCAAGCTGGTGTGTGTTTAATTTTTTTTCAAATTCAGTAACCATTTTGCGGAAATCTTTTTCTTCATAAATAAAATGATATACTCGTAATACAAATGCCTAATTTAATGGTATGATAAAAAAGTGTTTGCAACATACTTTTGGGAGCTGGAAATAAGTATAAAAAAGGCTTAAGCCATTGCTTAAAATGTGAAAAGTAAAAAAGCGAAAATAAATTGCACATTCGAATACTGGCTCAGCAGCCAACCAAAAAAATACAAAAAACGTAAAATTTCAACTGAAATTTATAGTCTCGAGACCGTCATTTGAAAGGGAGTAAAGATCTCCTGAAAATTATCCATCCACAAGGGCATTTCATTTAACGTTTAATAGAATTATGCAAGCGGGATGACCTATTGGTTAATAAAAATGGTGACCATAGGTGCAATATGAATGTAGGACAAAACTTTTCCCATAATATGGCTTATAAGTGAGAATGGCATACTAACAGTTTTGCCTTCAGTAGATGGTATATGTTATGCGATCAAATCATGGTGTTTAGAGAAAAAAAGTACAGCGAATTCAGAACTAAAAATTTTGTTGCAGTGAAATCATTCAAATCTTAGGGGATATAAATATTAAGTGAGTTGTGGTATCTGCACCCAATAGACATACTATGAAAATTAGCGGCAACGTCTTTAACACCAGTGTGAATGAAAAGGGACTTCGAACTCAATTATAATCCAAGAATTGAATAGTATTGCTGTTTAAAGCAGGAAGTCTCAAAGACCAGCTAGATGTTAATATTATGAAAAATGATTGCCATTAAGAATTTCCAGCACATATTGGATCTTGTAAAAGTTCTGACCAATCAGCTTCAATAAAAGACATTGCAAATTTTCCTAATATAATAAACATTAAACAAAATTGAAACTCACGCTATTCATGTTTATTTCAAATGCTCTCAACATTGAAGATCTTTATTTTTTTTTGTCAGCAATCTGTAATTTTATATAAATACCACTGAATATTGTTTATCTTGGAAACTTGGTTTATTTACGTTATCTGATCCTCTTGCATGATATATAAAACTAAATGAAGAGAATGTGCTCAAAAGGGTTTCACTGATTATTCTTGTGTACGATTGAACAAAAAAACTTCAAATTTTTAAGAAGATCATTTAGAAAAAGAAATCTATTATAGAAAAAAGTCACAAAATTTAAAACTTCTGTTTTTGGGAACTTTAGTGAAAGTGACAATTAGAGTTCATTTCAAGCTCTTAGTTTGAAATAAACACAATTTAAAAGCAAAATATATTATTCAAAATATGGTGACAATAAAGTGATATAAAATAAGAAGATATTTACGCATTTGCAAATCTCTTAGTTGGAAGAAAAACTAAAATAAACAAATTAAAAATAAACATAATAATAATAAGATATGAACTATGGATGTGATAAAGCATTCGAAATAACAACTGCGGTGTATGGGATGACGTATTTCTCAGTATCATTTGGACGTGAAGGAAGAAATATGAAAATTATTTTATAAGATAATTTTGGATTTGTACTTATTTTTGGCAGTGGCTAAAGTAATGGTAAGTAAGTACTCCTTTTTAACTAGAAATCCATTAAGTTAAGTGTCATTGTAAAGGAAAGAGGGTACAATCTAAAACTCAGTCAATTACAAAGAAGGAAGTAATTGAAGCAGATGCTCAAAAGAAAATGAGAGTAATTTTTGCATATTAAAGAAATATCCTGCAGCTGGAATGTGATCTATTGTGATTCTTTCGAAAAATCTAGCAAACGTAGATTTGTATTGATAATTTTTTTTGCTACTCTTAAAATCTAACATTGTAGCAAGAAAGTGGAAACAAATCTGTAACAATTAAAAATAATTAACACAAAAAAAATTTTTTATGGAAGACAAAACTTATATAAGCCTTTTCAACACAGTTTCTAATTCAAAGTGCATATGTAAGAAATATATATTTGATATATATTTCATATATACCAAAGTTTGAAGCAAATGGCAACAACAGGTAATTGTGCACTGTTGGGCACTTATCAAAATGATAGTATGTTTTTTATTTCAAATGTCCTTATTTAATGAATTTTTCCAAAAACTGTTTGTGTGGCTTTAGCTGTTCATATGGAGACATTTCATTGGCCGCTTAACAAAATCTACAGTCAATTTGAAGCGGTCTGAATATATTCAACCTCGCATATTTGATTATAATTAAAAAGCTAAACGTCGATCAAAGTACCAACGAAAAAGCACTTACAACGTAGTGGAACTAACCAGTTTTGTTCACAGTGGACCAGCTGTTTTCTTGTGTTTTGGAACAGATAAAATCACCATAAAAAACACATAAAAGTGTTCTTTCTAGAATTGAACCAAATCATTTTTTTCAATACAAAACGTCATATGATTTCAGATCATGTGACCCACAGTCCTGTATTGAAGGTTTTTAAATAACTTGCAAAGTCTTTCTCTTTTTAATCTTATGGACTAAATTCGAATCCATGTATATTCGATATATTCTGCAAAAGATGTTTTTTGCAAATAAAATAAATTAAAATGCTTTTAATTTCTTAATACCGGATAACAACTTTTGTTCAAAACTTAAAATTTTATAGCGAACAGTTTTATAATTTTGTGTTGCCAGTTGAGAAGTGTATAGAGTGATCCACGAATACCGAAGTCCTTCCATAGATCAGTGTAATACTAAAGATTAATCTTAAGTATTTTGACAGCAATTGCTAACGTCATTGGAAATGGAATTCACACTGAAATGAAATTAAACAAAATTTCATCAAGAACAAGTGTTCCAGCGGATGAAAAGTTTAAGGAAACAGTCTAATGGCTTTTCACAAATAAAACGAGTAAAAAATCATTTGCAGTATCTGAAACCATCACACTTTTCAAGCAAATTAAAGGAAACACCAATTAGAAGATCTAGAAGTCAATTCCTATAGATGATGATTTTGTTGAGCTCTTAATTTTTGATGCAGCATTCCACATCTAGAAATGGAGTATTTTATACGATTCGATGGTAGCGGCACGAGTCTAACAAAGCATATCCTGCAGGCGACATATATTGAATATAAAGATAAAATTTAATTAAAAGCCACACTATTTACTTATTTTAAATGTACTCAAGACTAAAGGTGTGTGTTTGTAAAATAATAGATTTATTCAAATCTTTGTTGTTAATGGATTTTCTATCTTTTTTTATACGAAACTGTAATATCTCATTAATATTAACAATTTCAATCGAACCAATTTCAATACAACTCCAACTGTCCAAACCAAAAATTTATTTGTGATATAAATTAATATCAAAATCCTTAATATCAAACTTCTTCTTATGTGTTAATTATATATTTTGAATATTTTTATTAGTTTTTATCCAACAGCAACCTACTCCGGATGATCTTCAGACCCTTGAATTTTGAGTTAATTGAAGGATGTCAACGTATGAATTTTGAAACAAATATTTCTAGTACAGCCACAGAAATCTTTTTAGTGGAACTATAAGAGAAAGAAATTATATGTCAAGGTATACATATCTTTATTGTTACCTTGTCATATAAGATTTGTAGCAGGGGTCATTCCAAACACTTTATTGTGTAGAAAGTGAAAAACAATTCCATTATAAGATAAAGTAGTAAAATTCAAAACGCTTGTTTGCTGTATGTAGATCATTTTATGATGAAGATACAAGTAATTGTAGTTCATCAGGATCAGAGGCAGCTTTATGCCATCAAAGAAAGTGTTTAAGTAATTTGTTAGCAACATGGCAAATGACGATCATAACATAAAAACCTGAGAAGCCAATTATATGCAAAAATAGTTTAAAGAAATATATGTTTTTCAAAATATTCTGACTATGAACATTGACGCACTTGAAAATTTAGTGGTGGAATCAACGTCACTAAATAATTAGATATGAATTATATTCATGAATAAACGAAATTTATGATTAAACGAAATTTATGAAATATCAGCAGAGGAGGATGGGACAGATAAGAATTTCCTTTAAAATTTTATATAAAAAGGTAAAAATTATACGAATTCCTCACTATTATTTTGCCGCGTAGGAAAGAGTTAAAATCTGAATTGCAACATGAAGAAGATAATTTTATTTTTGTGCTTGTTTTTTGCTGTGACTAAAGGACAGGTAAGTAAGATCTTATAAAAGGACAGACATTAATTTAAATCTAATTATCAAAATGAAAGGGTAATAATTCCGAACAAAGCAAATAATTAAAAGAAAGTAAAAAGAGTAACTTTTGCAACCAAATCAGTTGTCATAGTTTGGGGTTAATACTTCTTGGTTTCCATAAAATCGATAAATTTTAGCAAGAAATTCAGTTAAAATCGTCTAAAGTTTACTTTAAATTTTTTATTTTTAAATAAATAATTTCTTTTAGGTCAACGATGTGAGCGTCCAGTCCTTATATGCCGGAGTCTTGAGATATTTTGAAAGTCCATGGATAAATCTCTACTCGACACTTCCAAACTGTCCTGATGTTCATGACTCAATGCTAAAAAACTTAATGAATAGCATAGACCAAGTAGAAGCAAAAACTGACAGATTTGAAATTGAAGATGAATTACGAAAAAAGTTTGTCGACAATATTAAAGACCATCCAAATAGTTGCTGGGAACGGCTAGTCACAAATATTGAACCTTTTGCGAAAAGTATCCTGACAAATATAAACGCAATGAAAAAATTTTGGACAGACTACTATGAAACTACAACCAAAAAATGTGCCACTGAAAACATTAAAAGAACTGTATCGTACACTACTTGCATTGATGTCGTGGTCAGTACTACATTTATTAATAATCAAAGACTCCACAGATTCTCACCAGCAGCTTTTATTCGTTTTAGAAAACCAACACGGAATATACCATTAAGAGATACAAGGCAGAACTGGAGGCCATGACGAACAACTCCAAATCTTTGATAATTGAAAATTTTAATGTCTTTAATTTATGCAACAAAGAGCTTAAACATGAACGCATTCCGGTAAGGGACAGAAGTCTGGCTTGAAGAGTATTTCATTTTAAGTTTTTATATTTTACTGTATAGAAAAAAGACAAGAACATCCAGTCCTTATACGAAGAAGTTTTAAAAGTTTTTGAAAGTAAATCCCGTGATCTAGATGTATATTTAACGCAAAATGCTGATACGTATAAGACATCGCTTCAATACTTAGAAGGACGCATAGACCGAATCAAAGCTGAATTTGCTAGATTTGAAGTTCGAGATGAATTAAGAAAGAAATGTGTCGCCATTAATCGCGGAAAAATACCGAACATCGAAAATGTCAAAAATGCCACCAATACTTGCTGGGATCATCTTGTCATGAATATCATCCCTGTTGTGCAAGACGTTAAAAAAAATACAAATTCATTGGAGGAATATTGGACAAAGTATTATCAATCTGGGAAAAAATATTGTTCGAATAATTACGATAAAACAACTGAAGATTACACTTCTTGTATTGACAATATGGTGAGTATTTTTCCCATAAGACAGTCATAAGAATCCGCGGATTTTTAATAAGTAATTTCTTTTAAATATTTGTTTTAGTCAACCCTCGCTGCAACAAATATTAACAGATTCAAAGAAGATCTCAAAACTGTAACAGATAATGCCGAGTCTAAAATGCGTGAAAACTCTGAAAAGTTAAATAAATGCAATGAAGTCGTTGAAAATTATACAAATATGCAATGTAAGCAGGCAAAGCAATCGTATCTAGTTTGTCTCCGGGACAATTAAGCTCCTAAGGATAATATATAAGAGTTTGCATCGAAGAAACCAATGTTAAAATTTCTTATGATACAAATAATAAGAAAAGTCCAAAAATTTAAATTAAGAAATATTTGCAAAAAATTTCAACAACAAAAATTGATGATGTTACATTTTTATATTTTTATAAACAACAATTTTCCCCTTTACCAAATAATTGTCACACAGTTTTTACAATAACGTATTGAATATATTGTGCTGTTTTTGTTTTTAGCCAAATTCGCGTTTTTATGACTGAATGAAAAACATTTCAACAAATTAGGAATTTTTTATAGCGAACACTTGTTTGAGAATAAAACTGAAATAGATTAAGCAAATGACAATTGTCGTTGATACCCAAAGTCTTTCACTCTTACAGGTTATAACAGATGTAGAACAATGCACCCAGGCGACTGACAACGATAATAATGTAAAAAGGAAACATCCACAAATAAATTGGAAATAAATGAATGCAATGAAAATATTTGAGAAACATTAAAAATTACACAAAAGAGAAACTTTTTCTCGCGGTTTTTCAAAACATAAGAATGAGGCGCAATCGCACAAAGGTAACAAAACAATTGCCACCAACAAACATGACTACGAGAACAAAATAGAGATGCTCTTAGAAGATAAAAATGCTTATCGCATTATTAGAACAGATCCTACTACAAAGTTTATTAAAAGTAACAACGCCATAGTCTTGGACCTGTAGAAAAAACAATACGACAGGCCATTACGATACGTAGTGTCATCATTTAAATTTTCTTGTTACCAATTAAGTAAATATGTGGGAAATTTACTTAGAAATATAGTTTCGGACGGAAATAATGTAAATAATTCATTTCATTTGAAGCAACGAATTAAAACAGTAAAACTTGATAACATCACTTCTTAGCGTTTTGATTCACTAATATTCCCATCCACACTGCGATAGAAAATATAATGGACAAATGGAATACAATAAAAAGCAACACCGCGATCCCACGCTCCAAATTCCTTTACATATTCAAGTTCTGTCTATATGAGAACAACTACTATATTTATAACCAAAAAGTCTACAACCAAATAGTTGGTATGCCCACGGGAAACACCCTCTCTCCGGCAATTGCCGATATCGTTTTGGCTAATTTACTTGACTTAACTCTACAGTTAAATCATTAATTTAAAATGCGTAGCTAAATACGTAGATGATATTTTAGCTTAAATCAACATCGAAAACAAGTATGAGTGAGATATTAAACACTCTGAACTGGTATCAGCCAAAAATTAAATTTACTTTAGAAGTTGAATCAAGAGGAGAAATTATATAGAGAAAATAATACGAGTACAAATATGTCAAAGATTTTACGTCAGTACCTGTCATAAACTTAACCTGACGGTGCTCTTCGCACTGGGTGAATAAAGTCGTACCCCAATCGTCCCCGTCGTCCCTTCCAGAGCGGTTCTACATGTCCCCTTAATAGAGACGACATAGTAGCAAATTCTGTACAGGCTGCAGAACCATGTACAGACACCTTGGTAAAGTGCTGGAGCTATCTAACCTCCTACCACCCCAATAGCCCAGCAGTGAGATACCCCCTATCTTAATAGGCACTCACCAACCGCAACCACCAGGGCAGCTCTATCGAATAGCAACAGCACATAGAGATATATGGCCTGAAGAGAGCATCTAAAATCGGTCACTAGCACCATATTGCAGACACACTCATCCGACCCCATAATTCTTCCCTCGTATCTTTGGTTTTTAACCACAGCCACCAATAACCAGTCTAGGACAAGTCCTAGGGGCTACTGGTTCCCGTGGTACTAGATAGGAACCCTGGTCGGCCTTGTGTTAAAAACACCTCCGATTTTAGGTCCCGTGCAAACCTGAGGTATCGGTAACACCTCTACCCAGACAAGCATAGGCAAAGCTACTTCCTTAATTATTTATATGCACGCCCGTTGTCCCGGTTTCAGGGATTGGGTAGTAACATATTAAGTTCTACGGGTAACTGGCCAAAGGTTAAGGTCTGGAAAGACCATGTTACCCATCCGGACGAGCAAGCGAACCCACTTTTACCTTTAATTTACTTGCATGCGTTATCAGCAAAAAGGCCTAGGTAAGGAAACCTGATAACCTTATATCCCAGGAAGCACAACACCACGCCACCAAGACAAGATGTATAATCCATGCCCCCCGGGGGATAACACAAGCACAATAACTATTGACTGGTGCTCAAAAAACTTATAAACCGAAAAACCAGATAAATACCGCCAAAAATTTCATCCAAAGAGTTCTTGACATCACTGACCATCATTTCCACACACCCAAGATTGTAAAAATCACCAAGACAATAACTGCCAATAGTTTTCCTTAATATTATCATACAAAAGCGTAGAAGATAGCGAACACGGCAACCAAAACGAAGATGGGAACCTGGTCTCACTGGTTCTAAGAGCATAAGAAAAATAATAAATAAAAATGACATGACCTTTGCTTACAGACCAAACGAAACATTTTAGTGGAATATTTACAAATACCAAAACTAAAACAACAACAATAACGCTTACGAAATTCCTTGTAAAGGATATGACAACGACAAGAACAACTGCAATTTAGTTTATATTGGCACTATTAAGAGAAGTTTGGAAACAAGACTGAGTGAGCATAAAGCTGATATTAATAAGAACAAGGAGAGCACAACGATGGAACAAGGAGAGCAGGACGCATGGTACAAGCAGTCACATACTTGATAAGGAAAACCATGTGAGAAAGTTTAAGAACACAACGAAAAATTAAACAAAAAGTGAAGAAAAAGGGTGATACTGATAATTTAAGTGCTACTTACTCGTGTAGGATGGTAATAGAAAACAGTCTATCATTTTAAAAAGCGTTTTTCAAACGTTTGTGTGCAGTAGGTGAATTTTGGTTTTAGGAAAGTAATATAATAATCCTTAATTTTAAGCGATTGTTATTTATAAAATTTTAACGTTTTGAATTATTTATTTAAATAGTTCTAGGACAAAGTGAACAAAACGTACTGGATATATTTTTTATTTATTAATTTTTCAATGCTAGTTGAAGTAACAATATGTATTAAAGTCTTAACTCTAATATAATTAATTATTCAAGTCCAGCCAAAGCCAGGCAAAGAGAACACCAGCTTCTATGAGTTATTCTGTGCTGTTTCTACAACCCTCGTTACCTCCTTTCATAGTAAATTTACGACCACTTAATTTGTGAGTGTTTGTGGGTAATTTCAACGGCAATTTAATTATTAATCCGCTGTACCGATCTGTGGGCTGCAAACATTTGCGAATACAAGTATGTACCTTTAGTTTAAGATGAAATCTTCCAAAGATTGAACTAAAAAATATGTCGCTACATGCGGTCTAAAAATCAACAAGCCGCTATTCCCCTAGGATTTAAAAGTCTACACTATGACTTTTAGACCCGGAAAGGACCAGACAATTGTTGAATCGGAGAGACATGTAATTCTCTTCTTTTATTATATCAAATCTATTTGAGAAGCATGCTGACCCTATACTCAGCATTTGTTTGATAGTGCTGATATATGTCTGCCTGAAACACAGCCCACTCTTGCTCTGTATTAATTATATAATCTGAAGATGACGCTGGTAAAAGTGTTGCTCATCTATTAATGACGTCTTGATCACGGCTTGTGATTTCTGCTAACAAGTCAGCATTTATTTTCGCATGTTTCCATCATTTTGGTAGATTTTGTGTCATGTATGTAAAAGTTTGCAGAATATATTTACTTTATCTGTTCCAATAAGGAAAATTATCATAAGTGGTGTACTTTATAGAAAGGTAACTTAATGAAAAGATGTACACACTCGCGGTTTGCATTGACATTGAGGGGGCTTTCAACAACGTGCATACCGATACACTTATCCATTCTCTGGACCAGTTTAATGTCAACCGGGCGATGCGCGACTGGATTGGCAATATACTAAGGAACAGATGGATTAATTGTGAGGCGCACAATGTAAGCATAAAAAAAAGGGTGCAATGTAGGACTCCACACCTTCCATGGACCACAACAACACATACCCCCATTGGGACTCTGACCCATGAGGGATTCGAGACAGTCTGCTACGCAGATGACGTCATGATACTTCTGAAGGGAAGGGATCCAAATAATTTGTGCAGGAAGGCCTGGCACACAACTGTGCTCAACCAAGAGGGTTGAACGTTGAACCAGAAAAAACTGATATTGGCCTATTTACAAGAAAGGCGAAGATAGCTTCATATGATGAGCCACGCTTTCTTGAAAGGACAATAAATATTTCCGACAGGGTGAAGTATCTAGGAGTCACTCTCGATCGGAAATTAAAACGGAAAGACCACATAAACGAAAGAGTCAAAAAGGCTCATATATGTTGGTCAATCTGTAAACGTGCCACAGGCACAAGATGGGGTCTAAATCCAGAGATGACGCACTGGCTTTATAGTAGCGTTATCAGACCGATTATGACCTATGCTTCTATAGTGTGGTGGACATCGATGAAATATAAATGCAACATCAAAACAATACAGAAAGTTCAGAGAACCTGCTGTCCTGGTATAAGTGGGGCCTTCGGAACGACATCAACAGGGGCGATGGAAACAATATTATCTATTCAGCCAATCGAAATTCGTATAAAATATGAAGCGGCTCTTACGGCAAAACGACTAAAGGTGATGGGTGAGTGGGTAGATCAGGAACACGAAGCGCATCACCAACGAATCTTTACGGCCATAGGAGAGTCCATACCGCAAAATGTCGCAAATGACCGCATACCGGAGACTAGACTTGAGGCCAACTGCGGAACATTGATCCCCGACATCCATTCCTGTTTGACCGACCCTTGGAACCAGATCCCCATGAGGCTTCGTTGTTACACGGATGGATCAAGGTCGAGAGGGAAAACGGGACTTGGTGTTTATGTAGCCGGTATCATAAAAGTATCATTAAATAAAACCAACAAATATAATTAATGGTGACTGAAACTAATTAACGTACATATTCGTGAATTACAACTAAGTAAAAGTTATATTTTATATCAACGTAGATTATAATAAGTATAAATAAAAATTTATTTCTGGTAAATTAGTAAAATAACAGAAAATATTTTATTTTATGTTCGAAGATTAATAAAATCAGAACACTATAATTAATAATATAATACTTACGGTTTATGGACAATAAAGACTTACCTGAAATTAAAAAAGCGTCAAGTAAGTGAACTCTTGTAAAAAGTAAAATAATAAATATTAAATTATTCGTTAAAACTTATACGTTAAACCTGCAAACGATCAATAACAAGAGTTGAAACTACAATGCGACTTACAAATATATGAAACAGTTTTTAAAATTTTTAAGATTAAAAATAAAATAGGAAAATCGTGCAACCATATTATCGAATAAATAGCGTAATTAACAAAAGAGCAATTGCTATTGAACTTTCCATTTTTTTTATACGAAACTGTAATATCTCATTAATATTAACATAGCGAACCAATTTAAATAAAACACACATTATCCAGCTCTTATTTGTGGTATAAATCAACACCAATATAACTCACGTACTAATATGTAAATTCAACAAAACCTATGCCGGAAGATCCTCCGATCCTTAAACTTTGAGTTAACTGAAGGATGTCAACGTATGAATTTTGAAACAAATATTTCTAGTACAGCCACAGAAATCTTTTTAGTAGAATTATAAGAGAGAAAAATTATATGTTAAAGTATACATATCTTTATTCTGACCTTATCATATAAGATTTATAGCAGGGGTCATTAAAAACACTTTATTGCGTAGAAAGTGAAAAACAATTCCATTATAAGATAAAGTAGTAAAATTCAAAACGCTTTTTTGCTGTATGTAGATCATTTTATGATGGAGATACAAGTAATTATAGTTTATCATGATCAGAGGCAGCTTTATGCCATCAAAGAAAGTGTTTAAATAATTTGTCAGCAACATGGCAAATGACGATCATGACATAAAAACCTGAGAAGCCAATTATATGCAAAAATAGTTTAAAGAAATATATGTTTTTCAAAATATTCTGACTATAAACATTGACGCACTTGAAAATTTATTAGTGGAATCAACGTCACTAAATAATTAGATATGAATTATATTCATGATTAAACGAAACGTAACGAAATTTATAGGCATCTGAAATATCAGCAGAGGTGGATGGGACATATAAGAATTTTTTTTTTAAATGTATATAAAGTGAAAAAATTATACGAATTCCTCACTATTATTTTGCCGTGTAGGAAAGAGTTAAAATCTATTTGCAACATGAAGAAGATAATTTTATTTTTGTGCTTGTTTTTTGCTGCCACTAAAGGAGAGGTAAGTGAGATCTTATCAAAGGACAGACATTAATTTAAATCTAATTATCAAAATGAAAGGGTAATAATTCCGAACAAAGCAAATAATTCAAAGTAAGTAAAAAGAGTAACTTTTGCAACCAAATCAGTTGTCATAGTTTGGGGTTAATTCTTTTTGGTTTCCCTAAAATCTATAAATTTTAGCCAGAAATTCAGTTAAAATCGTCTAAAGTTTACTTTAAATTTTTTATTTTTAAATAATTAATTTCCTTTAGGTCAATGATGTGAGCGTCCAGTCCTTATATGCGGGAGTCTTGAGAAATTTTGAAAGTCCATGGATAAATCTCGACTCAACTCTTCCATACTGTCCTGATATTTATGATTCAATGCTAAACAACTTAGTGAACAGCATAGACCAAGTAGAAGCAAAAATAGACAGATTTGAAACCGAAGATGAATTACGAAAGAAGTGTGTCGACAATATTAAAGGGCCTCCAAATAGTTGCTGGGAACGGCTAGTCACAAATATTAAACCTTTAACGAAAAGTATCCTGACAAATATAAACGCAATGAAAAAATTTTGGACAGACTACTATGAAACTACAACCAAAAAATGTGCCACTGAAAACATTAAAAGAACTGTATCGTACACTACTTGTATTGATGTCGTGGTCAGTACTACATTTATTTATAATCAAAGACTCCACAGATTCTCACCAGCAGCTTTTATTCGTTTTAGAAAACCAACACGGAATATACCATTAAGAGATACAAGGCAGAACTGGAGGCCATGACGAACAACTCGAAATCTTTGATAATTGAAAATTCTAATGTCTTTAATATATGCAACAAACAGCTTAAACATGAACGCATTCTGGTAATGGACAGAAGTCTGGCTTAAAGAGTATTTCATTTTAAGTTTTTATATTTTAATGTATAGATAAGAGACATGAACATCCAGTCCTTATACGAAGAAGTTTTAAAAGTTTTTGAAAGTAAATCCCGTGATCTAGATGTATATTTAACGCAAAATGCTGATACGCATAAGACATCGATTCAAAACTTAGAAGGACGCATAGACGGAATCAAAGCTGAATTTGCTAGATTTGAAGTTCGAGATGAATTAAGAAAGAAATGTGTCGCCATTAATCGCGGAAAAATACCGAACATCGAAAATGTCAAAAATGCCACCAATACTTGCTGGGATCATCTTGTCATGAATCTCAGTCCTGTTGAGCAAGACGTTCCAAAAAATAAAAATTCATTGAAGGAATATTGGACAAAGTATTATCAACCTGGGAAGAAATTCTGTTCAGATAATTACGATAAAAGAACTGAAGATTACACTTTTTGTATTGACAATATGGTGAGTATTTTTCGTATAAGAATCCGCGGATTCTAACTTAGAAATTACTTTTATTTGTTTTAGTCAACCCTCGCCGAATCTAATATTAACACATTAAGAGAAGATTTTAAAGCTGTAACAGATAATGCCGAGTCTAAAATTCGTAGATATTCTGATAAGTTTAATAAATGCATTGAAAACATTGAAAATTATACAAATTTCCAATGCTACCAGACAAAGCAATCGTATCTAGCTTGTCTCCAGGACAATTAAATTAATCGCTCTTAAAACTTCATAGTAAGAAAAGGTCCAAAATTTAAAGAAAGAAATATATTGCAAAAATATGGAAAAAAAGAAATTGATGTTACATTTTTATATATTTATAAAAAAATTAGTTTTAGTTGGAATTTTATCCAAAATTTTTTAATGTGGCTTTAGCTCTTCATAAGCACTTTGAAAACATTCAACCTCGTATTTTTATGACAAACGAATCAAATACAATATGAGAATTCTATATCGTGCATGATTATTACAAAATACATAATCATACTAGACTCACGTTGAGTATAATTGTTGTTGTGTTTTTTGTATAAAAGAATTCTAGGCCTACTATGATTATGAATTTTTTAATAATCATATACGATAAAAAATTCCCATTTTGTGTTTGTTTGTTTTGGCATTAATATATGCGAGGTTGAATGTGTTCAAACTGCTTAAAGTTCACTGACGATTTGGTTTAACGACCAATCAAATGTCGGTATATGAACAGCTTAATCCACAAAAAACAATGTGATTCGCAAAAACTCTAATTTTTTTTAACAATTACTTGGGGAGAATGTCCCGAATTAATAAATTTCAAGTAACAATATGTATTCAAGTCTTAACTCTGATAAAATTAATTATTCAAGTCCAGCCAAACCCAGGCAAAAAGAACACCAGCTTCTATGAGTTATTCTGTGTTGTTTCTACAACCCTCGCATTCGGCTAAGAGTAAGAGTGTCCTTCCTTCTGAGTCAAGTAAGGCTTCTATAGCTTGAAATAACGCAGTTTAGTAGGCTTAGATGATACTCTAGTTTCTTTGTGTGTACTGAAACGTGTTTTGTAAGGAAAGCTTGATTCAATAGATCGTCTAGGCTTTACAAATACTAGAATTTGCACCATAGGAGGAAGTGGTTGCAATCATACAGAGAATTTTATTTTTGCGCCTTTGAATTTCTTTCAATATTAAATGCTGAGGCAATAATTTCAAAGCACCACACTGATTTTAAAATTAATTGATCTAGACTGATTTTGAAGTACAAGATAGGACCCACTACACTGCCTTTAAAAGCTCCTGATTCTATTAGCTGTGGTGTGCCTAAAAAGGTACGTTCTGTCATAATAAACTTACGATTACTTAATTTGTAAGTGTTTGCTGGCAATTTCTGCTCTAATTAAATTTTTAATCCTTTGTGCCGATCAGTGGGTCGTAAATCCTTCAAAGACTGAACTAAAAAATATCTCTTTGTATTCGCGACTATTTTTTAGTATTGGTTACTAAAATATGAAAAATTGCATGAGATGATGTGATACCAAAACGTTGGGACGGAATGTTTTGCGGTCTAAAAATCAACAAGCCGCTATTCCCCCAGGATTTAAAAGTCTACACTATGACTTTTAGACCCGGAAAGGACCAGACAATTGTTGAATCAGAGAGACATGTAATTCTCTTATTTTATTATATCAAATCTATTTGAGAAGCATGTTGACCCTATACTCATCATTTGTTCGGTGGTGTTGCCATATGTCTGCCTCAAACACAGCACTGGTGATTGGGAATAAGCCCACTCTTGCTCTATATTAATTTTGAAACCTGAAGATGAAGATGGTAATAGTATTGCTCATCAATTAATGAAGTCTTGATCAAGGCTTGTGATGTAAATAGTGAAAGGCTTTCACTATTTACATCCGAGTATTATAAACGTTCAGCACCCTTTTATATTAGAAATTGATTACTTAGTTTATTATGTTAACAGTTGTAGCATTTTATTTTGAAATATCAGTTATATCATTCAAAATAAAAATTTTCTGAATATAATAAGCCTGAAAGTAAATTGAAATCCACGTTCTCAATAGAATTTGCGATGTTAGTAGGTAGTGGACAATTTTCTACAGCAATTTGCTATTTCTTATAAATACCATCAAGTATTTTTTATCCTGAAAACTTTGTTTGCATATTTGAACTAATACCCTTGCATCGTATACAGAACCATATAGAAGTAATGTGATCCGAAAGTTCTTTGGGTTGATTACTGGACGTCAACATTTTTTGAAAAATGTATTTTGTACAGCCACGGTTCGACCCCTTAATGAAATTTTAAGAGAAAAATCGTAAACAAGATTTTGAAAAAAATTCCATCCCAATACAATTAAATACTTTTTTCTCCTTTGTGGAAATTTTTTGATAGAGATACGCTTATCATGACGCCTTCGAAAGAAGTTTTAAAAATGACGTGTAAACAACATGGCAATTAACGATAAAGACTCGAAATGCAAATTATATAAAAAAGTAGTTAAAAATAGAATATGTTGTTCAAGATATGACAACAGTAAAAAGATAGCATTGACGCACTTGCAAATTTATCAGGTGGAATCAACATAATTTACTACTTAGATGTGAATACATACATGATAGAGCGAGAGGCATCTGAAATATCACCAGATAAAAACCTTCTTCGAATTTGTATATAAGAAGCATTATTTTGGCGCCTTGGAAGAAGTTAAAATCTTATTTTAACATGAAAAATATAATTTTAGTTTTGTGTTTAGCGGTTTGTTTGGCTGTAGCTAAAGGACAGGTATGTAAGCTTTCCATTTTAATTTGAAAACCATTACGATGTCCTTATAAAGGAAAGCTAAAACGTTAATTAATTGCAAGGAGAAATGATTTTGTATCAATTTCTTAAGATGAAACGATAATAATGCAAAACAGTGGTTTCTGTTTCCTTAAACCCTAAAGCATAAAACAAGAAAATTAAATGAAACCCATTAAAAATATTTCCAAAATATGTAAATATATTTTGGTATGGAAGACAAACGCTAATTAATCCTTGAAAAAACTCGTAGTTCCTTGGAATATATTCGCTCAATCCTTTTTTAATACAATACTGAAAAGCGTCGTTTGGACACTTGGTTTTCGTACACTCGAAGTGATTAACATAAAATATATTTCCATAACAAATATATTCTAAATACAATCTTTTGTAACATATACACTAAAATTATCCCTCACTGTTACTTTGGTGTTAAATTGTGATTTTGGCAACTACAAAAAAAATTAATCCCAGCTATGGATACAATACAATTATTCCAAATATCTTCAAATTGAATTGTATCATACTTTTCACTGATATTTACCAAGAAAATATAAACACTATTGTACAATTCGACAACCGATTGCAACAATAAAAATGGCCTTTGATTTGGGCAACTAAATTGCACTATAAGTTTTGTGTCTTTATATAATTAATTTCTTTAAGGTTAATCCTCTGAGCCTCCAGGCCATATACGGAAGTTTTAACTAAATTTGAAAGGCCATGGGTAAACCTTGATTTGCCTGTTCCAAAATATCCCGCTGTTTATGACTCATGGCTAGAAAACATAATAAGCAGTATAGAGCGGACGAAAGCAGAATTAGACAGACTTGAAAGAGAGGATGAATTACAAAAGAATTGTGTCGACAATAAGCGCTCAAGGTTACCAAACGCTGAAACTGTCAGAAAGATTGCAAAGAACTGCTGGAAACAACTAGTCACGAATCTCACTCCGTTTGCGAAAAATCTGTTGACCTATGTAAAGTCAATGAAACAATTTTGGACAGACTACTATGAAACTGAGAGCAAAAACTGTGCCATTCAACACAATAAAAGAACCCCATCTTATACTACTTGTCTTGACGTCGTGGTGAGTACTGAATCTCTTTACAATCTATGACTCCACAGGTTCTCACCTGTACCTTTTATTCGTTTAAGGCAACCAACACGGAATATACCATTAAGCGGTACAAGAAAGAACTCGAGGCCATGACAAACGAAGCCAAACCTTTAGTAATTCAAAATACTAAGAACTTTACTACTTGTAATGTAAATCTTGAACTTAATACAAAAAAATTGATGCATGTAGGTGAAGGATGCGTATCCAGCGTGTCGTAGGGATGATCCAACTCAAACTAAAAATTCAGATTAATTCAGATGAGTTAGACTAATACTAATCACTCGTAAAAATATTTAAATTTAAATAAAAACGCTCTAAGCTGCTTGTAATTATGTTATTATTTGTTTCTGAATTAACTTTCATATGCCAGAAATGTAATAAAATTAATAAAATTAAAAAATTAAATCAAAAAATTCATACAATTATTGGACTTTCCAAAGCCTTCTGAAGACTGTATATAACCTTTGTTATAATTTGTTATCAAGTGGAATCTCCGATTAAATAAGAGAAAACTACAAAGGGGAACACAAATAAATAAAGATATTTGCGTCAGCCAAAAACACTGCATAATAATATTTTTTCATAAATTTCTTTAATTATGGTCAATAAAAATAACACAACTAAATAATATAAAAAATGTTTCATATACACAAACTTGCTTTTATATGTTCGTATGTTGTTGGCAAACAACAACTTGCGCTATTAGCTAAAGAGGACATGCTTCCACTGAATAGTTGATTATAATTGTTTCAGTAATACCACAAAAAAAATCGACGTTAAGATAGCGCCAATGCATATGTATCCTCAAAAATATTACCAAAATTTTAAAAATCGTAAAATTTTCTGATAAATTTTTTAATTATATCTGTAGTCTTTGAATAAAATTACTGAATCGCACTGCAAGTCTCTAATCTCTTCTTAAAAAATATTGGTTTCTTGCAAACCACTTGAATGACTTGAATGCGAAATTGTACATAAATAAGGACAAATACGTAGCAAAACAAGAAAATATCCTTGTAACTTGGGATTGTAAGTTACAAACCTTCAATTAAACGCTGAAAATTTACATAAATTGCGTTGTTTAAAAGGAAGAAAAAATTTAGGACACTGAAGGCTGCAGATAAAAGTTTTCAACAAAAAAAAAAAAAAAAAAAAAAAAAAAAAAAAAACAATAAAAATAAGTTTCGTGGAGGTGCATTGGATTTATTGGTAACTAATGTTTCGTATAAATTAAGTTTTTACAGAAAAACACACATAAAAACAGAAGCTTTAATTAAAACAAGCACGTTGTTATTTGGATTGTAATTTTACAAGGATAATTTGACAAAAAGTCGTCAGCATGTATCACTTCAATGAAGGTTGTTTATTTATCTTTTTATTTGAGAGAAATAATTAGAACTTCCGTATCTCTTTTAATACATATTCAAATCAGCATATTTACCTCGAGAAGGCTTTCGATACCCCCTCGCGTACAGCAGTATGGGCGGTTTTACCGTGCAAGGTTATCCAAAAAAAAATTAGAGTTCATAAAGTGTCTTTACTGTGTAACATAAACTTGCATTCACTTGTAATGGAGCAGACCAGAGCCTTAGGAGGGAATCGAGCCCACAAAATGTATATAAATTTCAGGCATCTATAGAAAAGCTGCTATTTTAAGAAAACTGAAGTTCAGGTGCTACGAGAGTGGATCAAAGTTAACCAGAAAGATATGTTCCATGTGAATCTATTAATATATTTTTGTAATTCTTATATATGAATAAATTTTCATATTTTATTTTAAAGTTTTTTTATAAACATACGAGGTTGAATGCTTTAAAAATATTATGGTTGAAGTCTACTGATTAATATGATATCTCAGTTAAGTAAGCAGGTAAGCGCATAACAAACAGCATTAAAATATTATACAATTAGTTAAAAATATGTCCACAATTATCTATATCATTATTTTTAATTGAATATATGTATCATATTCTTTCAATTCAAAATTAAAACTATTTTTCACTTATTAATTATTCCCTTTCTACACATTAAATGATTCCCAAATGTATACAAAATTATTATCTTAGCGAAAACAGCATAAAAAATCTAATTTTCTTACAAAGGACACTTTGTTTCGATGACAAGTCATCGGACATGATCTAAATTTTCAGCACTTTGAATTTTTCTGACTTCTTTCGTAAGTAATTTTAGACATCTATACTCTGTACTGTACGACTGTAAAAGTACTTAAGTTTCTTTCTTACATATTTTGTAATTATGCTTAAAAAATCTCTAAATAGTATAAGTAATTCTGCAACAAATCATAGATTTATTTCATTTCAAGCTTAATTTATTTTGCTTTAATGCTGCCACAATATTCATCTATTACTTAATTAAGTTTAATTGTGGTCATTTAAGTTAGAAAAGTAACATTGGGGAGAAGAACATGGTTATTAGAGATAGACGTGAAGCTAATTTAGTTTGTATTTTGTCAACAATTTAGATTAAAAATAACTTATATTCTTTTTATACCGATACTTTACTACGCTTGGATTGATTGATTTCTTTTTTAAGCCTTATTTGTGAAAATATCGTTGAGAGCCATTGAAATCCGGAATACTCTAGACAGACTGAACATATAAAAGCATTTCAACTGTTTTCTACGCTCACCAACAGATATTCCTAAGATTCTGTTAAGGATTTTTTTTGCACAAAGAAAAAACTTTCTTGAACTAAGTGGCAAATAAGCTGAAATAGGAAGCCTGTGGACAATTGATTATAACTAACATTCTGTTTTTCTAAATCATGTTAACTAGCACTTCTGATTTCTTCAAACATCTATTTCAGTAAAACAACAGTTGACGGTCTCAAAATCTTAATTAACTGCATCAAAAAATCAATTTTGTTTGTGGTATTTATGCCTTACGTCTCATTTTAGTTCAACTCTTCTCTGTTGCATTCAAACCTTCTATCTAACCTAATAAATTTAATTCAACATTTTTGCTTTATTTTGCGTTCTGCAGTACATTTTAGTTTACCTGGAACAAGATAAGCTGTTGATTTTGAAGGTAACTCTATTTTAAGTAGCGCCGCCGTGAAGAGTACAAATCCTTGAAATCATACATTGCGGACTTTCGCAAAAGGTTAGAATATTGTTAGTTCTACTTTGCTTCATGCTTCACACAATCAGTAATATTTGAAAATAACTTCCGTCAACATACAAAATTTTGAGAGGGAAGCACCTTAAATAATTCTGGTTAAAAAAGGCGACTTCATACAAAGTGCCAATCGAACAGAATACAAAACCGAAACAATTTTGGCTTAGTTCAAAACCCGATATAATCTATTTTTAGTTTATATATTACTTGCAGGAAAGATTGAAATATCTTCTGAAACAAAAACCTTTGAAAATTGATTGATTGTTCGATTTTCAATATCGATAATCAATATTTCAGCCCAATTTTCGAGAAAAAAATTACGGCACCACACTACAAGCAAACATTTCCACATAAAAAAATAATTTTGAAAATCGGTCCATCAATCGAAGAACGAGCGTAAATTTTTTGGTAGGGCAAACTATCCGTCCGATATAAAAGAAATTATGGAATCAACTTGCAAGCAAACCTTTTCACAATTGCTAAAGTTATCCGTATGCGAACATTAAAAATAAAGTAAAAAGTACACACGAATTAATAACTATTAAATACTACTCGAATGTCCTCGGGGCGTATGAACGATTTTAAACTTTTCAAAAGAAGTATTATGCCATGGCAGGAGCTTTGCCATGAGTATAACAAAAAATTATACATAATTTGGGGAAAACAGTCCAAACGAAACTAAAGAAGCTTAAAGGATTTTCGACAAAGGATTTTCTGTTTTCTATCGACAAAGCAAGTTATTGTATGAATTATGAGTCATCGTATAGTATAATAATTGTGCAAATGTTGTTTGTATTTCCTATATTGAAATTTGTGCAATACGTAAAGGTGGTTGTCCTAGTATCGTACAAAGGCATGAATGGGAATGTCAATACGAATGCATTTAGCTTTTACGTATCTTAAAGTAAGTTTCCTAATTGTTTAAATTAATAAACATTAGTTTTACATTAGTTCTACTTCTTGTGAGCGAATAAAGCTAAAACCAACTGCAATAAGAATAATGTAAAAAATTAGCACTTCCCAACCCTGTTTATTGAATAAAAGAAAATTGTAATAATGAAAATGCTGACGACATACAGGTTTACAATTGCAGTAACATCAATGATGTTTCCATCTGCGTGAGTAGAATAAATGAGGATTTGAATATGATAAACTGTTGGGCAATGTCCAACGGTTATTATCAAAGAAATACTTTGATAATATTCAAATTCGAATTAATGGCAACGTCATCGATTTTGTAAGCACAGCGTCCAACTTAGGTTTAATCTTTAATGATAGATTAACCTGGACTGATCACATCAACACTGTTGTCGGCAGAGTTTATAGTAAGCTTCGCAGCTTATGGGCGGTAAAGGTAGTGTCCTATACGCATGCTTCTGGCAAAGGCCTACCTGATCCCTTCACTGCTTTATGGTTGTGAAATTTATGCTAATTGTGATAGTACGGACCTACGCAAGTTGAAGGTTGTATACAACAATATCGCTCGTTATATATTTCAGAAGGACCGCCGTGACCATATTTCATCCTAAACTAAATCAATTTTTGGAATGACATTCGAAGATCTCCTGAAATACAGGTGTCTTATTTTCCTTCACAAGATCATATTCTCCCAACAACCACCATATTTGTTTGAAAGAATAGTTTTTGGAAGATCTCAACGTGGTAAAAATATAATCCAGCAAAAACACAAGTGTCTGATGTCTAAACGACAATTTTTCATTTATGCAACCAGTCTTTGGAACTCCTTGCCAAATTCAATCCAAAAACTTGGCAACGCAAACTCGTTTAAAAAGGAGATATTTAAATTATTTAATTGAATTTTTATTATTTGATTTCTAGTTGATACATAGTTCACTTTAATTTTACTATTCAAATTGCTGCACATTTTGTTTGATTAATTTTATCTACAACCACTTAATTTATTTTACATCCTTATTGTATCCATTTTTTGATGTGAAGTTTTGTTTTTAGCCATAATTTTACTCATTTTTTAAATTCTTGGCATTCAAAATACGATGTCATTATTTATTGTTAATTATTTGTTTTGTCTTATTCTAATATTACCTAATTAATAACTTGTTAATAATAGATCACTAGCACTGTCATTTATAAGATGTCTTCATCTTGTTGTGCTAGACAACAAATAATAAATAATAAAATAAATAAATAAATAAATAAATCTGGCTTCTCTTACATATTTTAAAAACATTACTAGACAAAACAAAGCCTGAATTTTCATACGTTTCTTGGATAAAAAAAATCATATGAAAAACAAAAAAAATTATTTCAGAAAGTTTGAAATTTGTTTTTGCCTTGAAAGAGATTTTGAGCGTCTGATTAAATTTTAATATTTTTGAAAATTAATGATTCGAAAATTTTTTAATCTATAGGGAAAAAGACTAATTCAAAGCTTTTGCATTAACAAGTTGTTAATTCATTATGAGTGCATTAATATTTTAATTGCATTAATTATTTTGGGAAAAAAGAATGCATTCACATTGCTCTCATTCGTGATTAACTTAAAAGCTAATTTGAGTCATTTTTTTTTTTGCAACGCAACCACAGTTAACAAATTGTTCAGGGCATCTCCCCATCTTCACTGGCCAAATTTAACCCATGGACAGTATACGAATAGTACAAAAAGTCATACAAAAAAGTTTTAAATATTACATTTTTTACAATATATTATGGAGAGTGACAATGCTGTATGACAATTTTGCAAGCCAATAATAAACGAGATACCAAGTTGCGTCCTTACACACGTCCGTCTATCCACAGGTTGTAACTAAAATAATACTAAAACTTGGTAGCCGACTCGGCAAGAAATACTAAAAGTTAATTTTACAGCGATTCGACACCAACTCTTAATCAAGTAAATCGATGTTGATTAAAATTGTAGTTTTAGAAGTCGTTTTCCAAATTGCGAAGAGTCTCCAAAATCTATTTGACAAGTTATTTATGAGGAAAAACTGCTCTAAATAAAATTTACGGCAATCGTCTTGTTGTTCAAGTGTTAGTCAAAATATGGTTCAAAAACTAATATTTTCTAGAAAAACACATCTGGAAGCTTTTAAAAAGTCTTTCTAAAACAAGCTTACTTTCTACGGATATTCAAAACTTGTATATGTATATATTCTATGCCAGTCTATTCATGTACTCATGTTCATGTTATGCCTTTTAAATGGAAAGCTTGCGGAAACAAGCTGCATATTTAGGCAGAGTACATATTGTCCCTACCATATCCAAACATAGAATGTGAAAATCAGTAATTTTCATCAAACCATTAAGCACCTTCAATTGTGAACTAAAAAGAAGTGCATCTGTTCAATGGCAAGTTTGTTTATTCTGCTGACTAAGTTTCAAGTCCTCTCTGGCACGATAATAGGAACTTTCACATTCGATAGTTGGACATTATACAAGAATATAAGGAAAAGACTTGCATCAAAGTTACATGAAAAAGTTTCACAGCAACAAATGAAAGCATTTTTTTATCATAAATCAAACGAGAATCATAGAAACAAGTATCCCTGTAAAAGTAAAGTGGAAAAAGCTAATGAAATCTAAACTGAAAAGTTCGTCTATCACTTCGCATTATCACAGAACGAGCATTGGTCCCCAGTTCAGTCAAGTTTGAGGGTCTGATGGTACATACATACATACACACACATGAATTCCTTTTCGGGACGACAAAATCAAACTTAAACTCGATTTTACAAAATTGAATTAAAATCAGTAACTTCCGGTTTTCTGATCTGTACACATCTACACACATACATACGTATTTTGACATGTGTATTATATTCAGTATGAGTATTCACTAACACGCACATGAATGTTTGCTTTAAAAATGTTATAAGCAAACGCTCATGTACATGAATGGAAGATTGTCTGTATGTCCGTATGTGAAAGTCAATTTTTGAACATTTCCAATACTTTTCAATTCTAATTATTTAGTTTGACTTTCTGTTTTTTTTTTTTTTTTTGAATTTTCAATCTGTAGGAAAAACTCATGTATGTACATTTATGCACTTAAGAAATTTCTTCAATGTATGTGTATTTCGAAGGAAAAAACAATGGTTGTGTGCATCAGTTTATATTTTTTTCGAAACTCCAACATCATCATCATCAGCCAATTGAATACATGAACAACAAAACATTTGTTTACCAATTCCATTGACCACGTTCGGTGGCAATTAATTGGAAAAGAATCACAAAAAACTAAATATTTTCAAAAAAGAAACGCAAAACCCAAAAGTAAATAAAAAATAGAAAATAAAAAATCAGCTCAAACTGAAAAGCTAAACGAAAATATCACATGCTTTTCTATAGTATAGAACTCATGGCTCGTAAAACAAACACGAACGAAAAGGATGACACAAAATTAGTGACTCTATTGTTGCAGGTTTTTTTGTTTTGTTGTTATTTTTGCTTTTCCATTTTTGGGTTAACATGAGAGAAATGGTAGAAAAAGGCAAAAATGGATATGACCTCTCCTTTTTTGTTGATTTGCTTGAAATAAAGTTAAAAAAAATCAAAAGAAAAATATTGAAAAGGTATAAAATAACAAAGACTTTGATTTTATAGTTTGAAAAAGAGTATAAATACTTTATTTTAACTATTATTTTTTGTTAAATGTAAATATTGACACTTTAAAGTCGGATCAGCTAAAGTTTAATTTGTGTAATTGAAAAGCAATAAAACGTTTTTCTCTGCGACAAAATAAAAATCAATAAATAATCAAATAAACTGCTGTTTTTATTATTATGACAAATTCAATCAAAATTGCAAATAGAATTTTTAAATATACGAGTATATGCCGAAAAATTAAAAAAATATATATACAATTTGCACAACTGCTTAACATTGTTGCACAGTGGTCAGAAATATATTTTGAACTATACGAGACAATATAGAGTAGCACGTACTCGTATATATTCTCTAAACCATCTTTAATGAAAAAAAAATGTTAAAAATGTTCTCAATCGAAGTTGGCTAACTTTTAATCGCAGTAGTTTAATTTTTTCGCTAATAATGTCTCAAGTTTCACGGCTTTTCGTTCACTATCCTAGAAGTTACAGACTAGTTACCATACCCTAGTCACATGATCTCACTCTGCATCGTGATATGGAGTCATCTTTTGCATGTGAAAAGCTAACGGAAAATAAGCAGAGGTCACTGTCTATAAGTGAGATATTAATATGATTGTGGTAAACAAATTTATGAAAATTATATCATGTTTTTTTTTAACAATATATTTTATCACATAATCGTAATAATGAAAAACTAATACTATCATATACGCTACTTTCTACATGATTAAAACTATCATATTATGATTAACTGCAATAAAAGCATTTACTACGTCGAAAAAGAGTGCTGTTAAGACAATTTAAGGTGAGATATTATCAATATATAAGATTCAGTTCACTAACAACTACATATTTAAAGCTCAAGGTGGAGGCAGAGAAGTTCATATAACCAGAAGTTCTAAGAGAAATTTAAATATTTAACACAACAAAAAAAGTTTCACAAAATATTCAAACGACTTCAAATTTAGCCTCTAGAATATCCAAATAAATTTTATATTATAATATGCGTTATCTGTTAAGATCTTAAAAGCTTTTGTTAGTCAATGTACCATCTAGTTGTCAAGTTTGTTAACATCGGACCAAGGACCCCGGTAAGCAACACATTATTTGACCTTTTAATTATTTAATTTTGTAATAATTTTAATTTTGTAATTTTTGTTGTAGCCTTAGGTCCTTTTTAAGTAATAATTTATTTTATTTTCAATATTTCGCATTGCCAGGAAATACAAATGTTTTAGAAGGTGTTAAAATTATAATTAATAAATTAATTAATTTAGTTGGTTCTCATCAATTTCGTGTGGCAAAAAACACTTTTATCCTCCAAGAAAATACCACTCCTGCAAATGCATATTCTGATAAAATCAATTTTAAAAATTGTTTTTCTAATATTTTACAAGTAACCAGAAAAAGTTCGAAATGCCCAGAGATTTGAATTAAGGAGGCTCAAATTATCTCTAGGTAAGATGCTGTATTTATTTCGTTCATTATTTAATGTTGACTTAATTAATTAATATTTCGAGGTCTACGAGTATATTATAATAAAAGGTATGCTTGATAAACTCACACTCAACTTATTGTATTATGAAATCTAAGAACAAATTTGAAATGGCGTCACGTATTCTAGTCATTATTGGTAAATTTTCTATTATATTTGTGCTGAAATTCATAACTAATTCCTCATACTCTTTAACCAAATGGCCTGACTAGTGATGGTTAATAAGTTTGTGTTTCTTTAAATATTTTTCTTCTATCCTCAAACCTTAAGAGGATGCTGTACTTTATATAAATAATAAATATTTTTGCCATGTCAATAGGTTAAATATCTCTTTGCTGACTAGCTTCCGTACACGTAAAGAAAAAACCTGAAGTAAAATGATCCTTAATACCATATTGTATTCAATCCTACAACACATAACTAAAACGTAAAAATTATTCATCTAATCGAAACAGGATTTTCCCATCTTGAACATTTAAAGTTATAAATTTCTATCATTATATGGTCATGTCCACCATTATATACATACGAGTATTTTAAATAAGAATATACTATATTTTAGCGCAGTAGAAAATAAGTGCTTCAAAAAGCACAGAGGGCAATATCAACGATTTTTGGAGATTTACTTCTTAGTTTTATGGGTCACATTTCATTTTTATTTTTAAGCCATTATTTCATATTAAGAGACTCTTCAAAAATTTATAATGAAATTATTTATTTATTTTTAGATCAAAATAAAATTCCTCCCCTAGGGAATATCAAAAATGGGATTTAATTTGTAAAGCACTTCTGCGTTGTCTGCAGGTGTAAGGATCTCATCATCTCTGAGGCATGACATGCTTTCCAAAGTATTTTTGCCTTTCTGGTCTTCAGCCGGGCAGAAGAACTTTCTCCTCTAGAGTAAGTCCGAAAGGATTTCTCCTCAATGGTACAGTTACATTTTTGTTTCAATTTCCAACGCTTTTTTGCCGAAGGCTGAAAAAGCAGAAAATTCTGTTGTAATAAAGACCAGTTTTTATCATACGCAAAAATGCTTTGAAAAGAGAATATTCTTGCGCCCGACAAAAAGCCGGCCATTCAATAACAGGGTCTCTATTTCATGTACCTTCTATTTCATGTATCCTTAGTAATAGAATGCCATTTCATTTCTGTCTGGGTTGCTATTTTCTCTCTTTGAGACTTGTTTCGTAATACAAATTGGGGTAATATTTCACCCGAAATAACGCCCCAATTTAATAATTTTTTATATACAGAAATATATGGATTTTTTTCGTGGCCATAACAACATGTATGATATAATCATCAGGTCGAACGTTAATGATAGTTTAATATTGTATCAAACACAATTTTTCTTAACGTGTAGCCTGATCAGATTTAAAAGCAATTGTCTACATGATGATATAATTAAGGTTATTTGCCAAAAATATTGAAATACTTAAACAAATGAGGAAAAATATAAATAATATATTTATTTTGTTTATTTGTTATTGCTTTTAGATTATTAATTAGCAGTTAATGAATAATTTATAAAAATTATTTAAAAACGCAGCCTTTGTATAAGACGTATCGTATTAGCCATTTACTTACATACCATGTATAGGGGTATATAATTCATAATGATATACATAATTGGTGCATTATTTTTTAAGAAAACTTCTTGTGGTTTTACCACATGTTAGAATTTTTCGTAACGAACGGCTTTTGCTTTAATATCTTGCTCAAGGGAAAAACTCCGCCGATTTTCCATTTTTGTTGAGCCGAATTCGACAATGAATAGTTATCAAAAAGAAGAACATCTTATAACCACAATTCAGTTACAAAATTAATTATATTTTTTTTAAATCAATAATACTTCAGTATAAAACTTGTCTAAAACTAAATACAAACACGCAGAGAAATAATATGATTGATACAATCACAATCACACCCGTAAACTATCTTTAGTGTTTGCCCCAAATGATTACATCTACATATGCAATGTGCACAATAAGTCTTTTCCAATACGGTAGAAGTGAGTAAATCTGGTGTTGAAGTCTTACAGGAGAACATTTTTAAATTTTAGAGCAATTTAGCATTTCTCTGCAATATAATCGTCCAACTGCATTTCCGCTTACTTATTTCCGTTCTAATAGGCCGCTGGTTTGCCTGCATCCAGAGTTGGTTCTTGGATGTTGTTACAGGGCAGAAGATCCGTAAGATTTTGCGGAGGCATTTATTGAGAAATACCTGAAGGCATTGCATGTCATGTGGTGCCATGTTCCAGGTCTCTCCATATAGCGTTCTAGCTGAGTGCGTCCATCAATGGCCTTCTCCAAATCTTTTATATTAATAATTAATTATTCTCTATCTCACAAATCGTCATATGTTATAGTTTCAAATAAAATTGTACATCAAAAAAGAAAATAAGCAGAAACTTATTACACTTTGATTCTCTAAACAAATTAGTGAAATTTTTCTGAGGGGGACTTTTTAAGTCACCAATGACAGAGGAGCTTAAAATGACTTAAACATGTACATATTTACACTATTCTTTGTTAATTCTTTCCTTATTAACTTTTTTTTATTTTAAAATTTTACTTCGAAAAAAAATTTTCTAGTAAAATGATATTAATTTTTTATGAAAATATATGTATTTGATGTAGCAAAAATAAAATTTTTGCTGTCTGGTTGGAACAATCATATTGAATATTTTACTGCTAATGACCATAGAATGATAAAAAAAATTAATTAGAAAATGCTTTTTTATTCTCAAATATCCCTGGCAGCAGTAAATTCAATTAAGCCATGTTTTTCTCTGTGTGCAAATGAAGAAAAATTTTAAATATTGACTCCATTTTGTTTAGACTTTCTCTCAGAAGCTTAATAAAGCGTTTAAATTTAACGCATAATTCTTTATGTTGGTTGCTTTCCTATTTTTTTAAATTATAATAATACAAGCATTATTCATTGTATATTTTTTAAATTTATTTGATTTTAAATTCTTCATTTAATTTCTAACACAAATAACCAGCACCAAGATAATTATTTAATCTTCTTTTTTAAATTAGTGTATTTTTTTATTCCTAAAACGATTGTAAACTACTCGTGTTCACGTTGTACAACTAAATTTAGTATGATGACACTGTCTTAGCGCAATGCAGTATATTTTTATTGTATTTGTTTTTTCTACAACCACGTGATGAGACTTTTAAAAATCCTTCACTAACTAAAGAAAAATATAAATAAATAAAAATAGTAGAGATGCCAACGAAAGCAAACAAAAATACATGTCTTTGAAACATAATAACTAAAGTACAACCATAACAACAAAATATAAACCAAATAATACCCTACAACAATTAAAGAAAAACTAAATTATTTCGGAAAATCTAACTGTTGCAAAGAAAAATTTCACTGCAAGTAGAGGAGTGGCAAATGAAGTAATAATTACGGAAACTGCAAGCCACTTAATGAATCTGTGATAGAAAAATGTGATTTATAATAGAAGGATTAAGGTCTCTCATCACTAATGGAATTAAATTATTTTAAAGCAGCATAGTCTCCACAGTCACAACTGCAACCCATATAGAACTTTAAAAATTTTACAAGCAGTTTTAATTCAAATAATTGTTTTTTTTTTATTATACAGCTGACTCTGCTCTTACAAAGACGGATACATCTTTAAAAACCTATTGATATATGGTATGAAACGAGATTTAGCTTTAGTGTTTCTTATGGTTATTTATTCCATAAGAGGCATTTCACTTAAAGTTTATATCGTGAAATTTCTTGAAATTAGGAATGACTGCACTTCTAGTATACATAAATGTGTGCACCAAATATGTTTCTTTTTTTTGTATGATGTTTATATGTCGAGTTATATACGGGAAAGAGAACCTTAAGGCGGGCAACCTTACTGATCATTTGGCTATCCTCAGGGGAATCGGGGAAATACTTGATATGTCTCAGGCGGGCGACCATATGGACCCGTTATACTGTTTCGACAGGAAATACAGGGTCCTCTTCTCCACAAGGGAATAATGGTGCGCAAACCCAGGATGGCTAAGATATGGATCGCAAATGTGGTACACGGACGGCTCAAAAACGCCCCAAGGAGTTATGGTGGGAATAGTGGGTCCTAGAGCACACAGGTCTATAATATTGAGCAGGGATACGACAATTTTCCAGGCGGAACTTTACGCGATACTGGAAACTGCGGGGATCCTATCCGAGAGAGGACACAGGGGAATACGGGTTAGGATATTCTCGGACAGCCAATCGGTTCGAAAGGCCCTGAGCGGCTGTACGTACAGGTCCAGATTATTACTGGAATGCCACAGCAGGCTCAATGACCTGGCGACTCAAAATCATATTACTCTGATATGGGTACCAGGACATCAAGGGCATGCCGGGAATGAGATGGCGGACATCTGTGGGAGAAGAGGGGCTGAGGGAAACTTTATTGGACCCACCCCCCTATTTGGGTTCAACAAAAGTCTCCTTAAGGGGGAGATTTCGAAATGGACATCGTCCAGGATTGCACAACATTGGAATGACATCAATGGGTTAGGTCACTCCAAGAAATTTCTACGCTTTGACGCTGGAAGGGCGGATCTGGCTCTAGGACTGGACAGGAAAAGCCTACGGACGCTGGTAGGGGCGCTCACAGGCCATTACACTTGCAAAGCCCCCCTATACAGAATGGCCTTATCTGACGCGGATACCTGCAGATTTTGCGGTGAGAAGGAGGAGTCGATGGAATACTTGATAGCAAATTGTGGGGCATTGTGTCACAGAAGACACAGAAATCTACATGCATATACGTTGAGTGAAGAGGATCTGCTAATGCTCCCATTGAGGGAGCTGATCCTATTTGCGAACGTATTGGACGGCTAGGGATAGGGGAAGCACAATAGATCAACACAGTCACAGTGCAAAGGGCTATCCTGGGCCAAACCCCCAGTACATTACATTACATTACATTATATGGTGGCGTTTTTGAAATACATTTTTTTTATTATTTTCTCGAAATAAATAAAATAGAAAAAATATTAAAATGAATGATTTTTAAAGAAATTCTTTCATATATAAATAATAAATTTTGTGAAAAAAATTTTCATGTCTAAACTGGAAATGAAAATTTTCGTAATTTCAAGACTGTTGTTTTCAATTATTTTTCGACTGAAATAAACCTAAAGGGGTTTTTGTTACATTGTAAAAGTTTTGATGTGGGATATAAATTAGTTTAGAGACTATGTTAATTTATATACATGAAATAACGTACTGCGACACCGGAAATGCTAATTAAGTTTCGCTAACTTATATATTGTGTTTTAATACAATAAAATTTTTGAATCAAAATCTGCTGTAGGCTTAAAGTCTATGATAATCTATTTACCTGCATGTCGTACTGTATAACTGTGGAAATGACTCTGTAAAATTTAAAATTTTCTAATTTAGCCCCAAACTTTTTATTTACTTTTTAAATTCAAAACTAGTCTAGGGTATATTTATAATATTGCAAAATTTTCAAGGGGGATACGCTTTAGTTTAAAAGTTATGCAAATTTATAGACACAGTACGAGGCCTACCGACTCAAACTAACGAACACGAACGAGACATTTAGCAAGGATGATAGCACCACTAACAGCAATTAAAGTTGACGCCTAAGCAGAAAGTCTTTAAATGAGACCGTGGAATATTAAACCTTCTTTTTGGATTGATTTACTTTTTAGTTATTTTTGTTTTTCAATATTTTAAAAAACCGAAACTTGTTTGGTGGTGACAATGCACCAAATTACCAAGGTATCCCTTAAATCGTGGTGCTACCTTCAGAAATTTCGGATAGTACCATATTTTTGCGCGGGAAACAAGAGTACCGAAGTAATCTCAACGAGGAGAATGGTTTCCGCCAGTTTATAGAGCAAGTCCCTAAAAATAGATTCACACACCAAGCAAAATTCAAAAAAAAAGAGATCGGTATATTTAGTAATAATGATCATAATGATGCGGAAGCTCTTTTTCAGCCTGCCTTGCTTTGCCTCACTTTTTAGAATTTAATTTTAAATATATGTTTGCTTAACAATTTCTAACAATTTTAAATGTAAATAAGAGCCAAAACGATTTTTAACAGATATATGTATTTACTTGCAACAAAAATTATATTCCTTATGATATTATCACAAAAATCATAACAAATGTTTTAGTATTAATGATCATATATGCTGTAATAAAAGTATACATTAAAATTCTCAAGGCAAATATTATTTTACAGCACTGTCTTAGTCGGAATAGCTTTATTATTTCAACTATATATCGCGGAATTAAGCACGAAATTATCACACTGGTAATTTTTCAGTAATTTTTTTTATTACTTGTAGGGACAGAAAGTTGACAACTTTTTGGTGAAAGACCTCGAAGAGACAGCAATTTTTCGCATGCCTGTCAACCCCTATAAGAAAATAGTTGAGGTCATTTTTAAAGAATGCTTCTAAGGTTGTGGCCCAATGCAGCGACGGAAAGATATAAAATGTTGAACTGATATTTATTACAAAAAAGGAATATTACAGCTTAACAGCTACCAACAAATACAAGCACGAATTAAATGCTTTACGGAGCCTATAGTAAACATACAGAGCATTTGCTGTTACAAACACATATAAAATCATTTTTCTAAAAGTTTGTATGAGACACACTCACGTACATCTGTCCATAGAACAGAAACGTAAGATGTTTGAAGCAATTAGACTGTATTGAGCAATTTACGCACATATGAGCTCAATTTAATTTATTAAGGCCGTTACTTACTTAATAACACAGACAAGAGGGAAGTCTCGAGGCACAAAACTTTTAACAACTTAAAATTCAAGGAATTATAAACAGTTTTAAATAGACTAGTTTTAAAAGAAAAGCAGAAGTCTCTAACAACAAGTTGTAAAAAATAGATTAATAAGTGAGAGTTTGATTAAGACCCTGTTATAATATTTGTGAAACTTTTTGTACACTCAGAGAAAAAAAGTTAGTTTAAACATTTCTTCTCATTGAAGTAAAATATTTTTAGATCTAATAACAACTTATACTTTCCCACAATAAATTTCTTGCAATTGCATATAAAAAATCTTATTAGTAGCATCTACAGATGCCAAAGATTCATATTCAAAATTCTCGCTATTTTACTTCCCACAGTAGGATTTAGCAAGTAAAAATTACAACATAAATAGTCAGCCTGTCTGCCCATGTGCCTGTAAGAAAAAGCTTGCCCATACATGCCTGACATCATTGGCATGGCACCACCATCACATCAAGAAGGAAAAACTTTGTTAAATTTCTTCTATGAAAAAGTCTGTGCGTATGTTGGCCAATATGGGAGTACGATTGTGCGCTGTTGCAAGTGGATTTTAAGTTCATTCAAGTAGTGGTTACAAATTATTAACTAATTGCGGTCTAATTTATGTTATTTGCTTAAGACTCTAAGCGCTATTCTTGCAAATGAGTTGTACACATTTATGGGGTGCACCCTTCCGTTATTGTAGCAAGTTTGCATACTGGAATCGCGGACAATGAAATTTTTTGGGGAGTCAGTATTTAAATTCAAAATAAAATATATTATTTTAGGTTTCAAATTCAAATTAGTTAAAACACATTTTAAGGAATTGTATTAAAAACACGTGTTTAATTATTTGATTAATTTTATTGGAAATGCAGTCGCGTTCAACAACCACTTTAAAGTCTTTGATGTACAACGCCTGTTTAAGAAAATTTCACAATTCGCCATTCCGATTGGGGTTTACTGTGTCCTATACCAATATACAGGTCGCATATGTGCAATTAATACAACGTGCTATTACGCCATTTCAGTTTTTAAGGATGTAAAGTCTGACATCATGTGTTTTGGACTCGTCGCCATTTAAATGAAACTCATGCCTGCATCCAACAGCAAAATAAGAAATAGATACTTCTACCACTAAAACAAATAAAATTTCTATAAATTACGTTGCAAAAAAAAATTGTTTATTAAAAATTAACACAAAAATCCCAATTTCTCAATATAGATTCAGATGTGCTGTGATAATATTAAACCCTTCTAATACACTTATCCAAAGAAATCCAATTTTAATTAACTGGACATACAAAAATTAAACATACATTTCGGCTACATAAATACTAGAAAAACTTTTTGCCACTTTAAGTTGTTGGTGCTAAATTTTCGAAACAAAAATTGCAATAAAACTATAGTTATATTTGACTGCTTCCTCTACAGTTTAATTTTTTTAGGCTAAGGTAGAAAAACGCTAGAACCATAAAGCTCATTGCGTTGGATTATATCATATTAGAACGCAGAATGAATAATCGCAAGTGTTGAAAGGTGTAACAGAAACCTTTGTTTCCAACATTGCCTGTTCTCCTCTTTCATTCGATCTGTGAAATTCCAACTTAAAGGATATCATTACTGTGTGAAATCTTCTGCTCCTTTAATTCAAAAATACATTTGACCTTGTCATACAATCTGCAATCGATTTTCAAATCTCATTGTCATTTTTTTACCTGTGCACTCAATCGAGCAGGACCTTCTATTGTGAATAATATGTTTAGGTCTTAATAAAACCTCAACTTTAGTAAAGTTTTCCATAGCAAAAGGCTTTATTGATTTTCAACACAAAATCATCATAAGTTTGCAACATTAAACATACTCTCCGGGTGAAAAAACATTAAATTAGCGTTGCCTACTTTAAGGCGTTTGCAGTAAATTTTTAAAATAATAACTGCAACACAACCATGATTTTCAACATTTTGTTTTTTTTTTCCAAAAAAAGACAAAAAGCCAATAATAAAAAAGAAAAAAAACTCATTAAATATTATAATGTTCTGTATTCCAAGCCATGTTTGGCTGCTTTCTTTGCAGTTTCTTGTATTTTTTAAGGCTAACGAAGATAAATGCCAGAAACGTGTAAAAATTTTGCCACTTATTGCAAACACGCTGCATTGAATTTAAGAACTTTATATGTGTGTATGTACTATTCAGAATATTGGCTTATGGGTTGCTTAAGCTGATTCTACAAAATGTTACAGAACTTTTTTTTATATATTTTCTTTAATGCTTTGCAAACATTTGATGCTCGTAATGGCTGCCATTAAATGTCCATCGACATCTATTGCAGTTAGATAAAAAAATGCCAATATATCCACATATTTTTTTCTTTTGTTATTGCATTTAACCCCTCAACATTGTTAGAGGAACTCTGATGAAAGAACCTAAAATAAAAAGAAAGACGAACGTGACCCAAGACATCAATTGCTATTTTGAAGTTGAAGTAGTTGTCTTTATGTTTGCTTCTCTTTTTTTTACTTGATTTATCTAAGAAAATATTTTGGATTGCTTCTTTACATTCAGTAAATATCATATCAGATTTGATTGCATACATGCAAATCGCTGGGACAAACGTATTAACCTTTGAGTAGAGGTCATTGAGAAATTGTGTTACATTGGGAATTCAACAAAACTCACTGAACTGAAGTAATAGAAATTTACAATTCATTTTTTTATCTAATAAAAAAGACTTTTAGCTGATCTAATATAAACCTTTAAAAAACACAAAAAAACTTTTGTAACATATATTTCTAACTTCTCAAAAGAAACAGAAAAAAGGATTTAATCGCGGCTTATGCTATAAACACAACAAGAAATAAGGACGAATTTTTCTTTGTGACTATTCGACATTGCTTATGCATATGAAAACTTAACATAATCTGCTTTTTAGCCGTAATTCTTTAAAAGATATGGACTCTTCAAAAGGCCATTTGTCCTTATACCCATAAACGATGAACAAAACTGGGGATTCACTAATGAAATTATTTTTTATTTAGAGAAATATTTTGTTTTCTTATCTCTTTTTTTTAATTACAATTTCCTTTCTATACTATCAGCTGAAAATGTAGATAAAAATTTATTTAACAATTAATTAAGGAAAGCAAATTGAAATAAATTATTCATTGTTTGATGCAAAATAAATAACAGTAAATTAACTATCGAAACTGACCTTCGTAGACTAGGAGGTAGTGTACTAGACTCGTAGTGCGAAGGTCCCAGGTTCGAATACTGCCGCAGAACTCTGGCAGTTTGTGTCTGATAATTAAAAGGGAGCGCATAACAAGCCTTCACTGGCTTAAGTGTATGTCGCATGACATGGGCTATCACACCCCTCCAATCAACCTAACCTAACCTAACCTAAATTAACTATTGAACTAGTAAATCAGTCATTCCATAAACTTCTATTCTTGTTGTTTTAAAAAACGGTGGTCTTTGTCTTTAAAATTTAGTTCTGCTCAATCGATTTCAAATACTTCAAAAGAACTAATTTACAGAAACTACAACACCATTGTCTGCCACTTGAAACGTTGGGGTACAAAAAGAAAATATTTACCATCATTAATATAATTCAAATATAAAACGGAGTTGGGTTATAAAGAAACAAAATGGGACCCAACAATAACTTCTATGTAGGTGATTTTAAAAGGAGTAAATAATTATATTTTTTCCAATAAATAAAAGTAAGCAACACTGATATAAAATAAATTTTTTCTAGAAAAAATCAAAAGTTTGTTGTGGCTTTAGCTCTTCATATGCCGACATTTCATTTGTTGCTAAAATCAATTGAAATTCTCATATTGTATTTGATTTATGTGGCATAAACATCCGAGGTTGAATGTTTTCAAACTGCTTAAACTTCACTGACGATTTGGTTTTAGCAACCAATGAAATGTCGGCATATGAAGAGCTAAAGCCACAACAAACTTTTGATTTTTTCTATGCATTTTGCAAAAGCTCTAATTGTTTCTAACGATTAGTTGGGGAAAACATCCCAAATAATGAATTTCCATATTAAGTATAAATTTTTTCTTATCTTTCGATATGTTTATAGGACATGTACTAAATAAGTATATAAACAATTATAATTTATTTTTCATTGCTTACCATCTTTTTAACTACTAGTCAGAAATTTTATTTCTTCCTGAGTAAAAGTCTAATATGTGTTTTACGTGAACTATTTAACAGACGAAATATAGTAAAAAAAATTTAATATTATGAACCATAAAAAATTGCCGATCAAAATTTCAGGAAAAAGGAAGACATTTCACCTGAAATTCTATTCATGCAAGGGTTGATTGTTTTAATATCTTAGAAAAAAAGTGAACGAAATTTCATAATTTTTCTAAATTGTTTATATTATTTATTCGTAAGATGCAATTCATACGATGCCTTTTTTTAAAGGCATGACTTTTAATTTTGTTAATGAGTTGGGTTGAAAAGCTTGCATGGGAAAAAAAGGCACTAAACATACACTTTCATAGATTTTTAATACTATTCTTAGCCTTTTTATAGTTTCCGGAATAATTTTCACCAATGCTTCAATGCGTCTATTACTCTCTGATCTTTCAAACAGTATTGTGTACAGTTTAAGGTGAATTACATAAAGTTTGCAAAGTTTCAAGGTTTAGAAAATAAAACCTTTTATGGGTTCCTCGAATTTGCTAACCATAGTTGAATAAAGGATATTTCGACAGTTGAATAAAGGATATAACAGCAAATGTTAAGCAAATTATAGCTCGATAGTTAATTTGGGGCAACATTAAAACTTGTAAATCTCGAAGAGCGGGCATTAACTACACGCCTAATCGCCTCTAAAGAGCAACAACGAAGACTTTCTCCAGCCCAGACATGCTTTAAGGCTGCACAAAACTTAAGATAAATAGATTTAAACACTAACAATATCTGGTGTACAGATTTTCCATATGGCCTCCGCTTTCTGTTTATCTATTTATAAGTACAATCTACTCATATTTATTTAAGTAATGCTAAGAAACGTTTTATGTAACGTGTTTTTTGTACATAATACGTACGAGCCTATTATTATAATTCAAAAACTCTAATTGACATCCCAGTTTTCAGCACACAACATAAAAGTATTGGAATTAGTGTCATAAAAGGCATAAGAAAAATTTTGTAATATAAATAAGCTTCACTAAGGTACTCTAAAAGATAATTTTTCAAAAAGTCAAAGCAAAAAAGTGATTGCATGAAAATGGCCTCATATGCAATAATTTGCTACAAACGCTGTACTTTATAGCAGAACTCCACTGTATATCAAAATTTCAAATATTTTTTTCAAATACATAAATCATTTAAGTTGAAATGACTTTAAAAGCCATATTCCTGCTCTTAGTTATTGCCCTGTAGAAAAATTTACGCAAAATAAACTATCGTCAAATATGGCATGCGGGGCAAATTTCCTGATTTATTGCATTATTACTCCTTTGATTTCAAATAGAAGGTAAGATTTAAAAGAGGTAAAAGTTATTTATAAACACCAAAAAATACTACACCACTCTTTTCAATTTATGTCCCTTCACGAACTTTATAAAAATTTGAAAACAAATTCCATTTCCGCAAAGCTTTTAGCAATAATTGCATTGTTAGTTGCTGCAAGAAGTTTGTTATTGGTTTTATCAGTTTATTTTTGCGTCTTTTCACACAACATTACCGAGAAAATCCGATTAATATCTCCCTACATAAAAATTGTGCAAAAATTATAAATAACAAGCAATTTTCGTAATTTTACACATCATTGCAAACAATTAAAATTATTATACACATCAACGAATGTATGGAGAATAAAAATTCATTAGCACCAACAAAACAAAGTAGAGAAGCATTAGTTTAATAAATTTTCTATTCTTCAGCTTGTAAAGGATAAATTATTGAGTAAATAGACTTCGATTTTTATAAGGATTTTTCTGCTTTGATGGCGCTAATTCATGATTGTTTACAGCTTATGACGTATGATTAATATTCATCAACAATATTAATCATACGTCACTACTAAAATTTAATTTGTAATGCACTGGAGCGTATAATTGTTATAAAAGTTAAGCTACTGCAAGTACATGTACTAAATGTATTTCACTTATATCAAACTATTTCTGTGACCATTATTTCTGTCCTAATCAGACTGCTGACATCATAGCGTCATCACAATCATAAAGCGTTTAAGGCTTTTATTTCTTTATGTTGCTTCCTCTCCGCCAACTTGTTGTGCCAATAAATGATGCCATAGCACTTCTTATGCTTCTTATTTTGTTGAAATGTTAAATCGGAGGACATAAAACTGCTTCAATGGCAAAAGTTTCGGTTTTTTATGATTTCTGCAGTGATTTGCATAAATAAATACAACAATATCAGCAACGTTCGCCATGCATGTAAGCATAAGTGTGGCAAATATTATAACAATTTATATTTATGTGACTTCATTCATAAGCCACTGTATGACTTGAGTTACTGTTGTTGCAGTTGTTATTTTATTATTATTATTTCTTTCTTTCCTTAAGATGCCACCAAATGTGATGCTGCTGCTTCAGTTGCTGGTTGTGGTACGTTGGCAATTTTTGGCAGAAAGAAATGCCTTAAATCTTGTTTCTCATTTATAAGACTACAATTTGGCTCAAAATAAATTGCCTTGAGATGCATTTTAGCTTTATTTGTGTCTTATGACTAGACACGGTGGAGCAACAAAAATGAAAAATTAAACATACATTTTTTTATTAATTCAACTTAATAGAAGAAACAACAATTTTTAACAATTTTAGTGAAATTTTATGGTCAAGAAAAAATTTTTGGACGGGATTGAGATTAATTTTTCTTTTCCATAAATTATTATAAAAATTTCTTCAAGATCTCTTAAATGCTTAGAAAAAATAATATTTTCTGTGCATAACATTTTGAAATATATGGTCAAAAAGGTTATAAATTATTTATCATTTAGAAAAGTTATATATTTTTTATAAAAGCCTCTTAAAAGACAGGCTTTAAAATATCATTAATATTAAGTCGTTAGTTGTATGTAAAACTTTTTTTGTGGAATTAAGAAAATTAATTTTATTCCAGTTATTTCTTATTTTAAAAATTAAATGAATTAATTTCCATTTGTTCATTGAGAATTTTTTATGCAAAGTTAAAATTTCTGAAACTTGATATTTGAAAGTTTATTGATGAATTATTATTCGCTCCAACCACAAAAGACTTATTGGCAAACTTAATAACAAAAAATAGCATTTGTTAATGAAAAGTCTGTTGATTCATTATTATTGTTATATAAAAAAAAAAAAAAAAAAAAAAAAAAAAAAAAAAAAATATTTCTTTACATGAAATCTTTTCTAGAAAAATTCTAGCATTAAAAAATATTTTTATAACTATTTTGCAAAACTCAGCTGATTTTTCAAAACTACATTTTTTACTTACAAAAGGATTTTGAAGTTTTTTGATGTTCTCGTATCCCAGATATTCACTGAAAAACATTTAAACAAATTCTTTATTTCTCCAAAAATGTTTTATAGAAATTTTTCTTCGTTTTTCCCCCAATTACTTCAGGTCATAGTAAGAATTTTTAATTCTATTTTTTTTTCTTAAATGATGACCTTATCTAAAAAGTATTTAATGAGAATAATAATAATACTTATTTATTTAAATTAAGTTTGGAAAAATATTAACTTTAAAAGCATCTATAAAACCTCCTTTAAGTTTTTTTAAACTTTTCCACTCACAAAGCCATAAAAAAAACTTTGAAGTTTAAAATGCAATAAATTTATTTGATAAAAATCTTCAAATGTTTCCAGAAGGACATTAATTAGGTATATATTTGTTAATTTTTCCGACCTTATGATATGTAATTTTTTGTTTTTATTTTTATTCCGGCTCTAGGTCATATATTAAATAAAACTTCTTTTTTTGTTTTATTTAAATTTTATTTTTTATTCCATATTTCGATCACCAAATTAAATTCCTGAAGAAGAGAACCGATGGTGATCGAAATATGGAATAAAAAAAAAATAAAATTTAAATAAAACAAAAAAAGAAGTTTTATTTAATATATGACCTAGAGCCGGAATAAAAATAAAAACAAAGACATTAATTAGCCTTACAGCCATTTGGTTAATATTAAATAAAGTTATTATTAAAAAGTATTTACCAAGAAAATTAATATTTCTGTTCAACTGTTCACTAGGATACAATATTTTTCACGTCAGCTTGGAGCCATCTAAAGTCTTTCACTAAATTTAGGACACAGGTATTACATCTGGAGGAAAGCAAGAGGTAGCAAATTTTCTTTCCCTTCCCTAAAGTTACTCAAAATTTTATTTGTATTCTAGACAAATATTCACTCTAAAGTAGAAGCTACAAAAACAGCTGTGAAGTTTCCTTTAAAAACTAATTCTATTAAAATATTTGTAGATATTGTGCAAGGAATAAAGGTCCTTGATTTGATCATAATGATATCGAAGTATAAGTTTCTATAAATTTAATTTCAGATGCAAGTTGTTCGGGTTAATCAAAGTCTTAGGTAGAGTCCTTCAGGTAAGCAGGTTGGCTGGGCTTACAAAACCAGTTACGGCCAACTGATGTAAAGGAAGTGTAAGCTCTGAAGAAATCGCCACTCGATAAAATCGCTATTACCACTTGTGCAAGATCCTTGACTATTTGTATTTCATTAAGTGGGGAAAAAAATAAGCAGATAATAGTTTATGAAACAAAGTCAGATAAGCTCATGTATTATTCAGGAACACTTTATGTATGGGCACGTGTCTTAACGATACTGGAGCAGCCGTTCTTACGAAGAAGAGTTGTTTAATCAACTCTTCGCGACTTTCAGGCTTTAAAGCAGAATGGTAATCGGTTTCATCTGAGAAATTACTGCGTTGGGGATGTGAGAAATACAGTTTTGTTCTTAATTCTTCTTCTAATATTTTGTGGCGATTTGCAACTTTTTTAAGGCCTTCTGTTTCTTTCATCATATTCTTTATATGTTTGTATGTTAAAGGCATATTGAAATGTTGTGCATATTTTCTTGAAATTTTGTTTTTTCTTAAATATTTTTGCATTTCACGTATATTGAAGGCATTTTCCAATAAGGATGGGTAGTTACCAAAAGGGATTGAGACAAGCTGTATGTGAGTTTTCAAAAAGTATCATGATTATAACCTTTTTACATACATATTTAATTAATAGTTACTTTATTTATTTTTTTAGTTAATTTTTTTTCGTACTATTTATCTTTATTTTTTTAATATTTTTCTTAATGCTTGGCACCGAGTTTGTAAATGTTCTAAGCATTCAAAATTTTTGTTAGAGATATTGAGATAACATATGATGTTGGGTCTTATTACTAAAAAGTTTCAAACATATATTCAGTCAATGTAGGCTGTGTCCCGATTTATATTAAATTTGACATCGCCTGACTATGGCTGTTTGGCTACACGAGCCACATAAGAAAGCAATACAAGAAGGCAACCGATAAGGCTAATAACGCTGAATTATATAAGTGAACTAATGCCAATTATATATCAAGTAACATAATAAAAAGTAAATCGATTTCTGCAAGAAAAATTTTTCTCCCATGAAATAACGTACTTATTTATTTTTATTTGATAACTTTTTGTGCAAACCTAAAATTTATTCCTTTATTATTTTTCATATTTTCATTTAGCTGCTTTAGCAATTCAATCGTAAAAATATAATTCTTTGTTTTTCGGTTTATATATCACACATTCATAGTCACATACACTTGCAGGATTTAAGCTGAACATAAACAAAATTGTTAAATTTTCCCTCATTTTTTATGATTGTTTTTTGGAAAAAGTGAATAAAGCAAACAAAAAATTCAAATGTAACAATCTTCTTACACAAACATTAAAAGGTATGTATATGGTAGAGTACATTAGCATGGCTCAAGAATGAGAGCTTAACGAAAGCTCAGTATGTTTTCATCTAAGCAAAGACTCAATGATCTGGTTAAACTAAATATTTAGGTTTTTCGATTACAAACAAATTCACACACTATCAAAATTTGCAAAGAGCAATCTGTATTAAGAAACTAAGCTTTTGCTTAGATGTAAAGCTTTTTCTTAAAAAAAACTTCATTATAAAGCAATTATTTTTTTAATTTATAATTGAATTCTTGTGGACTTAAAAGGATGTTTTGAAAATTTCCACACAAAAAAATTAAAAAGTCATGCAATATATTATGAAAAAAAATTGAGAAAAAGTTTTTATATTTTTATGATTCAACTTTCCTAAAAAGCGTTTTTCTTTAATTACTTTATTTAGTACAATAAAAATAATTTACATCCAAATATTAAAAAAAGAAATATATTATGAGGACTATGTCGAATACAAGCTTATCAATATTCTTTCAAAAAAGGGTTTATAAAAAAATTGCATTTAGTTAAGGTTTTCTAACTATCCTTAACATAATTTTCATATGTCAAACTTTCTGAACATTCCTAATACAAAACTGAGCACACGGCTCTATAGAAGGTTTAAGAACTGTGTTCATTCAAATGCATGCGTGTGCATGTATTCGAGTATGTGCTAAAAGTTTCATAAGTATTTATGCCAGTTCACAGGATGATACGAAATGAAACCTTTTAATAATAATGCGCTTTTCCGCTTGAAAATGTTGATTTTGTTTTTTCATTACTCAGCTGCGGTAGATTTTTAAATGCAAAAACTCTAAAAGACCAACAATAAAATACAACAACAGCAACAGTAGCAAAATAATAACGATATAAAACTGCAACAACAATAAAGATAACAAAAATTTTCATACAACGAAAAATATGCAACAATAATAATGAATGAATTTTCCAGTCATTAAACAGTTGGTGTTGATTCCTTATTTCCATTCAATAAGAAACATTTTTCCAATTGAATTTGATACACCCTGAAAATACACAAATGCTTATGCATATGTGTATGTGCCCACACAGTGTAAATGTGTGAGTTTTGTAATTATTTAAGCAGTTTCATACCTCAAAACAAAAAAAAGGAAACAGGATGCTGGAATAGCGACAGCTGAAATTACGTTTTCGAGGTCTTATAAATTGTGGGCTTTATTCTGCAGCACAACGCAAGTCATTGATTTAGTTTTATATTTTAAAGGAACAATTTTAGGAAATATTTTTAACAAATTTGTAGTGACTAGAAGAGCACTAAAAAATGTTTAAAATAATTATTCCCGCATTGCAGTTTTTAACACTAGCATTTATATATGAGATATCAAGACTTTCCTTTAAAAATTATTTCGTATGATTAAAACTATGAAAAGTTTCTTAAGTAAATGACAGCTTTTTTACCAAAAGCATTCTTAAGCAGACTTAAAATAATTATGTCAAAGTCATCGAAAAAAGGTTTCTTTTAAATTCTTTTGCAAAAACTCTCAGAAATATTACTGCAAATCTTTAAAAAATTTGCAATATGTGTTCTGGTATTTTTATTTTTATTATTTTGTAGCTTTATTTATTATTTAAGCTCTATGTCCTGCTTTAAATTTTTATTATTACACCAAAAGTTTAGTACTCTTCGAGTCATTGCGGCAATTCTTTATTTATATAAAGTTTTTAATAAATATTCATCTAGTAATAAAAACGTAAAGGAAAGAAAAGCCTAAATAATAAAATAAACATAATTCATACGAGGTTCGTACACCAATTAAAGGATAACTTTCACATATAGTTTAAATACAATTTTTAAAATACTTTCTACAAAAAACAAAAAGCTTTATTTTTAACGTCATGTTTAAAAAAGTTTAAAGATTGCAGCAAAATAGTCGAAATATGTAACAAAAGCTCTAATGAAATATTGAGCTGAAGGCCAACGCTGCCATTGCCTCAACTATATTATCTTATAATTTTAATTATAAATTAATTTGACAATAAATAAATAAATAAATGTAACAAAAATTATAAACTGTTTTTTTAATAAGACTTGATTTTATTCGTTATTCATCATTCTTCATCTAAATTAAATTTTCTTAATTTTTTCAATAAATTTTGACATTTAAAAAAATAACATTTTTTTTAATTTTTAGCGAAAAACTTAAAACAAACTCAATTCCAAATAAGAAACTATCCATAGTTACATAAATATATTTCAGCCAAATTTGTGGCGAAGATGGCAACATCTATATACCAAGCACTTATTATACTTAATGAGAAGCCTAAAACAAGTTGCCCAAATTAAAAAAAAATGCAAAAACTTTTAAAGGACTTTCACAAATTTTAATTTGTTTTTGTCGCAAGTAAACCCATAAAAAATATAATTTTTACATACAGAAAAGTTTTTAAATTTTATCAAAAAATCATTAAGTAGCTTTTATTAAATTAACTTTTTTTATTTAAAAGCACTTCTTGTTTTGAAAGCTTCATAAAAGCATTTAACTTTTTCCATAATATTTACATATCTTACTAAACATTTTATTAATGTTTAATATTTATTAAAATTTCGTTAAAATTTTCTTATGAATTTTTTTAAAACTGTTCAAAGAACAAATATTTAAATACTTTTTATTTTTGAAAATCTTTTAAAGATATTTCAAAAACTTTTCCCGGACTTCGTAAAGATACTTTTAATAGTTTATTAAAAGCTTTTTAAAAATAAATTAAGTTCAGCAACAGCATTTTTAAAAAATTGTTACAACATTTTGTTTTTAAAGATAAGCAGAATGACTAATTGAACGGAAATTTAAAAATAATAGAACGCTCTCATCTAAGAAAATGCTAAAAGCACTAAACATATTTTGCTGATTTTTTTTATAACAACCAATTTACTGAACACGACATTTTCGGCCCATATCACTTGAAAGAGCCAAACTCAATTTTAAAATTTTCCATACCACATTTACAAATTTAAAATAGTCATCGCTTCCATTCTCCAGGCAATTACAACGAAAACAACATATTTTTATTGATGTTTTGTAATTGCCTCACGCTTTTATGATCAAAAACTCATTCCTAAGCTTTTGCTGCCTGTGTTAACACCATAATGTTGAGCTTTGACATTTGACAGCTGTCACGCATAATTACAGATGTCATTATGTCTGCTTAACTTCTAATAATAAAACAAACTAGAAATTGTTAGAGAGAAAATAAAATAGAGAAAGAGAGAGACGCCACATTTTTATTTATTCTTTGATTGTATTTTACTGTCGAATGCATATTGTTAATGTCTGTGTAGTTATAATTAATTACACTAAAAAAAAATTTGAGCGTTGCATTAAACTCTTTCGAAGTAATATGATTTGTGAGGAATTAAATGCTCATTTTATAAGGTTGTAAAAGTTCAATATGTTTCGTAAAATAAAGCGATTTAGAGAAAGAGCAGGATATGCTTCAAAATATGCAGATTGAAACTTATGCAGGAAAAAAATCCTTCAGAAATTAGTTTGGCGTGATACCAACACTGATATAATTTATGTGGAACAAATAGCACCAAGGTAAACTAATAAAAAGGATTTTAAATGAAAACTTAAATCAAAAACTTTCAATTGCTACTTTTTGTTTTAATTTTTTTTTTTTTTAATTTCAAACAATCATAAATGTTTCAAAATTTTTTTCTGTGTATTTTGTTCCACAACAAGTTTCACTAACAAGTGCACTAAATGAAAAAAGTTTGATGAGCCAAATTTTTTTCATTGTATTTCTCCTATACATTTTAATTCTTTGTGTGAAACAAAATTGTCAACTATCATTTGTCGCTAATTGTAGCTATTAGCCATTTAAAGTGTGTTTGTATTAGAAATCCAAAGCAACATCATTGGCAAATACCAATAACTACAAGAACCCGAACACACTTACAAACACATAGATTTATAAATACACAGACATGACAAACATAAACAAGCCTGAAAAAATGTATTTGAAAATAATATTTTTGTGTATTTCATGAAGCAGAAAAATCCACCAGCTCTCTCCTGCTGCCCACACTCCATCCACATCCGGTTAAATATTGGGTTGTTGACTTAATAAAATATGACACACACACACACGCAGACACCAATTTCTAAATAAAGAAACTTTTAAATATTAAACCAATATTATTTGTGGTAACTAGGATTTTTGTCGACGTTTTGACCAGAACAGAAAAAAAATTGAGGGGAAACAAACTTTTGCAATTAAGCTAGAAAAGAGCCAATAATGACAATTTGTGTTGCAGTCGCTGGCAGACCAAGTCAAATGATACTCATTACTGACTTCTTAACGATTTTTTTTATGAAAATTTTTATTGCAGCTTTTTTCTTTCATTTGTACGTATTTGTGGGTCCTAACTCAAGAGTAACGTCTAGTTAAACATAACATTAATGCCATTGTTGGCTTTAATACCCCTTTAATACTTTTAATGACCAACTGTTGTCAGTTTTGAAATTTTAAGTTTCCTTTCACAGCACACACACACACACACTCTCTTACACACAAATGAATAGTAATGAAAAATATAAAAACAATTTTCGCCTGGACGGAAAAAGAAACTAAATAAAATAACTAATAAAATAACGATAGATTTCAACAAGAGTATTAAAGTTTCTTTTCTTGCTACTTTTGAAATGATATTTGCTCTGTAATTAGAGAATTGATTTGTTAAGCTGCCGCCTCAGCCGTTGTTAATGAGTTTTTGTCTCTTAAGCACTTCTCTGGTCAGCAAAACGTATTCCTTTAAGGCTTAACAACACGTACAGAAACATATAAAAAAGTTTTGAAATGAAATTAATTAAAAGTTTCGCACTGAGGTCAGGCTTTAACAAAAATTTCTAGATTTTTTCCAAAAAAAAAATCCTGTCAGTTAGTGAAGGACATGTTGTTTCTTCCATATCATTCTTATGTCTTTACTAGTGTTCAGTAATAAAGCAGGTTGCAATTCTCATGTGGTAACAGTGAGAGGACAGTTTCTATCCAAGAAAAATGTTTCGTATAATTTTCTGTAGACAAATGAGAAGAGCAGTGTGTGTAGGGCGGTTATCGCGTCTTATCCTCATCCCACTTTTCATTGTGCTGTTTTATTGCCAGAAAAAAGTGTATCCATTTATATATAAATCGAAACATTCCTTTTTTTGTCCCATAGTGCAGAAATTATTCAACAACTTAACGTTTAATTATTAATTGCATTAATTTTTTTATACAATTTTATTCATCAATCTTAGTCTCTAGAGCGTTATTTTCATAAGAAATACAATTTTTGATTTAAATAAAATAAAAAATATTTATCAAATTCGTTATTCGAGATATTCTCCAAAATAACCATTTTAATATTCTATTGTTTGTTATTATAAATTTTAAATACTTTCATTATCACCCAAAGGGCGATTAATTGTACAAAGGCGTAAAAAGAAAAACAAAAAACGCAAGTCAATTATAATTGTTTGTTGTGCTGTGATTGTACAAAAGCTTTCTAAAGCTATTTATACTTTTGTGTTTTTGTTGATTACAAATAGAAAAATATGATTCAGTTCTGTTTGAATTCTCATATAGTGTTTGTAGTCTGTGGCATAAGTATACGAGCTTTGAATGCTTACAATCATGATTTGGCTAAAAGGGTACTGATGATTTGGTTAGCGCCAATGAAATGCAGGCATATACCTAGCTAAGCCAACAACAAACAATAGAATATTAAAATAAAAAATTGTTTAATATTAATGAAATTGTTTAAAAAGAGTCTGTTGTGTGCATAAGAATTTCTTAAACCATAATTTTGCAAAAATTTTACGGGGGAGAATATCTTAAACAATAAATGTCAATAATAAATGATTAATGAAATTGGATTAATGGGAAAGAAAAATGCTTTCATTAATGGTTGAAAATGATTTTAGCCATGTGCCCATGGAGCAACCTGGATGTTTAACTTTTCAAAAATTTTCACAGAAATTGCGGTCGTGATTCGTTGTATTCGAAGTATTCAATAATCTCCGGCCCATGGAAGTGGATTGCACGATCTTAATGGCTTATCATTAGAACAACTATATGAAGTCATTCGTTCACAGAATGTTTCCTGCATTAATTTAACTAAATATTAAAGGATTTCTACAAGAAATGATCTCTGCTTATAAATTTTCCTGATATTATGGTCAAGCCAAGCAAGTTTTCTCTCTCCGTGTACATGTACGTTTTCTATCTTGCCAATTTAATAACTAATGAAATTTTCATTTGGAAAAAGAAACTATTTAAATCAAAAATTTTATGTCACAACAGCCCCTCAATGTGGTGCCCTTTCCAATCTCACAATAGAACAAAAATAATTGCTTGAAATTTTTAATGCACAAATATAAAAATTTATTAGATCCTTAGGAATAAAATCAAATATAATAACTAAAATAAAAGAGTTGGTAGTTGACAAAAAGGTAATATTTAAATAAAGTTGAGTGCAAAACGTGGTTCATATTTACTAACGAACATATTATTTTTTGCACTAGTGCTGATTTTTTTTTTTTTTTAGAATAGAACATTAAAATCTCGGAGCCGCGAAATATGTGTAACATTTACGCCAGAGAAGAAAATGCTTTTTGGCCATCAATATGAAAAAGTGATCTACTAAATAACAGAAAGAGGGCAAGTCCTGATATAAAATAAGCCTGTTATTTATGCCGATATATGGCTAAAATAATCACTTAAATTTTTCATTTTCTATTAGTATTATTTTTTTCATAAGTTCATAACCCTATGAAAGTTTATGTAAATTTGATTTATTTAAAACATAATAAAACCCAACTAGCGGATAAAAGTGCAAGTATAATTTAAGTACAAGAGGAAAGAAAGTTTAAGGACCAATGAACAACAAAAGCGTAAGAGTGTATGGATATTAGTGAGAGAGGTTTCCTGGAATATGCTGGAGCCCTTTAGCTAAGAGGGAAATTTTCATAAGAGGAGAAAAATCCCCGGGAGGGTCTCTTAGCGCACAGATACTTATCCACTCCAATGCGGTTAGATGTGCCCTGATACATGGTATTTGCTTGCCTCAAATAAGCATTAAAAATTAAATGTGTGGATTGGCATTTAACTTACGTCGACTCTTTTTGCCACACACTGCCACAAAATGAGTTTGTATGTGCATTTTTTTACATTTTATATACATTATGATTTTAAAAACTCTACGCCACTCACTACCTCAGAATCCAATTAAGTAATTAACAAAATTGTGCAACGAACTAGGACAAAAAGAAGTGGGGAAAGGAGTTAAAGGAAAAATTTTAAAACAAACCTCAATGACAAATAATGAAAAGTTGAAATTGAGCACAAGCCAACGTTTCAGTTAACAATTGCAACAACAACATCAACAACAACAACAAAATCCGTTAAATATTTAGTACATTTAAACATTTGACGACAAACTTTTACGTGCCATAAATTAATGCATAACGGTAACAGCAACAGCAACAGCCCCAGCAACAATAAACAATACGAATGACAATGGCAACGGCAATAACTATTAAATGGCGTCACATCCTATGGCGTCAAAGTTACGCTTAAACTTACGCATACAATAAATAACGAAACGTTCAATTTACAATACTTTCAAGCACATTTGCAGATTTAATACATTTTGCTCCACAATCAAGGGTTGTAGCTTTAAACAAAAATATGATTACCGAACAATTAAAATTTTTTATTAAAAAAATTTAAACACAATGAGGTGATAACAAAATTTAATAATAATAACAATAATAATAATAATCATAATACGCAGTAGAAGTTGTGGATTGTGGTAAACTGTCAGTATTTGGCTGAATTTGGCCAATGGTCTGGGTGAGCTTGTTGGCATAAAGTCCCGTGAGGCGTACAGCTCACGACGCCACAAGAGGACTTAAACAAATATTTTATTTCACTTCTCAGTCTGAAAAATTAACTACCAAACTATGCATAATTAACAAGTGAATAGCAATCAAATGATATCAAATTATATTTACTCATTATTACCCACCACTCTGTCCCAATTTCATTTCCCTTTTTTTCTGCTGTACTTTCATTTTAACATTTATGGCATATTGACTACAAATTGACAATATCGTGATAATTATATCTCGATACTTTCACAAGCAAATATCAACACAAACACACATAGACAGGATAACATAACGATGCATATGAAAAAGTTTATATGGCTGGAGAGATTCATGTGCACAGACCCTGTCGTATTCAATGGCACACAGTTCACACTTATAAAAATTGCAATTATTTCATATGGGTACACACATACGTAATAACTCATATATATACATACATACACGTATATGAATATGTATGTTAGTCTTTGTTTCTGACCTGCGAATTTGGTAAATCGAAAACGAAAACTTCAGCCATAAGAATGATCTCAGAGGAAACGCTGCACAGTGCTTGACCCACAGGTAAAATTAAAGTATCATATTGTATTTTACACTATGCTAAAAAAATATATTAAAAAATACATTATCTCTCTATCTCTCTCTCTCTCTCTCTCTTTCTCTTTGTTTGCAATAGAGCGAGGGTGCTCCATTAAAAATGTGTTAAATAAAAATTTAAAGCAAAAAATTTAAATTGGCAAAAAGCTTTTTTAAGATTTTATTTGGAAATTTTAGATCTTAATAAAAATTTCAAATTATTTCATTTAAAATGTGATAGTATTCAAAACTTTTGGAATTAAATAACAAAATTTAAGGGGTTTTTTTGCTCAAGATTTTAGCACATCTTAGCATGATTGAGTAGCATGTGTCCAAATATTAGAACTATGGCATAAGTGGTCAAACCGAGTCCAGATCGTTAAAGGAAACACTGAAACCAAACCCACTAAATTCTATGAGCAGTGAGTGATAAAATAAAGGACCATGTCCCCCGCTGCTGTCCCAATCTGTTGTAATCATGATTATATGAGGTCTGAAAATTGGTTAAATTGAGTGATCTTTCATTTCAATCGGCCATTTGCAATTAAATGGCTATATTTTTAGGGGATAAATGAATCTTGCATAAATAACGGCAGAGGACGGCTGTATTTTGTCCAGCACTTAGAAATTTTCACCTGATGAGTGAATCTTTTACAAGCCACCACAGAAAACGGAAGCAGTTTCTCCTGCTCAGCAGTAGCATGCGGAGATTTTTACATATTAGTTGTTCGACGTCCAGAGCCAGAACTTCATCTCATTAGACACAGATATCGTTATGATTTCAAAACTCAGCCCTACCAGTCCCGGATTGATTATATTATCTGCACAGATAACTGTGGTACCTCCATTCAGCCTGATATAAAAATATGTTCATTTACCAAAGCAATCTACCATCCGGCCACACAGGTTTTTGTACAAAATAATATTTATTTTTCAACATAGTTTTCTTTTAAATCCTTAAACTTTTTAAGATTTGTTGAAGTTATTATTGGAGTCAAATCCTTTTTCGGCCAACCTGAAGAGGTTTAGAAGCAAGAAATAGTCACTCTGTGGTATTAAGAAAAAAGTTCTTAAGTCTGATTTAGTCGTGTTACAGTAGAGTATTTCAAAAATGTTTCAATTTATTTTTAAAGACTAATTAGTTTTTTAACGTCAAGTATTTTATACGCTATAGATCGTTTTAAACTCGTATAAGGAATAAATTTTTTTATCATACACAAGTCCATAAATTATTGTTCCACAAGAAATTGTACATCAAAAAAGACAAGAAAAAAATTTATTACACTGTAACTTTCTGAAAAATTGTGCAAAATGAGTGAAATTTCCCTGAACTGTATTCTTGAAGTGACAAATCGCAATGATGCCATTAACTCATTCTGAACTTAAAACGACTTAGCCTGCTATTCCTTATTGCCACTTATATAATATGTGGTGGATTGTAGACAAGATGTACACAAACAAGTCCTCTTATGCTAGAGTCAGACTAGACGCCTTTTAGCAAACAAAATTTTGAAAATCCAACGAACTAAAGGGTACATCCATTAAGTATGTATAACTGTGCGTATAAATTAAAAGTACGAGTATATGTAACTGTGTCTGTATGCAATTTTGTAGTTCACGTTCCATATGCGATGAAACTTCCTACGGCCAGCGACAATGAAGTCATTTATTTACACACTACCATGAAGCCCAGGTCAATTTATTGTTATATAAAGGTAATTTAATATACACACATATTTTTTCTACATGCTTTATACTCTTCGGAAGTTTGTGCTGTTGTTTTATTTTATGTTAAAGTTTATTGTAATTTTGTTGTGCATGTGACTGTCGTTGGTGCAATAACTGCCACAATAAATTATGAAATGTAGTAAACAACTTTTCTTTTTTGTTAATGATTATTAACTTTTTTAATGATAATAAAGCAACGTTTTTTTATGAGCGCAGCAAAGAGACACTATTGAGATTAAAAGTAATTTTGGAAAAAATTATAATGGAATGACATTTTCATTGCTTCCAAAGAAGTTATTATATAGATAAGTTTGGAAAATCTCGATTGAATTCAAAAAAATATAATCACTGTATAAAATCTACATGAAAACAGTATTCAATACTTCAATTATTAAGAGAACCTATTAGTTTCACTTAAGAAAAATCAAATTGTTAATGTTGGCCTTCCATTTCTAATAGTAATTCCAATTTTTTCTTATTTAATATGAAACTATTTTCTTTAAAAAAAAATCCACTTGTCAGGTAAAGGTGCATTTTTAGTGAAAAATCATATAGCAAAAACTTAAATTTACATTTTTTAATGCGTCAAAGTATCTGCACTGTCATGACTTCTTGAGGAGTTCCTTTTCATTAAATTTCTCCCAAAAATATTTACTTTCAGATTTACTCTCTAGTGTATTAAATTAACGTCGTCAATATTTATCTGCTGATTTTTTAAGTGTTAAACTTTTAATGGTTCATTAATATTATCCAGACCAAATAATCCAAATATTGAATTCTGTAAACAAAAGCATTATATCACAAGGCTGATTATCAAAGAAGGCATAGGAAATGTTTTTTTCTATTATAATATCTTGAATATGACTTCAAAACCAGTAAACAGTATTCAAAATGGCAAGTGACAAGCCTCTGTTTAAATTACTGATGCGAATTTTCACTTATTTTGTGTCACTAGTTGTGGATGCCATTGAATTTTTTAGAAAATATTTTTATTGGAGTGTTACAAGTTCCTTTTGTCAGCAAATAAGATCAGTTCAATTAAAAAAAAATTATTTTTTTAATTTATATATGCCCAGTTTAATCACAATGAGTGAAACAAATTAAACATGATACGCTGTACCTTGTGTTGTTTTTACGAGTATAAGATTTTGACTTGCAATGACCCATAGAATTATAATTACAACCCATAGAAAATATAATTTAAAAGCTACACAAATTTAAAAGAATATGTTAGAGAATGTATCCAAAAACAAATATTAAACAAATATTAGTTCCATAATGTTTAAATTGAAACTAATTAGTCTGTGTCCAGTTTAATTTCTTAATTTTTCAGTTCAGATTGGTAACTTTTTATTAAGAAATATTAAGCAAGGACTACAGAGAAAGCAATCATTACAATACTCCTATCAATATTCTTTAACATAATAAAAACTTATTTCGGCAATGAAAAAATAATATTCAAAAAATTATTAGTCTGAAATGGGAATCAAACTCTAAAAGTTTTCAAAAGATCATATTGGCCTTCAATTTAGTATAATAATTTTTAAATGTTTAAGCCATCCTTACGGGCATATTAATTTTTTTACGATGTGGAGAAAGGTTACACTGCTTAAAACTAATCATTAAATATCCTTTATCTAGAGAACTAAAATTGTTGGAAAGATGTGAACTATTCAGACAATAAAGTTAGAAGAAGCGAATACCCCTCCCCCCTAAAATTAACGATTAATTAACCCATATCTGAAGAAAGTGGTTCTTAGAATAACAAATTGCATGGACAGTTAGTAAACTTCCGGCATAGAAATACGGAAAAGGATATGCTTTTATAGAGAAAATAACTTCTTTTTTATATGTGGAGTAATACAATTATAGAGAGAGCAAAAATCTATAATATCATATAATGTTAATGATATATTTTACAAATTGTTAAAGGATATGAAACAAATAATATGTTAATTTTGTTAATTAAAAATCAAAACATTGAAGGTCCAACCAGGCGAACTTTATTAAGCCCCATCTGTCAAACTCTAATAAAAACATATGCTGATGTTATACTACGTTAATTTAATTTGATTTTCGAAAAAGTTTTCGCAATAATTTTGTAAGTGGAAGCACAGCTTATGGCAAATAAATTCCAGATTTTGAAATTCTTCTTTTTTATTTTATTGCAAGTAAAAGCATATAAAACAATATTTATTATAAATAATTTGCCACAAAAATCTATCTGTCAAATATTCTAAATTGCCTGTATTTAATGAAAGTGTTTTAATTATAAAATTGTAATTTTTATATTCTTTTCATTATCCCCTTTGTGGCTAAATGGCATTGAATGGCTTTAATTTGCAGTGCATAGAAAATGACAAGTAATTAAAATTAAGCCACAATTGTTGCAAAATACGTCCATATAAATTTATAATTATAATAAATGAAAAATAAATTACAAATATTTTCTATGTGAGAAAAATATGTAGAAATTGTCTGACTGCAGAAAAAAAAATGATGGGAAACACAAAAATTCCTTCGAATTGACTGCAACGTTGAAGGTTTTGAGGTATTGGTGGTGCCCTTCTTTTCACGTTTGACACTCTTCTTATGTCAAGTGCAGCAAGGCGGCGGTCCTCTATTTTTATTTGTCTGTCTGTCTGTCTGTCTGTCTGCATATTTCCACTTCATCAATGCTTATTCCGCACAATAAATTTTGTGATAAATGTGACTGTATAGAAATGAAATTTCTATTCCATTTTCTTGTTATTCAAAAGTAATGGTAAGAAAATTATTTAAGAAAACTAGACAATAGAAGAGAACTACAAAATAGCACAATGTAGAATATCATTCGGATAATGTTCACTAAAAGCCTTGGCAAAACAAATTTAGTAAGTGCGAGTCACAAGCGAACACGAAAGGTACCATGCATCAGTAGTATGTCTGATTGGTTGCAGTAGTTTATATATTAAAAACCTTAAGGGTCTACATATATATTTTGATACAGCAAAGCCGGTCGTAGGGCAAGCAGATAGACAGATAGAAGGACGGACGGTCGGACAGATGGTCTGACAGAGAAACAGATACCGGAGGAAATATTATAGGGTGCCGTTAGTACTTTATATTTATAATATATTTTATCAATTAGCACCAATGTGCCAAAAATAGGCTAAACTAATAAATTTTAAGTCTGTATCAATGTGCAGCACAGTGGATCACACCGCTACATAAATAGTAAATGTACTTACAGTTTGTAAATTGTGAAAATACTGCAAAGGTCCTTATCAACTCATCAAAAAATTTACACATTTAAAATATGCATAATTTTGCTCAATTTCCACTAAGAAAACTTGGGCAAAGAGGTTGTGCATATTTGCTCAGTTGCAAATAAATGTCCGCAAAAGTTATTAAGTTATCAGCCGTCATATTACTAATTGTAAAGAAGAAATAATTTTATTTGAAATCGTTTATGACTATTTTACGAGATGTTTTGCTTTATTGCCAGATCCCTTTGAAGAAAATTAGAAAATTAGTTCTGCATGAAAATGCAATAGATTTAATAAGTGCGTTCACGATCTACTGCAATATGCAGATCATATTTGCAAAATACAAATTTGCACATTAGCCACGGTGAAAAGCTTTATGCTGTTCTCGTTTCTGAAATAAAGTTTTTCGCCCTTTTAAAATAAAAAATGGGAATAAACGCAAAATTATAATAAAATAGCATACATTTATATAAGGGAGTTAGAGCGATAAAGAGATTTTTTTCAATAAATTGGTGGACAAAATGTTGATCTTATCGGAAACGAAAAATTTCATTTGTAATAGTATTTTAAAAATGCATTTGATGGTAAGAACAAAGCAAAAAAAGTTCCTCGTTCATTAAATTATCACAACATCATCTGCAAACACACCTTCCGTTTAGGGTTAGACTGCGTCCACGATGGACTGAAATCTATCATATTAATAATTATATATAAGAAAATTTTTGATTCCATTGCAAAAAAAATTATATAACGTCTATATAAAATGTTTACTATTTCTATTAACAGTTCTGCATTAAAAGGTATTTGTGAAGCTGCAAAACTAATGCTAAAGTTATTTTGGGAAAACTCCTTCAGAAAATGTTTTTATATTAAAACCACTATTTCTTTGTTTTTCCCTAACGAAATGCAATTATTCTCTTTCTACTTTTAAACTCAATGTTTTTGATATTCTTAAGAAAAAAATCATTTAAATTTCCTATTTGTATGTCCTTTCATTCGATTCCTTATTATTGTTTTTGTTTCTTCAACAGCATATTTTTTCTTTTGTCAAACACTAAGTAAAATTCACTGTTTATGTTGTGTCAACGGTTCTGGACAATGAGCCATTTAGCCATTTAGCCATTTTGCTGTCCAACGTTTCCATTGTATATGGGATACTTAATTTACTTACATTCTGTCTGATTTTCAATTTTTACTAACATATTTCTGAGCATAATATGGGAGGTAATGAAAGTTGTTGTTGAGCTTTTTTTCTTTATTTATTTTTTTGTATACTTTTTTTCCTTTTTATGCTTTTATTTCTTTTTTTTTTCCTTCCACCTCATAATTTTAACAAGAATGACTTTTGTTTACACAACATATTAAATGGCATTTTTATTTTTTTTTTATCAATGATTATAAATAAGCGACAAGAGCTGCCAGATGTTAGCGTGTTATTTGAGAAACGCAAAAGTTATTTACGCTTAATTATAAATTTATTTTTATTATTTTTGAAAATTGCCACAATAGGTCTGTTCGCTTATATTTATCAGTAAAAACTTGTAACAAGAAAGTAACAGAAAAATTTCGAAGTTCTCAATTCCCAATTCTCAATATAGGAAAAAAGTATACGAACGCTTTACTGGTAACAATTTGTAACAAAAGTAGCTGCACTATATTATTCAATTCTTTTGAAAAGTTTTTACATGTGTTGTTTCCCTAAATTTAGGAAAAAATATTATTTTAGTTCGGAAAAACTTTTATATTTCTTAAAAATTCACAAGTAAGTGAGTAGCGTTTACAATTTTTCCGTTAAATGAAGCATCCACTGTCCCCAGGGTAAAAAACTTTGCACGGCTTAATTCGAAGGAATTGCATGGATGACTTTTCCTCTTTCTTTAAGAATAATTTTATTATTTTTTTTTTTTCAAAAATTATATTTACTCTTCTTGCCAAAAATTCAAAAATATTAAATTTAAATATTATGAAAAAATTTTGCAAACCTCTCATTAATAAACACTAAACAACTGTTTAAATAATTCTTATATACGTTAGTAAAAATTTTTACTAAAAACATTTTTTTTAAACTTTTTTGCCATCAGAGTTTGATCATATTGATACAAACTAGATATGAAATCAGCATAACATTACAAAGCGCTGCTTTCTGAGGTCGCTGCACCTCCTCTTAAGTGCTCATGTATTTTTCATATTGGTCGCCTGTTGTAATTGGCGATTATTGTACATAAATTATTGTTATTTATGCAAATCATTACTTTATTTTCGTTTTTAAAAATTAAATTAAGTATTTATGATTTCCTCAATATTATCGAAATTTTTTCGAATTTTGAATCTAATTATAAAAAAAACTGCTGTTCAAATAATACTTGCAAGTAAAAATTTTACTAGTAAAATTTTTATATAACCCTTTCGTTGCTTAATTGCTTATGCTTTTTCTTTACTCTCTCGTTACAAATTTTTTGAGTACACGAATACATTTTTGCAACAACTAGTAACAATTAGTAAACTAGTAATATTTACATTAATAGTTGAAAAAATTAACATTAACAGCTAAAACTATGTCAGCGCCTCAAGCCGTTGTCTGTCAAAAGCTGTCGTGTACATAACAAATATATGAAGCAAAGCAAAATAGCACGGCGCCAACGCTTTGCTATTGGCAGCGAGATAGATATTAAAGTTGGCTGCCAAATTTTGTTGTTATTACATATTTTCAATGATGAAGAGTAATGGCGTTTTAAATTTTTTCAAGTCAATCTAGCAATTTTTCTTGCGCAAGTTTTCTTGCACAACTCAGCTAATATCTAAAACCATTATTAATAAAGTTTTAAGCAATTTACCTGAGTGATAGTTTTCGATATTATCTAATTATATTTTATTGCTGCATAAGCAAAAATTTTATCTGAATATTTTTATTTTTGTTAAAAGAAAAATGTGATTTCTCACCATTGGGCATCTTCCACTAAGAAAACAAACATGTTTATTGTAAATTCATTTTATGCACTCAACTTGTACATGCGATATGCATTGTCGCATGTCAAACAAACAACATGCCAACCAATTCAATACAAGGAAACAGCGATAGACAGAAACAATATTCGACAACAACAACAACAGAAAAAGAAGAAGAAGAAGAAGAAGCATCATCAACAAACGACATTAAGAACCGAGACTAAGAATAAATGCAGAAAAAACCTTAAATATTGCAGAAGAATTTTTTCAGATAGTTTATGCTGATGCCATTAACATTTCATGCAGCCACTTGCGAAGAGGGTGTCCGATTACGAGGCGTGTCCAAAAAGTTATATGGCAGGATATCTTGAGTTGTTACGTCGGTCCTGAACATGTCGTGCCCTGCCTGCTAAGAAACTGCAAGCAACAAAATTTTATTTATCGATCACCAAAATTAAATCTGAACGTTTTATAACCGTTTAAGGTGGCACTACAAATTTATAGCAAAAACAACTTCACAGGGAAAGGCACACTTCTCCTGCGAAGTCTTGCATTTGTCGCCTATGTTTTTTGGCTCGATATATTCACAATTTCAAGATCAAGTTTTCCAACAAAAAGAAATAATACTTCCAAATGCGCCACTAGCTCAAGCTAAATCTACTTTGACTAAAAAAAATTATGTTTATATGTGATATAAATTTATCCAAGAAGGACGGGAAGACCCCACTGGTGAATATGGCTCCCGATATCCCAGCAAACAGTACTTTGTTTCATAAACAAAAATCATTAAATAAAATTCAACCCGACTTAAAAAAAATTTACATGTCGAACCCGAACGCTCATTTTTATAAGTTCATTTTGCCATCACAAGAGGTCGCTTCAATCGAATTTCTTTTCACAATTTTCATATGAAAAGAAAATGATTTTTTTACTCATATAAAACAATTGGTAAATATAAAATTTTTTTAAGAAATCATTCCAATTAACTAGGTATTTTGATCATAACCTGGTTAAAGTTTTTTATGTCTGTCCCAAAAATATTGTTAAAAATCCCCTAAAATGGAGATTTTTATATTTATGTCTATCCAAAATTATTATAGGCGCAGAAAAAAATAAAGGTAAGGAAGAGCGTAGTAAAGTAAGTTAAGGAAAAGCGTACAATATTCTTCAAGAGGTTAAAACCTTCCCGAAGGGAATGTTAAAGATTGAAGATTGGAACAACTCAAAATAAAATTTTACACTTTTTTCAGAAAAGAATACGGAATAAGACTTGAGGAATTAAAAATTACCTCAAAGATAAATCATTGGACTTGCTTTAAGAATTGGCAAAAATATTGGCCATAAAGGGGTATTATATAAATATATGAGGTTTTCTTAGAACAACATAGTCATCTCGCTATTTCAACACCCGTCGTATATGAGCGGTAGGTACTGGAATACAGATTTAAAGAAAATTTAGGAAAAATGGACTTTGGGCCTAAATAAATTTTTTAATAAAATTAAATCTGTAATAATTGCAAAGTATTGCTAACAAGGATTCCTTACAAGGATTATATTTACATCGCTCCAATGTTGAATATGACTTTTGCTGAATCAAAGTTGAAATATTCTGGTCCTTCCACCTACTGCATCCCCCACTATCGTTGTCAAACAAATACACAATTCACCATCATAATTTTGGTTTTTTTAAGTTTTTTTCTATTTCTAGTTTCTTGAAAATAGAAAATAATGAGCTGGTGTGTGAAGAGAAGCAAATACATTCTTCTTTATAAGAAAAAATGAAAATAAATAGCAACAAATGGAAAAACGTACTTTAGTGGAACAAGAATAACAATGCTTTAAAGCAAACGAAAGAAGGACATCTTAGCCGAACCAAGTACAGCAACAACAATAATATATTAAAAGATAATAGTAGACTGCCAATACAGTGGTTGAAGCAATGAAGGAACAATTCCTTAGGGAGTCTATCAACAGTTGATAGAAAAAGCCAAAACAAAAAAGTCTAAATGGATGCGAAGCAAAACAAGGACGCATACATACATAATTCAAGGGCTGCTGGCTAGTGGTATTGGAGGGAGTGTAAAGTTTGGAGTTTATTATTTTTGAATGTAATTGGATTTGTGGCAGTAACTGGTACATAGTGCGAGTAGTAAATAGTAATGGGTGGAATGGGGTAAGAGTACAGGGCAAGGAAACTAGCATGCCAGCAAAATGTCGTTAATAAATGCATTACATATTTTCAATAGGGATGGCACCGTGAGTTACGGTTCCATCAGGATAGTGTAGAGCTTGTCACAAACACATACGAAATAATTTTTTTTTATTTCATTACAAACGCTCATATATATACATATGTTTAGTTATTTATAAAGAAACCTTATCGCTATCACTTAAGATCATGCTCACGGAATAATGAAGAAAAAATAAATAAATTTGATAAAATTTTTAAAACCGCTTGTTAAAACAGTTTGTATTTATATTTTCGAATATTTTAACTAATTTTCAAAACTTTTGAATCACAAGGCCATCACACAAAAATTCTGTCACTTTCCACCATGGCAAACTGTTCACGCATGATCACGCAAAAGCTGTGACTAGTAATCTTCTTTAATTTTTAGGTGGGGTATGTTTTGAAATAAAGGAAGAATATGTGGTAAAAGTATCGTAAATCTGGTATTTTAATGAATATTCTTCCAATAAAGAATTAACTGCCACTCAGTGCGTGTTGTATTTATTGCACCAAATAGAAGCTGAAATTTATCTAATAAAAATTTATGCCTTTGAGAGCATGAAAAAAGTAAAATAATATTAAAAAAAATTAATATAGAAAAATTTTTGGGTGCCAATAATTGTATTTATAAGGAAAAACGATAAATAAAATTTAAAAAAAATATGTATAAAAAATTTTGGTTTTTAATTTTTACTAATAAATATAATCATTGGTGCCAAAAAAAAAAGATTTAATACTTAAAAAAAATTATTCTTTCATTTTTCCTAATAAACAAAATCATTGGCAACCAAAGAACTTCTGATTGTATTTAATAAAAATAAAGTTTGGGGTTTTGTCAGATAAATTTCACCCGCTATTTGGTGATCGTATTTATTAGGAAAAACGAAAACCAAAATTTAAAAAATTTTCTCATTCGTTTTTCTAACATCTAAAGGGCTTTTAATTGTATTGAATGTAAAAACCATTTTTTTAAGTCCATCTATCTGTGTGAAAAAAACGAAAAAAATCTGCCCGTCTGTAAGTCACAGGACTATATATTTCGAATCACAATAAGTGAAAAATTTATACTTTCACAGAGTGCGTATTAGTGTAAACTTTTTTCTATGGGAAAATTGCTCTAAGCAGTTAAATGTACCAAAATTTTCAATAGTTCACAAGTCACATTAATTCATCAATAAAAATTTAACTGCGGTTTTCATTAATAGTTTAAAATTTTATTTGTTAGCAGGACCGGGAAACTTTTTGTATTGAATCATAAAAATGTTGCGCAGAAAAAAATTTTATGAATAATAATTCAAACAACATGCAATAAATAGTATTAAGTTTATTAAATAATTCCTGAAGTTTACATAAATCGTTCTTTTAGAGAAAAAAAAACTAATAAGCCTCGTTCATGTTCTACTAAAGATTTTAAGCCCATACAAGGAGCTTCTAAAATAAAACAACTTGCCATTAATAACTCATAATTGATTATTTGTTTGAACCAGAGATATAAGAATTTCAATATAATATCTAGCAAAATATTTCCTTTTAATTATTTCCCTTTTCCGCCCCTTAAACTATGCCACAGATTTTCATCAGCAACTTTCTTTATTTCGTTTATTTCATAACATTTGCACGATCAAGCTCTAATCTCAAATTTTTACAGTTCGTATCAAACATAAATAAGTTAATTCAGCTTTTCTTTTGGCTATTTTAAGCAAAAGAAGTTCCCTTTGTTTAATTTAACTGCTACTGTTCTTATTACTTTCTTATTACTGTTACCAAGGATTATAATTCTCTGGGGTTCCATTTGATATAAAATTAAAATATGAAAATCTTGAAAAACTTCCTGCCCTGCCACCATTTAAACATTTACAAGTTACTTGTTTGCCTCGGTGTATCATTTCAGGTGAAAATTCAAAACCATAAAAATTCAAGTCATTGAATACGAGCATTTTGCTACTCGCTGCCAGAATAAACAAATAAAGAAAGTAACAAGAATGAAAATGAAAACTTTTAATAAACATAAAAATTTCATTTTAAGTCTGAGCCCATGTTAAAAATGAAAATTATTTCCAAATAGATTAAATGGCATAAAAGTTTTTACTTTTCATTTTCACAAGTAATCAGGTGAAAGTAATTGCAATCTCAGATACGATACAATATACAAACAGTGATAAGAAAATTAAAAATTTAAAGAGGAAATATACATATTTATTATTTCTTTTTATCACTTCCTTGCCTGTTTTGACTGTAAATTGTTGTTTGAATAGCAAACTTTTCTATTCCTTGAAGATATTTTGGAGATTAGATATTAATATTAACAAATTTTATTTTGACAGAAATTATGCGTAAAAAAAGTTTAACAATTGGATACTCAAGCCAAAGTAAGTCTAAGTTTCTTAAAAGGTTCTCAAAAGTACACACCTCGACGAAAGAAGCTTAGAAACTAATTTTAATTTGTTTTTTTTTCGAACAAGATTAAAAAACATTATACGAAATTAATTAGCAAAAGGTCAGAGATCAATAGAAGTGAAATGAACGGGGAGCTTTTGGAAATTTGTACACGTCATTAGAATGAGAATAAATTAACCCAGTGTTGTTCTTAAGAAATGCGAGTTTCTTTGTTTTTAACGGGTACGTTAGTGGTGCATTTTTTGACTTCTTAGGATCCATTTGTAGAAATTCTTCCACAAATTTATGACAATTGATTTCGAAATACTTTCTTTTTATATAAAAAATATTTATTTCTTAAAAACTACATGGAAACATTATGTTTCTTCAACCAATAAAATTACATCCCCGTAAGAAAAAAGAAAGGACGAACCTCTAAGCCTTACAAATGTAAAACTTATTGCCAGTAGCAAATAAATAACTTTAATTTAATGTAAAATTATCATAGTTTCTAATTTCGTCTAAAACTTAATCGGAACGGGCAATTTAGGTCATTAAAGACGAAGTTTCTTATAATCGGACTAAATATTTCTATCTTTTCTGAGAAATAAAAATAATAAATAAAAAGTTTTTTGCTCTTATTTTTTTCAATATTTTTATAAAACATGCATATTTATTTACAACTAGAGGACCAGGCGAACTTCGCCTCGCCCCAATTTTAAGCCTTCAGACAAACTTTCTATTTTTTCATTTAAAAAGCCATTAAAGAATAATTTCAAACAAAATTTCATACATAAACTCGATTTTTGATTTTTCCAATTTTCCGACTTTTCCGGGGGATTTTCCAAAATGTTCTTCCATAAAAACCTTCTCCTCGAAAATACGAACCACTGACAAAAAGTTTTACAGAAATCGGCCAAGCCGTTCTCATTTTATGAATTATTGGGGTTTGCCACGCCCCTCCGCCCACAGACCGAAAATCGGACTTCACAGTGTCACCCGCCCGAGTATTCTGAAGGTTCCCTGAAAATTTCGTCAAAATCGGCTCAGCCGTTTTGGAGCCATTACGTTACATACATACATACATACATACATACATACACACACACATCCTATTTTATATATATAGACTTTCATATATTTTTTTTAGTTTTTGTCAAACACTGGTAAATAAATATTTTAATGACTAAAAATTTCGGTATTTTGTTTTGTTCATTGGGAAGCACTTCTGTTTTCCTCTCAATAAATAGAAAGTCCTCTATAACGGTAGTTCGTGATAGTTGTAATAATTTCTATTGAATATTAAAACAAAAAAAGATGGATTCGCAGAAATTGTTCGTTAAAAGCGTTAATACATTGTAGCTGTTGTATGTTATAGCCAAACTTCACTGCAGAAGAATCAATATTAAAAAAATTAAGAATTATATTATATAAACAAATGTTTTTTTTTTTGACTAGCAATCTTTAGAAAAAAAACCTCTTTAATCAAGAGCCAGTGAAGTCCAGCCATATTGCTCCTTCCGCTATAACATTTTGTCTTAAATATGGCCACTGAACATTGAACAATTGGTATTGATAGGCTTCCATGTTCGCCCTAAGAGGATTATGTGCACAAAAAGTTTGGCTGGCGAACACTTTTATGAATAGAAAAGATATATACTATAAACAACAACTTTGAAAATTGCAGCAGACTGTTAACCTCGAAAGGATCTTTTCACATTAAGAAACCTTTTAATTTTCAGCCACGTCTTTTTTTCATTTCATTTCATGATCAACGGTATTTCAGCATCCGAAATGCTACAAGTTTCTTTATTTCAATTTTTATATAAATAAATTTGTAAATTATAAATGTTATATAAATAAAGCAAACAATGATTTTCCCTCAACCATGCTTTTAAACAAAACAACATAATTCATAATTAAGTTACAGTTTTCATCTTCTGGCATTATATTTCAGATGTCACACAAAGTAAAACGTGAGATGATAAATAATTCTCTGTTATTTATATAATCCTTTAAAAGTTCACAAAAGAAGAGAGCTTGTTGTTATACTCTATTAATTAAATTGAAGAAGGTGCGAGTATGTTAGTATGAAAAAATACTAGATTATCCTTTAAAAATAAAGGTTTGACACAAAACCGCAGCAGCGCTGCGAATGCGAGTCATTCAATGGGCTTTTTACAAGCCGATTCTATAACAACAAAAAACGAGTCCTTGTATAAAATATTTTCCACAAAAGTTGAAAGCAGAACAAAATAGAAAGTATAACAGCACATTAATTACTTTCTAACGTAATTTATTTTTAAAAGTGATGGCAAGGCCTTGCTTCTTAATTAATCATTTTTACCACATGTAACGAGGAGTCTTTAAAATTCAAACTACTACTTTGTCACCAGCATTGCGCAACTGAAATGTATATTAAAAAAAGTATCTATTATTTTATCTTTTCACATCACGTAGTCGGCCAAAAAAAAACAACAACAAACTAAACAACATCAACGAAAAACATAAAAATTGTACAAAAATGGAAAAGTTTTTTCTTCATGTTTTTGTGACACCAAAAAGAAGACATACGTGCGATTCAAAGGTGCAAATAGAATGTGGACTTGAGAATATCAATTTGTGCTATATTTTTTTTATGAAAAGCTTCATTAAATTCATATGGCAAACAGTTTTGCTTTCTAATTTTCACGGCATCAAATGGGAATATTACAACAGAGTTGCAAAATTAATTTAAGTGAAAAATAATTACTGTTGAAGACACAACTTTTGTCAAAGAGCATCTAAGGAAGCATAATAATTAAAGTAATTTTTTCAAATTTATTTATTTTAAAATAGACATTCATTTACGTGTATATTGTGTCTAAACCATCAAAAAAGCTTAAAGGACAAACACAGGGGATGTGTTTTTATTAACTGCCTTTCCAAAATTAATTGTAGTTATCGTAAATAATCGATTGTGATGAAAAAGTCAAAACCAAAAATTATGTCACTTAACTAACCATTTTCTGTGGCAAAGGCACGATATACAGATACATGCAGATATTTATTTACGCACTTATACAATTTATTGAATAATATATTTTCATATATAAATCCCTTTATTATATTAAATATTTCATATCAAAGCAAATTATTAAAATTAAAACAAATAAATATATTTAAACTCACCTTTTATTCATTTGTGGTCACTTTGCTTAAATGCCCAGAGGAATTACACCTCTTTGGCATCTTATCTTACTCTCTTAAAAAAAAAAAACCAGAAAAACACACTTTTATTTTGAAAAGGCCATATTTGTGGATATTTCCATCTTAAATATATTCTCTTATTAATTATTTACTCATCAAATTTTATTTTTTTTTCTCATTAAAAAACACTGACTGCACTCTGTTTTAATATAAATGACTTTGCTTTTTACTTTGCTTTTTCTTAACGCACTCATTATCGCACACACACTCATTTGGCTTAAGCTCTTTGCAAAAATTTCAATGTCGCTGCTCTTAACAGAATGTTAATACAACAAAAGCTGCGCTGTCAACAGCTCTGTTTTATATGAAAATGTTTATTGCACTATTTTACTATGAAAAAACAAACTTTTTGACAAAATCTTTCTTTTAACATATAAAATACCGTTTAATTAACAGTTATTTATAAAAATTATTAATTTTTTTAGCACTTTATACCACTTAAATAATTCTTTTATTGGGAGTTTACACAGAGTCATCCACGCACCACGAAAATTTTCTAGAAACTAAAACGAAGAGGAAATGGAAGAAGCACAAAGGAGAAATATAAATGAGTGTTTCCAGTTCAATATATTTTTAAAATTTAAAGTAATCAAAGTAGTATTTTTTCTCTTGAGATTTCGGTATTGAAGAGCCACATTAAATTAACGAGTTTATATTTATTTATTACATATCGTGCCTTAACCGTCAAAAAAACTTAAGGGACAAATACAAAGTTTTAAAGGATAAGTGATTTTATTAACTGTCTTTGACTTATTTGTATGGTTACTGCAAAATTTATTTTGCTATAAACTTTAAAACTTTAAGATTTAGTTTTGGTGATCGTAAAATACCGATTGCGATGAAAAATTGGAAAACAAAAATGTATGTTACTTAAGCTTTTCCGCGTTCAAAGCACGATATAATTATACAACTTAATTTTCTTTCAATTTTGTTTTAAAAGGTAGGAGAAAAGAGAGTTTTCGGAGCCCACAATATCCTAGGGAAAAAATAGAGGATATTCTCAATGAACGATATTTTCGTTGGTTCCAATAGAGCATTTTTTAACTCCTTAGAAACTCAGGTTGAAAAATTTTTTATTGAAAATATGAATTACTTCTACATTCAAAACTACTTTTTTTAGTTCTTTCCCTAAATCTATATAAAAACATTAAATCTCTTCAATCAATATGTGATAAAACTATTTTCACGGAAAACGTATTCGTAAATACTGGCGAGTTTTTATGCCTTCCTGGTGTGAAGTTTATTGTCAGAGGTAAATAGACCATCCTTATTTAATATAAAACTGTTTTCTTTGCAAAATTAGTATATTATTTTTTATTTATTAAACTCATTATTCGAGATGTTGTCAAAATAATTTTTGTTAGATTTATTGAATAGCAGCTGAACATGATTTGGCTAAAGAGTTTAATGATTTGGCTAGCGCTAAGCCAACAAGAAGCAATAAATTTCTTTAATAAATTTTATGTTAAACTATTCTAAAAGCTTGTTCAAAATCAAAAAAAAAATTAAAGAAATTAATTGTTTATTCTCTTCGATTTCCAACTATCAAATATAGAAAACTAATTTGACTACTTTGACATATCCATGGATATGCATGTCTTGAGGTGCCTAGTCGTGTCCCCAGAATGTTTTAATTCTATTGGAATTTCTAATAAATGACACAATTTTCTTTTTCGTTAAGGAGTTGTAGCTCCCCAAAGGAATTTTTAGTGTTTGTAGAACCCCCTAGAAAATTTTCTAACTACGGGAATACACTTCGGGATGATGTCCGCGTGTATGTATATGTATACGGATGTGTTTATATAAATAATCTTCTTATGCGTCAGAACCGATTGCACAAAAATTTTTTGGCATTCTGAAAATTTGCATTTAATATAAATGGCATAAGAATAGGGATTGAGACGAAAAAATTAAATTTTTATATAAACTAGGTTCCAGCAAATACAAACAACGTTAATAATGTATTGCAAAGTTTAAGAAAATCTATTATTTCCTATGGTCACTGGGATCGAAAACATTTTGGAAGAAATTGTTTCTTCTCAAATTCTCAACCTCGGTTTTTAAAAAACTAGCGAGAAATTAGTTTCGGGGATGGCCTGCTGGGTCGGGTTGACTATATTTTTTTTATTAAAATAGAAAGCCTGTAAATCAGAACAGGATTAAAAAGGTTTGCTGAAGTTACTGTTTATTAATCAAGCGAGACAATGTCAACTAAATTTCTTCAGAAGTTGAAGAAATACACTAATTGATATTTTGAGAGCAATAACAATGTCAACCAAAGTGAACAAAGAAGCCTAATTACAAATATAAAAAGATAAATTTTGGCTTTAAAGAAGTTATGGCTTTACCAAAACGGTTGTTCATCATATGATCGTGAGTAACAATATGTTGGCCATCCCTGACAGTAGACTTTTAAGATCAGCAACATAAGAAAAACAAAGGGTCATATGTTTATACAACTTCTCCAAAGTCAAATTCATGTGCAAAACGAGAACGGAATAGCAAAAATTTTTAAATTTTTTTCCTGTTTCTCATAAAAATTTCAAAACTTTTGATAGACAAAGCAACACCTGAATTTCTATGCGTTTGTTCGTTGAAAAATTATGAGAAAATTTAAAATAATTTAAAAATTTTAAAAAATATTTTTTTAATTTTCCTTATCCATATAAATTTTATTGTGATTTAAAACAAATTTCAAACGAAACCCGAAAAATTATTGATTAATTTGGTTAATTTTAGTAAAAATTTTTTAAGCCTGCAGCACAAGTTTTTAGCAGGCATTTCCCCCACTTCAAGCCACTATAATCAACTCTAATGGTTTGATGGTGCTTTAGCAACTTCTGTTTTCTAACGACAAATTTCTTCTTTCCTCCCATAATGAAGCACAAATGTTGGTAGTTTATTGCAGTTGTTATAGTTTATATTCGAAATTAATGTTGTATTTTTGCAAAAAAAAATTTATTTCTTTTGCAGCAAACGAAACTTGTGTTTATTTATTGTGGAAAATTTTTTTACATTTCAGTCTTTTTCTTCTACTTTGTTGCAATTTTCTAACAACTCTTAGCACAGAACTGTATTAAATTGCTGGAAAAAGAAATTTGCATACCTTTTAGTCATTGTTAGTGTTGTTGGAGTTATTCCTTCAAATCATAATGATATTGTTGTGTTGCCAAAAAGTTTTTATAAATTCCTCCCACTACTCGATTATTATTTAAGTAATACGAGCAGAAGAGAAAAACTTTTTAATGTGCATTTTACTTAAAAGAAAATGTAAAAAGAATCAACTACAACAAAAAAGATCTGCATTTATTGCCGTTGGAAACATATTTTAGGGGTAATTTTGATTATATGTATTTTTTCATTGTATGAAAGGTAAAAACGACACAAAGTTTTCTTGATTTAGGTGGATGCAAATAAATAAAATGATTACAGGAAAGTAGTTTTTTAAGCAAATCAACAAAAACTTTACTTTTTAAAATTAAGAAAAGTTTATACAATATGCTTATGCCATTAAATTAAGCAACAAACATTGATTATAAAGTTTTCCTTTTTTTTAATAAAATAATATTAAGATAAACAAAAATAATATAATCAAATCAATCTGATTGGCAGCGGTGGGATTCGAACCCACCCCTCCGAAGAGACTGGTGCCTTAAACCAGCGCCTTAGACCGCTCGGCCACGCTACCGCCTAGAGCGTGGCGCTGTCGATTTTCAGCCTCAAACACAGAGACATCATAAGCAAAGTCCAATAATAAATAGTTTACAAAAATATTATAAAAAATCTTTATTTAGCCTTTTTTGCCCGCTAGAAAAGTGTTAACTAATGGATTTTTCGTTTCTACAAAATAAGAAAAAAGGGAACTTAAGGGCACGAGCACGCAGTTCTCTAAGGGAATTAAATTGCTACACTTTTTTCGGAAAAGCAAACTCCTTAGGAAAGTGTGGTATTTCTGTTAAGCAGTGAAGGGATCCAAAATGCAGCAATTATCGCGTCTGTTTAATATGAAGCAGTTTTTCTTTCCGCTTCTTAATGGATTAAGCTTTTCACATTTAATTGTTTTATATAAATTTATAATAACTACAAAAGTTAAAATATATTTCAATAATTTAAAGTCTCCTAATTTAACTAGCAAGCAAATTTTGATTAAACAAATTAACTTTTTATTATATATCTCACATTTTAAAGTACCGTTAAGCGGTTCCATAGTGTAGCGGTTATCACGTCTGCTTTACACGCAGAAGGTCTCCAGTTCGACCCTGGATGGAACCAGGTGATAATGAACTTTTATACTTTTTAATTATGTTTAGAAAAGAGTAAAGCAAATCTAAACATTTTACGCCGGACGTAAATATATATCACACATAAACTAAAACTTAAGCTGACGTATGCTGAGAAGTTTCATCGGTTGCATATATACATATATACCATTAAAATTAGCCGGCACTGCATGGTGGTGTTTCGTTGGCGACAAGAAATTAGTTTTTCTCTTATGCGATGTTTGTCTCATATAATCTTGCTCTTTTAAAAACAAAATGTATTTCACTTCAACGGTTGTTTCCTTAAGCAATCTTTCTTTTAAGAAATTCCATCGAAATTATTAAAAAAAAATACAATACTTAAGGATTTTTGTTCAAAATTACGCGATTTTTTCGTTTGATATTCTAGAAAAAATATTGCATAATATGAAAGCCTGCTTCAAAATACAACTAAAAATATTTGACAAATTAAATAACCCCTTACAAGGTTCGGTGGTGTAGCGGTTATCACGTCTCCTTTACGCGCAAAAGGTCTTCAGTTCAATCATGGATAGAACTAAAAGATTTCTTACATATCACTTCTTTAATGAAACATAAACGTATCTAAAGAAATCAATACTCCTTTCCTTATTAACACAAAACCGTTAGTAAGGAAAACAGTATTCGTCATTATCATATTTATGTACAATATCATAATTACATCGGAAGCCAAACCAAAGTTATACAATAAAAAATAACGATACGGAAATTAAGATTTTCAAAACCTTAATCACATTTCACCACTTTAGATATGACTATGTTTGTATTTTGGGATCTAGCGACATGTCTTTTAGAAAAGCATAAAAAAATTTTGAAAGCAAAATTACAACGACAAAATATTACTAAAAGGCAATGTAAAATTTTTATTGATCTCTTATGCATTTTGTTCCTTTGAATAATATTAGGTGATATATTATTAGTACATCAAATTATTATTTTATTCCTTAAAAGTTAAACATTTATACCAAATAGTTGATTGGGGCAAATTATTAATATTTATAAATAAATATGTATACATATATAAACTCACCCTATATTAATATATGGTCATTTTCCTTAAATGCGAAGAGAAATTACACTTTCCTATTATCTTGCTCTCTAATTTAAACCCAAAAAAACACTTGTATTTTGAAAAGGCCATATTTGTGGATATTTTCCATCTTAAATATATTCTCTTATTAATTATTTACTCATCAAATTTTATTTTTTTTTCTCATTAAAAAACACTGACTGCACTCTGTATTAATATAAATGACTTTGCTTTTTACTTTGCTTTTTTTTAACGCACTCATTATCGCACACACACCACACTAAACACACACTCATTTGGCTTAAGCTCTTTGCAAAAATTTCAATGTCGCTGCTCTTAACAGAATGTTAATACAACAAAAGCTGCGCTGTCAACAGCTCTGTTTTATATGAAAATGTTTATTGCACTATTTTACCATGAAAAAACAAACTTTTTGACAAAATCTTTCTTTTAACATATAAAATACCGTTTAATTAACAGTTATTTATAAAAATTATTAATTTTTTAGCACTTTTTACCATTTAAATAATTCTTTTAATGGGAGTTTACACAGAGACACCCACGCACCACGAAAATTTTCTAGAAACTAAAACGAAGAGGAAATGGAAGAAACACAAAGGAGAAATTAAAATGAGAGCATCCAGTTCAATGTATTTTTAAAATGGAAAGTAATCTAAGTAGGATTTTTTTCTCTTGAGTTTTGATTTTAAAGAGGTTCATCAAGTTAAAGTTATTTCTTATTTATTTCATTTTTCTCGTAGAGTTTACATATATGTATGTATATATGGAAGGGTCTTATTAAAATTCATATTTCAACTATTATTTTAATTTATAGCTTATTTATTAAATGTTTTAGAAGAACAGGGAAATTTTTTACAATTTTTAATTGAAATTTATTAAATAGTTAAAACATTAATTTTACTCAAGGGGAAAATATTTATACTTTGAACAAGCTTGAATTGACGGTTTTTTGGTAGATCATTAGGAATATATTGGAAAATTTAATAACAATTTTGAAAGCAAGAGCAATCATCGAGAAACGATTTTCTAAGACGAAGGATTTGGGTACGCACCACCAAGGGCTATGCCTACAAACAATAACAGCCCTGGTCGCAATGAAGTTGAAATAAAATAGTCGTAATTTTTCCACCTCTGTTGTTTAATTATGTTTTTAATTATCCTTGAAGAAGTTACACAAAGTCAAACAAAAATTTGGAAAATAAAACATTTTTTATATAAACAAAGTTGACCATATTACTTGAACATTTGAAATCTTAATAAAATATAATAAAATAAAACAAAATGAAGCAAATAAAACAAAGTGAGAACAAATGAAATACATAAAGCATAATTATAAAAACTTACTAATCAAGCAAAAAAACTAAAATTGTGTATTAAATCTAGATTTTCTCTTCATATACAAAATGTTCAGAATATCACTAAGCGGTTCCATAGTGTAGCGGTTATCACGTCTGCTTTACACGCAGAAGGTCTCCAGTTCGATCCTGGATGGAACCATGGAAATTTTTTACATATCGCTTTACTAATACATTATGGTTATGTGTAAGAAAAATCAACAGGCAGAGTGTTCCACACTATCCTCTTAATAAGTAGTAAAACGAAATCGGAATTATATCTGAGGCAAAACCCCAATTACACCAAAAAATGTCGATAGGAACGCTGATATTTCAAAAACTTCATCAAACATATATTTCCAAGTTCGACTTATTTCGAGATATGACTTTCTTGCATTACCTAGACATATTGTTTTGTATATAATATAATTAAATTTGTTTTAATTCTATTCAATAATATTCATTACGCAGAATAATTAGTAAATTAATTACAATAATTATGTGTATAAAAAATATTTATTGCATGCTACAAGAACCTGATTTAGTGAATAAATACAATATTCACCATAAACGCCAATCCCTTATCAGGTTCCATAGTGTAGCGGTTATCACGTCTGCTTTACACGCAGAAGGTCTCCAGTTCGATCCTGGATGGAACCACGGAAATTTTTTACATATCGCTTTACTAATACATTATGGTTATGTGTAAGAAAAATCAACAGGCAAAGTGTTCCACACTATCCTCTTAATAAGTAGTAAAATGAAATCGGAATTATATCTGAGGCAAAACCCCAATTACACCAAAAAATGTCGATAGGAACGCTGATATTTCAAAAACTTCATCAAACATATATTTCCAAGTTCGACTTATTTCGAGATATGACTTTCTTGCATTACCTAGACATATTGTTTTGTATGTAATATAATTAAATTTGTTTTAATTCTATTCAATAATATTCATTACGCAGAATAATTAGTAAATTAATTACAATAATTATGTGTATAAAAAATATTTATTGCATGCTACAAGAACCTGATTTAGTGAATAAATACAATATTCACCATAAACGCCAATCCCTTATCAGGTTCCATAGTGTAGCGGTTATCACGTCTGCTTTACACGCAGAAGGTCTCCAGTTCGATCCTGGATGGAACCACACTTGAGTTTTTATTGAAAAATTATTTTTTATATTAAAGAAAACTACTCTGTATTTTGTTGTTTTCATAACCGTAGAGCGCACAAAAATCTGTTTCGGTACAAGAAACTTTTTGTTGTGCAAAAATGCTCTTTTCGCATCGCTTGATAAATACACTTTGTTTAGCCGCCATTTCTAAAGTTTCGGTCAGTCATATGAAAATGGAATATTTTGAAACACTTTTACATGCCACAATCAGATTTTGTATCTTAAAAAAATAGACGCGAATGGTAGTATTAAGGCCAAGGATACTCCTTTAATTTATTATCCAGGGGAAAAAATATGAAAGTGAATCACAATCAACGACATTTTCATTGCTTCCAAGAATGGACTTTTTCAACTTTTTAGGAAGTCGATTTAATAAAATTTGATTTAAAATCCTAATTACTCGATTTTATCAAAAGATTTGAGAGAAGAAAAAACTAATTTTCTTCAATCAATAAAAGATGAAATTTCTTTCAATAAAGGAAAAAGAAAAATGAATACTGGAAAATTTGTGCGCCATCCAGATGTGAAGTTTATTTTTATTTAATGCAAATTTGTTTATAATTTTTTTTAAGAGAACTTTTACTTTCATTAACAAAATGAAGATAGCTTCCAAATCGGTGAATAGGCACCAAAAGGGAAAACATCCTGCAATATTTGAAATCATTAAAAAACTATACTATATTCGGATCCTAGTCTCGGTATATTTTAGAGGCTCTTTTTGTGCTGACTATGGAAGGTTATAAAACTATATCAATCATTAAAGAGAAGAATGGAAACCCATTTAGAAATGAATTTAAAAAAAATTATCAAAAGCGCAAATAACATGGAAATTAATAAATTTAGCAGAATATTTTATTGAATACGCCATTCTAAGATCCATAAAAATAAATGGATGCAGGCATGAAATGATGTGATATATCAGCTTGATATATATATATATATATATATATATATATATATATATATATATATATATATATATATTGCCTTCAAAGATCGTACCAATAAGAACACAAGTTGCCCATAAGGATCTAGCTGTAGTTTTTTTATTTAGTTTTTTTTTACCGCCTTTTAGATTATTGGCCTGCGTGCTATGCCCTTACTTTTCTTCACAGATACTTATCACCGACGAAGTCTGTGAACGCATACATAAATTTATGGGCGTCTATTCAATTCTGACTACTTCTACCTTTGAAAAAGCACCCTCCTTTCGTCTCCAATTCAGCAACATCTACAAAGATTTTATACAGCAATTTTTCTTTGTATTTATTTATTGTTTATTTTTTAATTATTTTTTTTTAGTAGTTTAACAATGACCTGAAATATTTTTAATTGTCCTTCCTTAGCAATGCCATTTTAGCTTGTGGAGAATTTTTTACAATACGAAACAAAAAGCCTGTTAATTGAAATTCAATGAGTGTCTTGTTCGTTTCCATTCATTTCTTAATTGTGTGCCAAAACGATTGTTAAAGTTCCAGCAGTTAAAAGACAGGAATTTCTCTTGTACCCGCTGGCCAAGAATGGAAATAGTTTTCGCAAAGTATTTTTCTAATTTATAAATTTTAGAGGTAGTAATACAAACTTGTTTAGTACATTGTTTGCCATTTATTGTCTTGTTGGCGTTTTCCTTCTTCTTTAATTTAGAATTGACTATTGAAGCAGAAATATTTGGACGCTTAACGGCAAAAGGGATGCAGGAAGGAAAATGGTTGAATTCAAACGGACAATGACAATCAGGATGATTTTTTTTATTTTTAGTAGATATTTTATATATATGTTTTAATCTTTGACTTGTATTATAAAATCAAATAGTATTAGCCACTGTTAAATGCGAATGGTTGGTTAAGGAGAAATTTGTCTTTTTTTATATTTTGGATGCAAGCAGATGGTTGTTGCAAATAATAATTTTGAAATTTTAATTAAGAAGTGAAGTCTTGTAATAAGATATAAGATAAAAATTCTATTCATTCACTTGTTCTGATTAAGACTTGCAGGTCCTGGGTAGTGCTAAAAGAAAATTATCGTTTTAATCCAAAATGGACTTTTCAGTGCAGTTAAATGTGGCATAATTTATCGGGTATTTAAAGGACATGATATTTCATATTATATAAAGATGGACTCGAAAGAAAAACTCTGTCAGCCGAACGCAAGCACGTATTTTCTCTAGTCACGCTTGGCTTAATAAAGGATTATTGATTGATTTTAAATAAAAAGAAAAAAAGAAAGCGGAATTGATTTAAAAGCATTTCCTGCAGAATAATATTTCCTATTTTCTTAGTATTGGAATTTTTATATCCCTCGTTTTAATTGTTTATATATTTTTAAGCTATCGGTCTTGAATTCAGACCTCCGCATTCATCGCTTATTAATAAGCAAAAGCCTTTACTACGCTAGCCACAATAGCGTTTAGTAAATCAACACATGCAATAACAGAGTCCTTTCGTATTTAATTAAAAAATCTCAGGATAGATTTACGTTATTCGTTTTTAAATTCTAAAAATGATTTCTGTAAGAAGTGAGAGGAAAAACTTAAATTTATAACAAGTTTTTCTTTCTGTGTATATGTTTTTTCCAAATTAGAAACGATTTCCTTTTAAACCAACTGCTACATTTCAATTCAATAAAGTTGACCCGTCCCTAATTAAGTAAATTTAAGTTTGTTTCAATCAAATAAAAAAAAGTAAATTCATGTGGTTCCATCCAGGATCGAACTGGAGACCTTCTGCGTGTAAAGCAGACGTGATAACCGCTACACTAGGGTGGTTTTAAAAAATCGACGTCGGATTTTTTTTAGGGGCACCCTCCTAAAATGTTTCATTTGGTTAGATTTTAAGATTGCAAAAGTTTGAGCACAATTGGAAGATGTTAACACGTGCCACTGGGACCTCAAAGTTTTGAAAATTTCGATTTTTTGGCAGTTTGGCGACTTCGGCGACCCATATCTCTGGAACGGCTAAAGCTATTTGCCCGTGTCATACATCAAATTGAAGGTGATACTGTTTATAATATTTTATATTTAATAAAAAAATACGTAAGTAGTACTGAATTCAAAATAATGAAGCCAATGTCCCTAAAAACGTGACTAGGTACCCCTTAGAGTGAAGATGGAACCTATTGTGAAAAAACCTATTTTAATTCCTATATTATAAATTATTGGAATGAAAACAATTATGTATTTAAAAATCAAGTATAATAAATGTCTTTTTCATTTTATTCTTATTTAAATTTATTCAAGGGACTGAAATATTGTGGTTTTGGAGCTATCTGGATACAGCTGACGGCATTTGCTGACTACTTGGAGAACGTATTGTTTTTGATGCTCGTCCCTTGTAAGTAATTGGTTGTAATCTGTGATGAGCTTGACTCCTCGCTCTGCCATATCGTTCACAACTTTTAAGTGAAAAATACACGGAACAAGTTCAAGACAGACTGAAAATACCCCAAAACGAGGCTGTTTGCGTGCACTGGGATGGAAAACTACTATCAGGTATCCTCAAAACAGAGCAGAAAAAACGAGTTGCTGTTCCGGTATCACATGGGACTAAAGAACAACTCCTGGGCGTTCCTGAAACTGACAGTAGCTCAGAGTAGGAACAAGCCCTTGCAGTGTACGAATGTCTAGAGGAATTGGGTCTAGCCTGCGCAGTCGTGGCTATGTGCTTCCATACAACAGTTTTCCATACAACAATTTTCCAAATGCCTTTGACAATTCCACGTAACTCCAAACTTTATAATTAATTGTGGCTTAATTATTAGGCCTTGAGCTCGAATAATTTACTAGAAATACTAAATTTGTTGCTCACAAATAGAAGAATATGATTGAATTCTTGAAATTCCATACGAGTTTGAGTGCTTTTCCAGAATAATGGCTAAGTTATAATAATAATTTGATCATAGCCAAGGAATTGACCACAACGAATAATAAGTTATTGTACAATTACGGGGGAGGAACTCCCGAATAATTCCAAAAAAATTTACTTGTTGAATCGTAAAAATATTGAAGAAGAAATATAAAACTAATTTTTTTCAAAGAAAAGTTACGCACATCGGAACCTCAACCAGACATATTCAAGAGATTTCAAAAAGAATGGTCGGCGATTGATAAATCCAAGTTCGATGTAGGCGAGAATGTTTTGGAACTACTGCCCAAAGAAGAAGTAGAGAATATCAAAGAAGAACTGCAAAGAAAACTAATGGAATGCCAGCCAAGAGACGACTACAAAGAGCTGTTACAGTTGGCATTGATATATCTTGACCATATTGACGGAAAAGATATGCGCTTCACGTCTCCAGGTCCAGTACACCATGCCCGGTGGTATTTACTATCTGAAAATACAAATTTTCCGTGACCAGTTTAAGCTGACTTCCCAAGAACAAGAGGCACTAGAATCACATTGTGTTTTCATCGTTCGAGTCTACTGTTAAGCCTGGTTAAATGCCCCAGAGCGTGTTTAGCACCAAAACAAGACCTAGACCACATTTAAAATTATTGAAATACGAAAGCATTGGCAAAAAAAAATCAGAAAAAAGGAATTAAAAAAATGATAAATCATCTGTGTTATCCTAATTCTAAACTTATTGCCTTGGAGTTGTTTGACCCGACAGTGCAAAACACCGCCAAATGGCGACAGAAAACTTAACAAATCAAGCAGAAGAAAAAGAGGAGAGCTCCAGAAATATGCGACAAAAACTAAAAAAAGAACAACTGCCGAAATTCCTAGAAAAAGGTCTCCCAGCCCTAATTACAAGTGAGACTTACCTGTTATTCAACACCGAATTTCTGGAAAAAGATCCTGCAACTTGGCCGCAGAACATCAACTACCAGGAGGGGCAAAGGATGGCAAAAAACTTGAAAGTTGTGAACGACATGGCAGAGCGAGGAGTCAAGCTCATCATAGATTACAACAAATTACTTACAAATGAGCATCAAAAGCATCCAAGTAGTCAGCAGATGCCGTCAGCTGTATCCAGATAGTTCCAAAACCACAATATGTCAGTCCTTTGAATAAATTTAAATAAGAATAAAATGAAAAAGACATTTATTATACTTGATTTTTTAAACGCATAATTGTTTTCATTCCAAAAATTTATAATATAGGAATTAAAATAAGTTTTTTCACAATAGGTTCCATCTTCACTCTAAGGGGTACCTAGTCACGTTTTTAGGGACATTGGCTTCATTATTTTGAATTCAGTACTACTTACGTATTTTTTTATTAAATATAAAATATTATAAACAGTATCGCCTTCAATTTGATGTATAACACGGGCAAATAGCTTTAGCCGTTCCAGAGATATGGGTCGCCGAAGTCGCCAAACTGCCAAAAAATCGAGATTTTCAAAACTTTGAGGTCCCAGTGGCACGTGTTAACATCTTTCAATCGTGCTCAAACTTTGGCAATCCTAAAATCTGATAGAAAGAAAAATTTTAGGGGGGTGCCCTCAAAAAAATTCTGACATTATTTTTTTACCCTGTCAACAATTTCAAAGCTCTTCGAAAAGCTGCTCATGACAAAATTGTCCCCAATTCTAAATGATATTGGTTGCATACCGGACCATCAATTCGGTTTTAGAAGTCAGCATAGCACCATTGAACAATGTCATAGATTGGTACATTTTATAAGAAGAACATTTGAAGAAAAGAAGTATTGCTCTTCCCTCTTTATTGATGTTTCTCAGGCATTTGATAAAGTGTGGCACGAAGGCCTTATTTTAAAATTGAAGACATATCTGCTAATAAACATAGTAAATCTTTTAGAAAGTTACATTCTTGCCCGGAAGTTCACTGTTGTGGAAGGAGACTTCATGAGTGTGGCCGAAACTATCTCATCCGGTGTGCCACAGGGGAGTATACTGGGGCCAGTTTTGTATTTGATTTATACCTGTGATATGCCTTTAAGCAGTAATATCCTAACTTCTACATTTGCCGATGATACAGCCTGCCTTAGCATGCATGAAAACCCTCACGAGGCATCCCGATATCTTCAGGAACATATTAACCTGTTGGAGCTGTGGTTGAACTTATGGAGAATAAAAGTAAATGAACAAAAGTGTGTTCATGTCACATTTACTCTACGAAGAGACACTTGTTCCCCCATTCGAATCAACAATCAAGTTGTTCCGCAACATTCACAGGTGAAATACCTTGGTATACACCTTGACCGACGGCTTACATGGAAACACCACATTGATTCTAAGCTGACACAAATGAAACTTAAATTAACCCAGATACATTGGCTGATTGGTAGAAATTCTACCCTCAGTCTAGATTGTAAACTTTTAATATACAAGTCGCTTTTGAAACCCATATGGTGTTACGGAATTCAGCTATGGGGCACTGCTTCAGCTTCCAATGTAGAGAGAATCCAACGTATGCAAAACAAAATTTTAAGGTTAATAACATCGGCTCCATGGTACATCAAAAATTCAATTTTACATCGTGATTTAAATATGCCACTTGTGACAGCTGAAATTGCAAAATATGCAGGCAAATATTTAACAAAACTCGAGCTCCATCCTAATCCCCTTGCTTGTAATATCTTGAACTTTACTGGACACATCCGCTTAAAAAAGAGGGATACTACGGCTTTAATACGCCACACTGCAGATGAAACTTTTTGAAAATATTTTTGTGCTTAACACGACATTTATGTATTTTTAATTACTATCACTAAGTTTATGTCCGACACTGGTTGGGCCTAATTATTATATCTACATATATTTAAGATTTGAATACTTATTGTTAGTTAAGATTAATGAAGATACAATAAATAAAATTAGTGGAAAAAAAAATTTTTTTTACCCTATAAGATAAAACCACCTTACGCTACACTATGGAACCTTTTAAAATGCCTCTGCAAATTTCAGATATTTTACCGGAAAAGTGTTTTAGCACAGAAGCTTTTTATATTTATATAAAAAATTAGAAAAATTAATTTAAAATCTTAATTAAATTTATAACAAATTTAAGTTGCTTTATTTAAGGAACAGTTTTAGTTTTTTGGTTGTTTAGATGTTTTATATAATTTATTAAAAATTGCTGTTTCTTCCGCCCAGGAACGAGCTACAAAACTTCAACCTGTAAAGTAGGTGGGACAAATCGCATAAAATATTTATATTAATACCATTTTTGCTTTATAACTCTAAATAAAAGACCGTTTTGGTAAATAATTGTATTTATTTGCAATAAAATTTCAGTCAGCTTATTAGTATCGATATCATTAAAAAAAAACCTATACAGAAGCAAAACAACTACATAAGTCCATATATTAAAGTTTATGTGTGTACATGTGTGATATTATAAAAATAAATGTCATAATACAACTTGCAACATTTTAAAGTTATTGTTTGCGGATGTTTTTTTCCAATTTCTCTTTAATTCCTTTTGTTCACTGTATCGTAATACGGTATCAAGATTGCAATATCAAATATATTTTCGTATATGGAGCTGGACTGGCTTGTCTACCTTTAAGCGTTGATTATTGTATTAAGGACTCATGCGATATACAACACGCATCAGGAGCAATAACAACAATAACCATCTCATTACTTGTACCGTATGACCTGTAACATTATATTCATAATAATGCCAATGGTTGGCATTTTTATATCATTGAAATTCTCCCATCGAGTCAGAGTTGTAAAAGAATTACTACTTTATGGAGGAGAAGTTTTACGAAATTTAGTATTTGTAAAAAAAATATATTGGCGAACTTATCAAAAATTGTTTATCGATTGGAAGAAAACATGAAGATCTAGTGATTAATAGGGGGGGTTTTTTAAATAACTCAATACTATGTTCAGACATGCACCTTAATTGAGGTAATTAAATTTTATCTTCGATTTTGTTGTTGCACTTATATCCATTTTAGCTTTTGACAGCTGAAAATTATTTAATTGAAAATCTTGCTCTTTGTATTTTCAAAATAAGATTATCAATTTTGGAAATTTTTCATAGAAAATATGATTTTAATGGCCATTCCTTAGTTTCATATTTAAATATTATTTATTTTTAAGTTCCACTTAAATACGAAATATAATTTTTCAGTGTTTTTTTTTTTTTTTTGTACAAGGTGGCGCACAAGTAATGTGATAATTTAAATTGGGCGCCAGATGCTTGCGAGCAACAACTTAAAATGCCATAAAACAAGCGCATTTTCACATCAAATCCAGGGGATGACCATTGGAAATAAACTTTTTTCACTTCTAATAAAATAACGAAAGATATTGCCATAAGAAAATTAAAAAAAATTTAAACGCAATTTCACAACAAAGTGGAATATGACTAAACAAACAATAATTAGTATTGAAATTAAAAAAAAAAAAATCTAACGCAAACATAGAGTTCAGCCTTTTAGGAAATGGTTTTTCCATCCCGGGCACTTGTATATTTGACTGTGTATATTTGACTTTAATGCTGCCATAAAAATATTACAGTGTATGTGTGTGTGTGTGATTACGTATTGTGAATATCTGCGGCTTGATTTCTCCTACCATGCACCCTATAACATTCTATAACTTTAATCAATTTAATCGTACCGCTCCCAAATTAAAAAAAATGTGAGTTGCAAAAAAACTTAGATTCTAGAAACTTAATTGGAGTGAAGGTGCCTGTACCCAATTTACTTCTTTTAGTTGATTATGTATAATTTTTTTTAATATCTTGTGGGTTTTTTTAGCCCTAATGCCTTCAGCCACCTTGCCCTAACGCTATTAATAGCAGCTCTTGTTTGAAGAACGAGGCTTTGAAGGCTGTCTAGGTGACTTAGTATTACAAGTAATGAGATTGCAAATGTCGTGAATCTTGGTATTCATAGTCCATCTCAACCGACAGTAGACAAGGATTTGGAAAAAAATAAATGTGTCTGTTTTCCAAGTTTGGTCGAAACCAACCAAACGTTTGTGAACTATTGATAAGTACCACAAACAAAGTGGCTCCTGCAAACCGTCCACACTGTCCATCCACGCTCTTCATATATTTTTTTATCCTCTTCTTTACATGATGCTTTACAGATTATAACGAGCTACATGACAATGGTGAAAGTTCATATTATTACACGTATAAATAGACAGACATTAATACTTAAAAAAAATTATTGCTGCTGCACTCGAAGGTGTGAATAAAATGTTAATTTTTTCAACTGTTGTTGTTGGAATTGTCTGTTGTTTTTGGAGTGAAGAAAATACGTAATCAAGGTAATTAAAGTTATAATGACAGAGTACGTGGTCAAAAAAGGTTAAAAAAAATTCAGATTTTTATTATTAATGACGGCATTATAATATAAATAAAAAAATTAAATATGCCAAGTAAGGAAAATGGTTTTCCATAATGGGAAAGATATTTTTTGCGAAATAAGTGGGATTAAGGTTTTGAAATTTTCGTATAAGAAATAATTTATATAAATATATAATTGTTTGATGAAGTATGAAAATCAATTTGTTCTACGATTTCTAATTAAGCACCCCCATCGTAGAGACAATGAAATTTAGAAAAAAATTCCTCACTCGTACTATAGAAGTCTCAGAGCAACGGAAAAGCTCGATGTCATGTGTTCTTTAATCATATATTTTTCAATTTCGTATCATGTTTTTTTTATAAATTTTTTTTAATATTTCTAAAATTTTTTTATTACACATCTCTTTAGGTGATTTCCTTCACACGTGCAAATGAAGCTTGTCAATTTTTTATACTTATTGTACTGTGTTAGTTGTTTTTCTATATTAAGATTTGGCTGTCAGATATTTATATATCCATCGAAGGCAAAGTAAAAAATGTAGAATTTTGCTGTCACCGAATTATTCGACAAAAGTCAAGGCGAATTTACTTACCAGGTTTTGTTGATAATACAGTTGAGGTACAATGCAAGGCCGATTAACAAAGATGATTGTCAGACTCTAAAAATATACGAAAAGTTTCCCATCAACTCTTTTATAAGCAGTTTAACAATTACATTCTAGGCTGTGTTAAAATCAACTCGCCTTGCCTAGACCTTACAAAAAAGGGCGATGATTGGATGCTCGTATGTCAAAAATAAAAAATTTGAGAAAAAGTAAAAAATTGTTTCAGGGAGACAGGGGTGAAGTGTATCTAACTGATCTCTTTTGTCTACTGTTTTTGGTGATTGATTGGACATACCATCAACAAAGTGTCTGCATACTTTTTTTGCTTTAATGTGTAGGGAAGTTTTTAACAGCTGGATTTTTTGTTTCTTTCAAAAATATTTATATATGTATTGTATATGCACTAGTACAAATGAAAATTGGAACTAATTTCTTGCCTTATCACCCTGCCATTATTACTAATGTACGAATCTATTAAAAATCAGTACAATTTTACTATAAATAAATAAAATTTATTTGAAATAAAAAATAATTCTAGCAAAAAAAAATACTTCAATGCAAAGAGCCAATCAACCAGATTACAAAATCGAAGCAAATACATATGGGTTAGTTAAAAACCAGGTATAGTCTATTCCCATTTTACATTTTGCTCCAGGAAAAGATTAAAATAACTTTTCAAAAGCTTGTCTCAAAATCGGTCCATATATGGGTCCGATCCGATTTTGAAAAAAATCAGGGTACCAAACTATGAGCAAACCCTTTCAAACAAAAAAGTTTGAAAATCGGGAGTATTGCGATAATTATTTTTTTCCGGGGGCTTCAAAGTGCTCGTACCATATTAGAAAAGAAGTTATGAAATCAATATACAAGTAAACCCTTTTAAGCACAAAAAAATAAATAAATCGGTTCAAAAATGATACAGTTGCGCATGTATAAACATTAAAAAAAAGAGCAGACATGTATTGATAACGTCCTCCTTTTTTGAAGTCGGTTAAAAAACTGATATACCAGCAAACCAAATAACGACTTTGTTGTATTTCTTAATGAATTACGACCACCTGGGGGGTTATTCTCTATTGCGATGCGTAAGAAAAATGGTGCCTAATCGGATAATTGGTACCCTTTATTGCGATTACGCATTTTCCTTTCGCATCTAATTTTTTCACTTTCGCAAACCTGGCATCAGTGTACTCTGTAATACGAAAGCGTATGTTAAAATCGTTCGTTAAAACTAAATATCTTGCGCTAACAAAATATCAAACGCATCGAAGTAGCTTACGCATCGCAATAGAGAATAAGCCCCCTGGTAAATGAATTCGCCTTAACAAAAGTGTTGACTGACTAGCAGACACTTAACCCCGAGCCTCCTTTAGGGTACTAAAAGAAACTAAAAATAGTTGAATATATACATACATAACACATATACATTTAGTTAATAACACTTAAAAAGGAACAATTAAAATTAAAAAGACAGAACATCATTTCCCAATATGACCTTCATTTTATATGGGAACTCGCTGACTCTTGTATATAAAAAATATCTTTCCAAAAAAAAAACAACTTTAGTCTATTTCTCTGTTTATATTCCAACAAGACCAAAAGAAAAAAAACCTCCTGCAATTTTGTTACAATCCGCTCAATTGGAAAAAAAACCTCCTGTAATTTTGTTACAATCCGCTCAATTGGAACCATGACTTTCTCTTTGAGCTTTTTCTTTTTCCAATTTATTCTAGTTTTTGGAAAAATTTTGAAGTGTGTAGACGCGTTCTTTGCTAACTCCCGTTAAAATAGTAATTAAAATGGTAAAAAGTGCTTGAAAATTTAGAATTTTTATAAATAAATGTTAATTAAATAATATTCTATTAGTTTAAAGAAAGATTTGCTCAAATCGTTTGCTTTTTCATGGTAAAACAGTGTTTGAAACTTTTTCATAAAAAGCAGCGCAGCCCCTGTTGGCTTAACTTGTTGGTTGATGTTCGTGTTCGGCATCGTGCTTAAGCAAATTGTATGTTGTGTTGTTGTTGTGTGTTTTAACAGAATAATAAATACAAAAACAAAAAATGGGTAAGAGAATGTTATCTGTAAAGAGAGCAATTTTTATGAGATAGAAATATAAGTAGTAGATCGACAAGAATGATAAAATACAGATTGCGCATTCAGAGTGTAAAAAATTTTTCGTTCTGCGCATCTACGTCACATCAGCCAATATTTTAACAAAAACAAACAGTCAGATTTATATACACAAATGAAAGAAAAGTAAGAAAATTTTAAAAATAAAAGCAATTAGTGTTTTTATATTTATTAAATATACATTTATTTAAAAATCTAAATCAATTTTTTTATTTTTGTGTATATACATATATACATATGTATGTATGTCGTATCGCAATAAATAATTGTTTTATTAATTTTTCATTTTCTTTGTTTAGAAAACGCGTCAATTTCGATTTTTATAACTCTAATTCTAAAATACATACGAGCTCGAAAGAAGATTTTTTTTTAATTTCATCGCTGCACATCATGTCTTCTGTTGGTTTTGATAAGCCTCCTTCACTGAGATGGTCGACCCATGTGTAAGGTTGAACGTTCATCTCATTTCTTGGTACAGAAATATTTAGCTCTTCATCTTTTAATCTGTGACATACATATGTATGTAGCCAGCCAAGTTTTCTAAACCATCATAAGCCATCATCACATATGAAGCTGGTGTTATTGTTGGAACTGATCCACGTTTTAAAATTCTCTTTTTAGCGAATCCTTGGAACAATACAGATTTTTATAAACATATTTTAAAGTTCATCAGGACAAAAATGCAACATGCACATATAAGAAGTATTTGGATTTATGTTATTTCCTCGTCCACAAAATTTCACCCATTGCTTCTGAATTTTAGCATTACTTGGAAATAGGAAAAAAATAATTTCAAAAGCCTTGGAATTGTTAGTACTATTGCAATTAGCTACAGCGCACTTCTTTTTCGACTCTTTTGTTGTCCTTTATATATTATTATGTTTTATTTTGTTATTTTATATTAAATTCACTTTTCTATTTTTCACTTTTTCAGTTTTAAACTCCTTTTATTCAAATACTTTCCTTTAAACTATTCGCGCCAAGAAAATTTTTAAGCTGGTGTGACGTCACACTAACAACTCATTTTTGTTTACATTTGAAAAACATGCGCAATGCGCAATCTGTATTTTATCATTCTTGGTAGATCGAGGCGGTGTTAATACGACAACACATACAAACAAAATGATAATCAATACAGTTTTTGGCATATACATATGTATGTTATCGCCATATTGATGTTGTGGCGTACACACTCTACGTGCAATAAGTAACCTTATTGACACCATCTAGTAAAATTAATCCACCTTGCAGTAGATGAATACAAGAGTAAATATATACCATGGAAGACTTCCAGAAATTGTATTGCATATCAGAGTTGCCAAGTTTATAGTTTTGACCTTTTAGTTTAGGATTTTGTGTGTTTGGTGGGAATTTCAGGAAGTAACCAGATATAAAAGCGGAAAATTAGGGTACAATAATAGAAATTGCGTAAATGTTTGTGCTATTTAAGCGTAGATTTATTGTGTTGATAAATTGGGGCAATATATCGCGCTTTAACTGCCAGAAAAGCTTAAGGGAAAACGCAAAATTTTACCGGAGGAGCAATGAAAAATTTAGAATCAAAAATTATGTTACTTAAATATTTTTCGCGGCAAGAAAAACATATTTGTTTCCATTTTGATTTAAATTTCTTTAAAAATAATTCTTAAAATTAAAGAAAATTTTAATGTTAATATTGTCAGCAAATAAACAGAGACCTCCAGACAATACAAATGCAATTGAATATACATCAACTTTTGGTCAGAAAATGTGCAAGTCAGTACATACTACTTAAATGGGCATGAGTAAACAGTTAATAAAAAAAAAATAAATAAAAATAAAAATAAAATAGACTCACGTCGAGTATAACTGTTTGTTGTGTTGTTTGTATAAAATCATTCTAAACCTTCTGTGATTATCTATTTTATAATGATTATGTACAATACTGGATGAATGTTTTCAAACTGCTTAAAGATAACTGACGATTTGGTTTAGCGACCAATGAAATGTCGGCATATGAACAGCTAGAGCCACAATAAACAAAACATTTTTTTTAAACTCTAATTCTTTTAACAATTAGTTGGGGAGAATATCTAAAAATAGTAAATTGGCAATATTAAGAATAATTATTTTTAAATTAAACTTCACAGTGTTGTAGAAGTACTTTATATTTTTAATCAACATTTGGTCAATTTAACTTCTTACGAAGTTGAAGAAATGCAATACTAGATTTTTAAAACCAATGAAAAAGTCGTTTCTTGAAACTGACTTGCATTTTTTTTAAATATATTTTGTCATCTGCAACATAAGCTAACATTCTCAAAAGAAGTGCAGAATATTTCATTAAACCAAAATCTAAAAAAAAAACAATTTAAAGAATTTGCTCTTTCGCATAATTTTAGAAATCGACTTTTATTTAAATTTTAGTCTTCAAGAGTGTAAATAATTTTTTGGAAATCAGCGAAACAAGCAATGTTATATCTAGTATTTTTATTTAGATTTTTTTGATTGACATTTTTGCTCTAAATTTATTTTCATTAACATCATACATATATATGTGCATATAAATATTAAAATTTTTTTCTCAAAAGACCCCTCTACTGTAGTTTCACACACGAGTACATTCCAAATAGTAAAAATAAGACTTTTCAATATGGCCTTAAATATATGCAAAATTTGCAATAAATACTTTAAATAACAAACCTTATTATAGTTTACCAGTTTAGCTTTTCTCTTATAAAAAAATAAAAGAGAAAAAATTCTATTATGTTTTTACGACACTGGAAACACTGACTTTTATATCTCTTTTACTCTTTTCCTTTTCCTCTTTGTTTTAGTTCTTAGAAAATTAGTGTGGTGCGCGGATGTTTCTGTACAAGCTCCCATTAAATTAATTATTAAAATGGTTAAAAGTGTTTAAAAATTTATAGTTTTTACTAATAAATTTTAATTGAAAAAAATTTAATAAGTTAAAAGAAGCATTTGCTCCAATAGAGTGTTTTTTCATGGCAAAATACTGCAAGAAACATTTTCTTATAAAACAGAGCAGCTGACAGCGCAGCCTCTGTGGTTTTAACATTTCTGTTAAAAGCAGCGAAATTCATATTCTGCAAAGAGCTTAAGCAGAATGAGTGTTTTAGACGAGTTTGTGTGATAATGAGTGTGTAAAGAAAAAGCAAATTAAAAAGCAGAGTATATAATAAATATAATAAAGAGAGTAGTCAATGTTTTTTTTAATAAAATATAAAGAAATATAATTTATGAGTAAATAATATATAAGAGAATATATTTAAGATGGAAAATATCCACAAATATGGCCTTTTCAAAGTAAAAATATATTGTCTATGAAATGAGTGTGATGATAATAAAAAGTGTTTTTTTTTCTTCACATGTGGACAAGCATAACAAAAATTTAATTAAAGGTGAGTTTATTTATTTGTTTTTAACTTCAATAATTTGATTCTATATTAAACGGATAAAAATGTACTGAATATATGGATTAATTAAAATCTTTTATCTAGAGTCTAGATTCTACACTAATATGTATGTAGATGTGTAAATAAATAAGTACATTTCGAGCCAGAATCGGGAAAAAAATTTAAGTGCCACACATACATATAATTTTACAGGAGAAGCTTTTTCATTAACTGCCTTTACACAAGCTGTGGAGCTGCTGTAAATTTAACTTGGCCGTAAACTTTTAAATCTTAATATTTTATTTGAAATTAATTTCGAAAGTTAGAGTCGAGTATATGTGCAGAGCACCAAGTCCTAATATACTCAATCCTAAACATTTTTCGCCTTTAAAAACTAGAGGATAGACAGAGGATGGCTGAAATAATTCGCTCTACTCATAAAATGTGAAATGATTTTTTTCAAAATATAATTTACATTGGCTTATAATAATAATTAGTTCCTTTTATAATATTTCACTTTTTGGGAAGATAATATTTGTTACAAACGCATATTTTATACGTATGTATATATAATAAAATTTATATAAAAATAAAGAGTCACTTGGTTCCATCCAGGATCGAACTGGAGACCTTCTGCGTGTAAAGCAGACGTGATAACCGCTACACTATGGAACCACTTGTCAAGCAGTTTTTGTCTGCTGCATGAAATATGACTTAACATGCACAGTGTAGTTTCGCTTAACGCATAAATTTCGGCTCTGGTGAAATTTGAGTTTGCTGTGGAAACCAAGTCAATAAATTACTTGGGGCAACTGTGTTGAATTGCAGTATTATTTTCTTTCCTTAGATGTGTTATTAATAGTTTTATTGGACTTTTGTATAACAAACAAATGTAGTCCTGCAGTTTGAATTGTTTATTTAAAAAAAAATTAATTTATTTTAATATACATATGTATATAGCAAAAAATGTATTACATATAAGAATTTAAATAAAGAAGTAATCCTGACATAAGTTGATGTAAACCAGTTATTACCAGTGCTAAGAAAGACGAAAATTTTCGATACAAACTTAAATAAAATTCAAGCCATTAACCTTATGGACTGAAAATTTGCTTTAGTAACACTATTTTACATTATTATTTTGACAATAATATGTTATTGAAAACTCTAACTCTAACTTATAATAATAATATTATTACTAATATTTAGATATCTTGAAAATATATAAGAAATTCGATGGTTTTTAAAAATATTTTACTTGTTACTTACGTCTATGAAATATTATTTATATTATTTTCTACGTAAAGTAAAATCTACTTCTGAGAGGTTTCTTTTGAGCATTAGTATAATATATTTGAAAACTATCGAATTATTTTTGTGTTTTCATGGCATTTTTTAATACTGAAAAATTTAAACTGTATTGAGCACAACTTCAATTGAAAAATTTAAATGTTACACCATAAATATATTTCATATATTCTGAAATTCCTTTTAAAGTTTCTACGAATTTGGTCATCCATCGTTTATGCAGGCACTGATGTCCTTATGTGCAAAGTAAAATTTTATAATTCTATGAATTATTTGATTTTAAGCAACAGTACGGATGGATTTAATTACCATGCTTGATTTCGACTTACACGGGTTTTCATTTAAAAAATAATTATTTCATATAAATATTTTATAACATATACATATCTACTCATATGCACAAAATTTCGGTAAATATATAATCATGTCATTGTTTGCTCCGTCCATTTCTCTACACTTCCTGACAACAAAATTAAATTCCATGGCTTAAGTGTTCTCAAACTGAATGGGTATTTAAATGAGACCGCCATACGTTTTTGTATATAAGTTGCTTGTGAGTTCGTTCAGACATTTAAAATCACTATTTAATTTCGATCCAATTCACGTTTTAATCTTCTATTTTACATAATTATAATAAATATAATATTTTTATAAAAGATATGATTATAAATGTGGAAAAAAGTTTTAGCTGGTTCCATCCAGGATCGAACTGGAGACCTTCTGCGTGTAAAGCAGACGTGATAACCGCTACACTATGGAACCCTTTCTCCGCTCGTGAATAAATATTAATTTTATTTTTGTTAACACACACGAAGTAGAATAATATAACTGCCCATATATTAATAACACACATTGGTCATCTTATCAATGTGGGTAGCGTGGCCGAGCGGTCTAAGGCGCTGGTTTAAGGCACCAGTCTCTTCGGAGGCGTGGGTTCGAATCCCACCGCTGCCAGGTTATTTTTATTTTTTATCTTTTTTGTAATAAAAAATTTAATAAACAAAACCAAAAAATTTATTAATTGTTTTTAATTAAACTTGTAATCAACAGATTACCAATAATATCGTCTAAATTCAATGTAAATTAATTTTTAGTTTTAAACGTACATGTATAATTACATCTGACATAATCCCTGCCTATTTTAGGCATTACTTTTATTTTTTGTATGCAATAAATCATCTATTTATTTATTTCTCATCAACCACAATAAATTTTAAGAGTATTTGTCATGCTATTTTCGCCAAATCAACTGAAGTCAAATGCTTTGTCGGAAGAAAACCAAATATGCTCTAATTGAAAATTTGTCGTCTGACTTTTACAGACGCAATATTTGCAAGCTTTCACACGACATGAATAGTTTTTGCAGTGGGAAATTATACAAGTCAGATGTAAAAATCGTACAGTCATTAGTTTTACTCTTAATTGTTTGCAAGAGAAAAGTTGTTTAGGCAATTTTTTTTCTATTGTTGTTCTTATTATTATTATTTTTTTTTTATGTTAGAGAGAAAAAGTTAATAAATTTTTAAGACAAATATACTGAATACCACACATAAAAGCAATTCATATCTAAAATACAAATACATATAAATATATGTATGTATAATCTGTACAGTAAATGAACTTGTGTCTGGCTGCAGTCGTTAGATAATTTATAAAGTTTCAATTTGCATTAGATCACATATGAAAAATTAATTAATAACAAACTCAGGTTAGATGAAAAACAACACCAATAAAAAATCGATCACAGGAACTCCAGTCAATGCTTTGTAGGCCTTAACAGACCTACAAAAGCATCATTTTATCATCCTTAAATATTTGCCTATAAATTTTCCATTACTACAAATAGTAATTCAAACATTCACATTTAACACCAGGGAAATTTTTATTATCTTCAGTTCGTATATAAATTTATATATACATAATTTTTATATGACAGCATATAAATGGCCTTATTTTCTACGTCAAAAGAACAAAAGACTTGTTGATCTAGAGGAGGACAAGAAAAAAATGTCTGGCAACTAAACATAATAATTGCTAAAAAATGCAAAAATATAAAAATGTAATATGCAAAAAATCACAATATGAAACTTCCTTTCAACAAAATAAAAAAAAAAAAAATTAAGAAAACGTATTCAAATAAAAAAAAAACTAAAACATGAAATGTGAAGGGTCTTCAGGGATATTCTACAAGAGCGCATTATGTTAACAATTTAAGGCGGCAATATTGACTTTTGAGCACCTGTCACCGCTGTCAAATCAATGTGGCATGTTGCACGTCGATTGAGCAATACGTTGAAGTGTTGACTTTGCAAAGCTGAATGGCATCAAATTCTAGGCAATCCGTTCGGTAACCACAGATCAACGATTTTTAAGGCCTAATAATGATCGTATCATTTTTATAATTAATAATGAGCCAAATATAATAATAGCACTGTGCAACAAAATCAAACATTTGTTTTCGAAATAACCAGATTATAACGACTGATCCTGGTAGAGGAGGTAAAATAACATTAGGGGATTTCGGCGCATTAAAAGTTTACCCTTGGCTTTCATTTTAGAGGGAGCTTAAGCAAATGGTTATAGTTCATCATGCAGAACACTTCGCATAGAAAAGCATTAAGGGCTCCATTTGTAATATTTTAAGGAAAAATTGTAGTCGTACTGCTCGAATACACATCACATGTGAATAAGAACTATTTTTTTGATTTCCCACATGAACTACTTTAAACATATTTTGTTAACAAAATCACATGAATATGGTGAGCTGTTAAGCTTCCAAAGAACATTACTAAAGCAAAGTCATTCACTACCTTAAAGCGAAAATATGCTGGACATTGTCTGATTTTAACATAAAATTGTCTAGAGCCAAAAGCAAAATATAATAAAAGCTTTTTTGAATCACCGAAACCCCTTTTAAATTATTATTAATACATATTATATGTACAATTTTCTTTTGTGGGTAAATTATAGAATAATTGTACCTCAAACATATTTGATTGTGGAGCGTTTGAGCGCCAAATATAAATAAATATGAAATTAACCCTTTAACATATTTTAATTTATTTGAATTATTCAAGTTGAACTCTTAGCTTTGATGAGTGATAGTATAATTTTATGGCAAATATTTCCATAGGACATTTCAGCCTGTTATATCGCTGTTTAAGAGGAATCGTTTGCCAAAAGCTTAGTAACTCGTTAGCCAACGTTTAGTAAGTGTATTGTGAATAAGCGCTATGCCAGGTTTATATTTAACATTTCCGTATACATAAGGATGTTAAATTGAAACTGAAAACAATACAATATTCACTAGCACTGCGGCGCCAAAAGGATCTTTTGTGCCCCAGATCTTTAATTAGTCTAAATTTCCTAATGAAAATTTGTACAAAGAAGGGAGAAGCCTGCTTAATATCGTTCAAATACAGAATTAAGAATAAAAAATATGTTTCCTGCTATTTTGTAAAATATTACCATCACACATCAGACTTCTCACTAATGGTTTTACCTATAGAATTTTTATATTAGAAAATCAAAATCACCCTCGTATTACATATTCTCTAGTGTTTGGAAATGCATTAATAATACAAAGGAACTATTTCCTATGCATGAATAACAAAATAAATATATTTATGAGATTTTTTTATTTGTTTTACTTTGGCGTTTTGTCAGTTTTCTAACATGCAAATATTATTATTATTATACTCACTGTATATAAACATATGTACATATGTAATTATGGAAAAAATCATTGTGATATCTTTACATTTAGTTGCAATGGAGCTGAGTCTACATTTTTTAAAAGTAAATTTTCGATAAATCATTCGAAAAAAAAAATTTCATTTTCGTCGTTTTGTAATGTTGGACTATTTATAGCTTTTAAATATATTGCGGGAATATGTAAATTTATTAAATTAGACTTCGATCTTCTGCAACTCTAGGTAACGATGTATAATACTAGACTGTGTATAAAAACAAGAGCTTTAAAGTTCTTTAATAACAATAAGGTAAAATCTAAAAAAATGTATATGATTCATGTGTCTTAAAAAAAACTCGATATGTCTATTGCAAGATTGAACAAGCGATATTGCTTAACATATTGAATGTTGCACCACATTTGCTTCTGTTTTTTTGTTCTACTGTATAGTTAATGATTAAAAATTTTCATTTTGCTTGCCTAAGACGTTGTATGGTTTCATAAGTTTTTATCTCCTTACTTCATTGAATTTTGATTTTTTTTTTGCCAAAAATCTAACAAACTAAATGAGAGTTTTGATAAGCTGACAATTATTACAGCTAGTTAATTTATTAGATTTACAGTGCTAATTTTGTATTATTATGGTTACATATTACATGAACTGAAAAAGTTTAAAACAGTGTTAGTTTAAGGCCCCTACTAAATATTTCGCTGCACATTTGACAGATTCGACTTTGGCGATTTTTGTCCTTAAATTTGAAGATTTTTGGAAATTAAAGTTTGACTTTTTTACAAAGTTAAAGCAACTTTGATTCCGATTTATTGATTTTAAATAATGTAACTATAATATAAACAAAATGTTTTAAAACTAAGCCACGGAAATATGTATGTAATTGATAATAATAATACTGCTTCGCGAACAGGGAAAAACTGCAATGAAATTAAGGTCCCAGCATTAAACAGAAACGCCTGGAAGCTTTTTGTTGAAGCCCTATGCTCCTTATAAGAACTAGGGGATTTAATAATAAATGCAAAATTGGTTGAGAATGGTAATGAGTAATTACTTAAAATTGAATCAATTTCCTATTTCTAGCGCAATTAATACTCAATGCATTGTGAACGATGATAATATTTGCTTCTTTAATACTACAAAAGAATTTAGCGATTTTGTTTGAGAACGTAATGAAACAAGATACGAATTAAAATTAGAATTATTGAACTTAAAAGAATTTTTGCGAATAATATAAAAGCTTCCGATTTTAGAAAAGTCTATCAAAAATAGAAATTCACAGTATGAATTTTATAATGGAAATTCGTTTCATAAACTTTCTGGAAATCAAAAATAGTTTTTATGAATAAGGTCGTCGTTAGTGTTTTTAAAAATGAAATTTTAAATTTAGATCCAGTTATATTTTTTAAAAGGACTAATGCTCAGTGGATGACCAACACTCGTGCATTGTGCTGGAACTTGGAAAATAGGTTAAAGTTAGGAGGATGGAGTGAGTAGTGACTGCAAACATTCGATATACATGTTTCCGCGATGAAATTGACAAGAAAGACCTCTGCAGGCAGGTTATTCTATATACGAATTGTTCGTTCAAAAAAGGAAACGGTTTTCGGAAACCAGTAACCAAAGAGCCAATAAAATAAAAACTAGTGTCTCTAAGGCCGAGGCCACGCAATGAGCGGCAAAGCGGTGAGCCGCTGAGCGGTGAGCGGCAAAAAAATTAAAACATATGGAATACTACTGAAGTGGCCATGCAATGAACGGCATTTCTGAGCGGCTAAGCGGCGTCGCTCAGGAATAGAACTTGTTCTAATTTTTAGTTGATTTTTGAGCGGCAGAGTATAAACATGGCAAAAGTGAATGCGGAGCTTATAAGTTCATCTGTACAATGCCGACCGCTATTATGGCAAGACAGATGACCAAATTTTAAAAATAAAAATATAACCGATAAAGACCTACGGAAGTATTGCCAAAATCTGTCTGTAAATATATCTTCTATATATCTATATCTTCTTTTTTTCTTAAACGCATTAAATTCTTATAAATATGAATAGAAATTTCCCATGAAAACATTAAATAAACCTCTCTTGATAATGGCATTTTAACAACTAACCGCACTAACCGCTCAGAAATGACGCTCAGTAATAAGCCACTTGCCGCTCAAACTCGCCGCTCAGCCGCTCACCGCTTTGCCCCTCATTGCGTGGCGTCGGCCTAAGTCTGACAACAAATTATTTCAAATGAAAGAACATCTTATGACGGTTAATTTTAATGAAAATATTGCGAGTGACAAGCATGACGATCTTCCAGACTATTAATTTTATTGCAAGTGACTTGCAATACTTTAGGGAGAGTGATTTACGAATTGTTCTTAGCAAAATTTTCATATAACCTTACGATATTTATTCATTTGTTTTATTGTTTTAGCAAATGAAATAAATTGCATTTTGAATTTTTTTTACGCGAGTTTTCACGATTTTGTTCCTATTCATAGATTTCATAGACAAGTAGTGTAACGTTCTCTGCGAATTCGATTTTTTACAGAACTGGTCAATGGTATAAGCCGAGGTTTGAGTCTACTGTGAATTAAATTGCTTTGCTACGTTTAATCTAGATAAAAATAATTATTTAATTAAAAAAGTGCGATACTTTCCATGACGATTTTTTAACGATTGCGATGAATCATGTTGACAATATCACGAATTTATCTAATATTTTTATTTGGGTATACTAATGAATATTTTTTAATTTTTTTTTTAATAAATCTTAGAACAGCATTTATAAATGTTAACATCCATGTCACTTATAATTTATTCTTTAGGTCACAAAGTTCAATATTCGAATTGTTCGACGTGATCGTACTCTCAAATTGTGATAGACCGTCAATTAGCCTCGTTTAATTTATTTTTGATTGGTATAGATTTGAGTGATATCGGAAAAAAAGCATTTTGAAATAAAAATATTTTATATTGTATATATTTATTCTCCATATAATCAAAATTGATTTTCTCATGTCCCTTTGTTTTAAAGTGCAACTCTCGTTTAATTACAAGTTTTTCAATTTTATAATTCTTTCATTCTTTTGTAGTAGAATCCATTTTTGTTATTTTATATTTAGCCTTCTTGCAACTTATTTTTATTGTGTTGCTTTGCATTTTTTATTGCTTTCACCCATGTAACAAACGTATGCCGCAGTAAAATTAGAAATTGTAATAAAAACCTACAAAAACATTTAACCAATTCTGTTGTTTTTTTTCCTATGTTTGTTAGTGTAAGGGAAACCAAATGAACAAATATGAGTGTCTCAACAGTAAATATTAAAACCACTTAAAAGACTCAATAGGAAATTTGTAAAAAGAAAAAGGTTACAAGGCACAGTATTTATCCTGCGAAATTAATCAGTTTAATTATGACATGAAAATACTACTTATACGACCAAGTTGCGGAGCTTTTTGAGGTTCATTGTTATAGCGTTTTTTTTTTTCAAACTAAATAGTGTTTTTTGATCGAGGTGACTCCTTTATTTTTAAAGGATATTTTGCATTGTCTGTGAATTTAAGCCGATATTTTAGAGTGAGAGAGGTCCGCTAACTGAGACCCAGTGCTACCCAGCCATCGTAATGAATGAATTACACTCTTGACAATTTCTTAAGAAATCAAAAGTTTCATTTAAAATCGTTTAAGTTATGTTTGGCCTAATCTAGGACCGACTTGTTGCGTTTTCTCACCCTTTTATATCCTTGTAAGCAAGCATTTTTAATAATTCTCTTTCCAAAACAATTTTCTTGTACGAAATTTATTATATATAAGTGAACAACTTTATTTCTGGCGAAGACGTTTATTTTCTACATGTTTCAAGTTTGTTTTAATTTATTTCAAATCTATATTTAACTATAAAAAAAATATATTTTAATCAGGTTGGTCTCAACAATCAAAAGTAACCATTTGCAATTGCGCAAAAATAATAAAAACTCCAAAGAGTATTTACGAAATTGAAAATATATTCCATATATTGCTCCTTTATAATTGTAACAGAGTGAGTTGTGATGACACTGGCATAGAGCGACACTTATAACTACCTTTAAAATCACTTATTGCCGGAAGATTTCACTAGTTGCAGTTCTAGATTATTCATTGAAGTTCCAAAGGGGCCAGTTCCAAACACATGAATATTATCATGCCTATGAATATAATAAAGTGCTTTAAAAAACAAAGCAACCTGTGTTCATTCTCCCTTGTTATAAGGATCTTGTTGTTATAGTATTTGAGTTTATTGCAAAAAGCTCACATGCAAAAACGCGCACACACACTTTCTATTCCCATAACGAATAAAATTGTGCAATATCACCCATATTAAAGTATCAAGATGTAAAAAAACTAACAACAACAATCACTTTAAAATATTTAAAATTTTTCTACAATTGAAAATCGTAGCTTGCATAAGTCCTTTGCTGGCTTTCTATGCTCCCTCTTGTCTTTACTGGGGAACGACTTTTCTTTTTTTATAGATTTAAAGCAGCAAACAAAAGACCCTCAAAAAAGTAGAATGACTGCGTCTGCGGTTTCATTAAAATGCCAAGAAAACAACAATATGTGGTAAGTAAAAACAACAGAATTCTAGAAGAAGAAGAAAAAAAAATGTAATAATAACAAAATTTCAAACATTCCTTGTATGACGAAACAACATTTACACGAGTTGCAAGAAACATAAGAAGAATATATATATTCTATTTAAAAACGTAGAAAAACAATCACCCCAAGATTTTCTCTAAGACCAACACGAGTAGAGATTAGAATAGAAAAACAATCATATTGGTGAAATATGTGCATTCGAAACCCACCCTGGATTTTCTGAGGCCCTTTAGAGACCCGCTCCCAATTTTAATAATAAATTTTATATGCAAAGAAAAAGGAAATGAAATAGAAAATTTCTATTTGTTTTTTATTCTATTTGGGGTTTAGTTTTAATAAAGTTGTTGCATAAAGAATTGTATCTCAAATTAAAATATGCACGAGTAACATATGAATTTCATTATTCTCTTCTCAAAGTAAATTTCAATGTAATACTAGAAAAATGTATGTGCTTTTGCGGTTTCGCTGGTTTTACACCAACTTGTTGTTGTTGTTGTTTATGTAACGATTTTTACCTTTACTGGTAAAGAGTGTCCAAAAACTAAACAAGATTTGAATTTATCGCCATTTGTGCAGTAAAATGTTGGCAGTTCTGAAAAACAATTTGACAGCTGACAGTTTGGGGCTGCACGTGAGCACAGCGTGTGTCCATTATTAAATAATATCGCAATAATACGGAAGGTTAGAGGGCCGCAGCTCGAACATTTCATATAAAACATGTTCAAAAAAGTGCTTTCATTTCATCATCTATGAAGAGATTAATTAATAGAAAAATTCAGGCAGACTAGATCAGTTGGTGACGCTAAACACGCGGGTCGTCCAAAAATAAGCTGTAAAACATGAACATCAATTCGACGTTTTAGACAAGAATTGCAAAGTTTCTAGAAGATTACATTGTTTTTTATGGGTTTATTTGATGGACAAGGACTATGTCAACAAACCCATATGAGGAATATGCCGTGCCGTGGATGCCACTTGTTCGATGTTTTGTTCCACAAATAACGTTATCCTTTGACCTTTATGATACAATAAGGAATTAATAACTCTAAACGCAAAAAGTTTGCTTTTCTAAATCTTTCAAATTTTGCGTTAATTTTGGGACACCCTAGATGATAAAAGCTTGACTTGGAAAATCTAATTAAAATTTCAAATGCATTATCATAAAGAAGATCTCAAAATGGTATCACTGAACGCCGATTTGATAATTTCCGATTGAACGGAAATCGTTATAAACAGACTACTGATCAGCATTGCCGTTTTGGTTGTATTTAACCAAAATTTCTTACTTACTTCTTCAGGATGTAGTTGTGTGCCTTTTTATAGTTTATCGTTATTTTTTTGCTAATAAAAATACATGTAATTTGATTTTTATATGTTTTAGATTCTTAAGCGTTTTATTTGAATCAGTCAATTTAACTTATTTTCAAGTTTAAGGCTTTTTTTATTTTATAAAATAAGAGTAATGTTAAACTTAAAAACAGATGAAATTGATTAACTTTGTTTTTATTTTGAAATATATTTTACAACTTAAAATTTCCAGAACTACTAAAGACCGCACAAATCACCTAAAGTAGAGTAGAATATTTAAAAACAACGTTTGGCCTTTCAAAAAGAAATAACACAGGACAACGATAAAAAGTAGTTTAAAATAATTTTTAATAATTTCTGTCTTATATAATGTGCTGATTCTAAGGATAATAATAACAAAGTCGTATTAGCCAGCAATTTATCCCATTTTTATAATTTTTTTTCCTGCTATTTACTGTTAAGTTATCTAATACCCACTTAGCAGTAGACTTCAACCACCATGTTTGAAAAGCGTTTAATCTCATGTGCTTGTAAAAAGTCTCTTAAATGTTTTATTAAAATTAAAAATTGTTATCACACAACAAACAACTTTATTATTTTAACTTTTCAAAGTATAACTTGGCATTGCCACATATGACCGCTGTGCCTTTTACTGCCACTTTAATAGGTTGCACTTTTTGTTATAAATCTGCAAAATTTTTAATTAAAAAGTGCCGGAGCGACGACATTACGAGCTTAAAAAAAGTATACATTACACATCCAGTGCAAAAATATGGAAGCTCTTCTTAAGGAACGACATTTTCATTGCTTCCAAATTAACCATTAGTGCATCCTTACGGCTTCTTACGAAGTTAAATTTACATGAAAACGTTATTTTTTCATAATTTTAAATAAAACTATGTGTTATTTTCACATAAAAGATAGTATGCAGCTGTTAGCAAAGTTGTGAATTTTTCTAAACTTCAATTTCTAGCAAAATTATGAAATACTTTTGGTTATTTAATATATTACTGCAGTATAATTCGTTTAATTACCTCACGCCTAATTGCCTTTAACACCTATTTTTAAATCCTTGTTTCTTATACTACTTTTCTAAGAAAACTTTAATGGTTAATTAACTTTCGCATAATTGCCCAATCCGGATAATTGTCTCAAATATTTTATACCGAAAATACAATTTCCCTTAAACTTTTATCGTTTAATTACCTGAAGTACGAGTACTGGTCACAGCCCGGCAATTGTTTTTATTGGGTCACGTTTTATACTTTTTATATTACTATGTAATAAAATGCTTATCTTAATAATTTGTTGTTTTTGTTGAATATTTTCTTGAAGTCATTACAGACATACACATGTACATTTGCATAATTGCTTCATTGCGAGTATTTAAGAGAACTCTTTTTAAGTGTTTCCCTTCATAAACAATCAAAATTCTTGGAAATTTCAATCATTCAATGGATTGCCATTTTTTTCCAACAAAAATTTTAAAAAATGTTTGTTTTAGCGCTAAATTAAAAAAACACATTTTTGAATATTCTTGTAATATAAGTTAGACTTCCTGAAGGGTACTGTACCCAAACAATTGAAATTTTCGTATTGAAGAAACCAGTAATATTATTGAAATCAACAGATGAACATTCACGGGAATCAAATAGTTTAATTTCAAAAATTTTCAAAAAGTTCAATTTTGTTGGCCTATTTAATTGTTCCATTCACAAGCCACTTGTATCATTGTATGAGTTGTATTACTTTGTATTTCTTAGCAGTTGTGTACTCTTGATGTTAGTAATATTCATGAAAAAGTATGACTCATATATTTTGGGAAAGTTGTATCGAGTCCATAGCTGGAATTAATTTATTTGCTAAACTAACTATTCGATTTCCTTTTTAGCATAGTCATCGTCAAATAAATTTTTTTTATTAAAATTTATTTCATAAGAAAACTATTTTACCTTTAGACGCTTATCTAAACAATATACAACCAATAGAATGAAAATTACTGTTCGCAGGATGGCATTACATCCAACGATATACTATTTAAGGGGGCTTGTAAATGTGGCAAATGTCTTATGGAATGTTGGGGGGACTGGTATGTGTTGAGTGAGCAGATTTATTGCAGTTACAGCATGAAATTTATATTATCGACTTTTGTAGCTTTTGATATGGCGATTTGTTTCAATTACGAAATTCCGTCATTAAGTCCTTTTATTCACATGCATTGCTGCTTGAAAACTAGCAGCGGCAGCTGATATAAATCTGTATATATGATTGCCAGTCTTGTAGGAAATCGTATGAAATTACATGTGTTACCAGTCTGTAGACGGGAGTATAATTTGCAAACAATTGACCTCAAACATTGAATATATGCATGCTGCAGGTTTTATTTCTTCGATTTCCTTTCAACCAGGTTCGTTTAATGTTCTAATAATATGCGTAAATTGTTTTTTTTACGTTTCACGACATTTATTTTTAATTTTACTTATTCCAACTAGTTTTTCAATTTCGAAGTTTTCCTTTAGAATATCTGAAGTAAATTTACGTTAATACCATCAACAACGCAACAAACACCAAATTTATATAGAGACAAAAAATTAGTGAAACAAAATTCTATACGTGTCCGTAAAACAACTCTTTAACAATCAACCCAAACTAGAAACGAAAAATAGTATTAAATAGACCTTTTTGAGGTACGAAAAGTTTTATGTGAAAATATACACTTTGAAACACTTTGTATGCGTAAAGCGATTTTGTAGCATGTGCACTTTCAGTTCTTGTCTTTATGGAAAAGTATGTGCCACTCTGAAATAATATTCATGCACATGGAGTTGCACTTTAACATACGAGTACATACAAATGTACTGGCTGGAAGTGGTGCTGGAAGGATGTGTATGTTATCCTTAGCTAAAAGCGAGTGAGACTACAACACACCTCTTCGTGTTCAAAGTTCTCTACGATTATTATGAGTGCTATTATATGAATGTGTTTACAAGTACGCGTATGTAGCGCTTTATAGTGGAGAGTATTTTCGTTGAAAACCTTTTTAACAGGGATGGGAAATAAAAGGGGATAACGTAATCAATTAAATTGGTACTTTTTGTCGAAATGCAATAGAACTAAACAAGCTGTTTCTAAAGCGTTAATAAAGTCTAATAAATCATTTTGTAACAAACGTGGCACTGCACAGTGGGTCAAAGCTGAAATATTTTGGTAACAAATCGAAAATTTGCAAGTGCTATAACGACAACACAAAAATACATGCACGGGTAGCAGAAGAGTACACGAGTTCAAGGTTTCTTTTCTAGCTCCTTGCATAACAGGTTACAGTGAGGCGTTTGCTTGTTATGCTTACAGTTTAATTTTTTATTAATATCCTATTATTTGGAAATAAAATTGTAAATACTCGTAGATATATTAGCTTTTAACAAAATGTACATGTTTTAAAGGCGAAAAGCCCATTTTTGCATAATATACTATCAGTTTAAGAAGTCCAATTGGAGCATCTAACATACGAATTACAACCGCCGCGACGTAAATTATTTTCATTAATCAAGTTACCGCCATTGCAGCGGCTGGAATTAGATAGTTTTCGCCAGCAGTTTTTTTTTAATAAATTAATGAACCGAGTTTAATTAGAAAGATGTTTATATTCTTCACAAAAAATACATGAACTTAATTATATATTATAATACATGGAATTTTATTATGATTTTGTCCATAGAGAAATTTGCGTGATTTGTCATCACATTTTGTAATTTCGAAGCATTTTTAAACTAATTTTTAAAATATTATAGTTGAAACGCCATTAAAGGTATTACTGGAAAACTAAACTCCTACATATATTGGAATGTATGTTGACTGTCAAAATTATTAGATAATTTTTTAAAAATTTATTCACTTAATAATTTGTTTTCTCATACATATTTCATATGTATTTTGTCATTGTATCGAGAATGCCTTTTGGTTTTCTATATATTGGCAACACATATAACCTGCCATATTCTGGAAGAAGGACTGCATATTTTTCAAGGGAAATCAGGAAAGTGTAATTTGTACTACAAATATTTTTTAATATCTGCTTAAGATCTTGATAGAAAAATATAAGAAATAAAGATTATTTCTTAAAACAAAAGTCTAGTCCTGCTTTAATTGATTTCCTTTAGCAAAAGAGAAGAAAAACTATTCACTATATCCTTGACAGAATTTACATAAATTTTTTATTTGTTGACATATTAAGGATAATATCAGCTGCAGATGACTTTATTTTGCTATCGCTTTTATTCGGCGCCAAAAATTTTGTAGCGAATTGGACCTCAGACCAGTTTTTTGTTTCGAAGTCAATACTCATAAATTATATTTTAATTTCATGCAAAAATTGTCATGCAAATTCAAAATTATTTGATTTTAAGCGTAAAATTAAAAGAATAAAAATTTATTGTATCATTAAATTTATCTTCATAAAAAGAAACTTTCTTTAGGAAACTATAATTTTTTTAAATTTTACTTTTTAATAAGGATAAGCAATATCAAATAAATTACCCCACCCTGCTGAGCATGTTCTTCTTGCTTCTTGCTTAAATATTCTAAAGAACCAAAACTGTAATTCAAAAACTATAATGTGAACTTGGTCTGTCATGTAATGTAATGTAAATTTGGTATGTAATGGACCTACGTTCAAATGTGAATATATGTAAGTTCCCGTCGTTCCTTCCAGCAGCATAAGGCCTCAAATGTGAATATTATGGGATAAATTCTAAGAATTTTTATATTCAAATTTTCGTTTAATTTTTTGGGAATTGTCGGAATGGTCTTAATTGACGAAATTCTAAACAAGTTTTTTGCAATTATTCAATAACTTCTTGGAATTTATGGAATTTTTCCATCTATGTAAACATAACGTATATGACAATAAAAACTGTAAACTATGTTGACAATATATCCTCTTGAACCAATGTGGCCTCCTCTGGGTGTCAGCAACTACCCGTCCTGCCCTGAAGTCCCTCTTTCTTAATTTCGTAAAAGTCATACATATCAATACATTTCACCACGTTGTTTTGTTCTATACTTTACCGGCCCACAATACTATTTTGTCTCAATTTCCCCTTTTCCATTTTAAGCCGTCGCAAAGGTACCCGTTTTCACAATTCTGTTTTTTGTTTTAAGATTTTTCAAAACTTTTATGTATGTAAGTCATACAACTGCAAAAAAGTCACGTGTCTAGTTTGTCTGATGGTTTTTGGATGGCTACTACTGTAGTGTAGTATGCAGCATACTACTGCTCACTAATAGTACTTGTAGTTTATTTTAGTACTTTTATGCTGTTCAAATTACAAGTACATATACAGCAATAGCTTAAGAGACTGTTAGGACATGAATATGTTGGTGATAAATAAATAATTAATGAAATTCGTTTTTAACAAAGAAACAAGATAGAACCGATAGAACGACAGCAAACACGAAAATGTGAATTGTATAAAATAAAAATTGCATATATCTTACGACTAGCACTTAAAATAATATTAAAAGCAAAAATAAATTAAAGCTACCGCCACATATCACAGGGGTAAAATGGGGAAGATTTTACTTTGCTCGTTTTCTTTGTGGTTAAATTAATAGTAGAAGGCAAGAGGTTTCGCTGGAATTTTTTAAACTTGGTGGAATATAAAAAATTCTCGAATTATAAAAACATTAGTAACTAGTTATAGATCTAGCCCAGCTTCGAACGAAACTTTACTTATAATTATTCAAATTTAGGATATATTTACAAACATTTAAAAATATATAAAAAAAATTTTTCATTATTATTAATTGTTAATAATTATTAAGAAAATTAACTTTTGTGTTCTTTTGTATATTTTTGAAGGCAAAACCCAAAGGGTATAAAAATATTAGGAGATCAATATAAATGAATAGACCTCGAACCTGAACAATTGTAGAAAAATAATCTAAAAATATGGAACAAAATATTTAGAAAATTTTCTTTAATAGAATCTTTAATTCATTTAATAAAACGCGGTATGGAAATTGTAAAGTTTGAAAATTAAAAATTAGCTTATGGCTTCTAAAATCTTTGCAAGTTAAATGTGTACGTAGTTATAACATGAAATTTTCCACAAAAATAGACTAAAAAAAGTTTTATTATAAGTTCTACCACAATCGCTTCTAAATATTTATTAACGATTTCTAACACCACAATTGCGTCATTAGACGTCATTCAAAAATCTTGACAAATATGTGACAATAAGCATTAATTGCCCAAGTCGACTTAAGCAACGTAATGCTTTTCGAAAGATTTCCGCTATTGCTAGCTAAAAGATGTAAAGGCTCATGTGCATGTTTCTATTTTCGTGTGATCCTTTTCCTGCGTATGTATCAATACCATCTACTGCAACTTCCCAACGTGGCGTAATACAGTACAATAGAGCATACGAATTCCAATCTTTCTTAAATCGTCATAGGCGATTAATGTTAATTGCCACATAAATTTCTAGTGGTCCGTAAAAGACATGTGGTCCAGCTAAAGAATAGCAATGAAAATTATTATAAATTAATAAATTAATAAGCTTTTATCCTTCCTAATAAAAATTCAGTGCAAAATAAATTAATTTCTTAAAAGTTTTGGAGCTATAGATCTAAATTTCTCATTTGATAGATTTCGATTCTCAGTCGTAATACTTATCGATGATTTATAAATCAAAATCAGTTTGAAAATTTGTTTTATTATTTTTTTCTAATTATTTCGAGAAAGGCACTTGGTGACCCAAAACCGAAAGAAATGAAAAGAATTCAACAAAAAAACTTTTTTGCAAATATATATACATATATACAAATAAATATAATATTATTATGTGCGTTACCTACAAAGATCTTTGAAGCTGGTGCCAAGATTAATGAAATTATGATTTCAATTTCGCATTTGGTTGTCAACTTTTTTGGCACCGGCTTTAAGTATCTCTGTAGGTAACGCGCAGAATGATATTATATTAATTTCCAACTTTGTAAAGACTTTACTTGTAGAGGTTTTTGCTTGTGCAGTCCAGACGCAATCATCTCTGGAAAACATTAGCTATGAAAACTATCACTGTAATAGTCAGCTGGATATAATATAATTACGAACCAATTTGTATGAGAGGTGCCACTTTTCTTGCTTCTAACAACTCCGTTTTCATCAAGACTGCCAGAATTAGTCGTGGATTAACCCACTTTAATATAAAAATTCATTGTATGGGAGGTACCCTTGCCCCTAGTCCTTCACATATTTATGAAATAGGAACACATTTTTATATGAAAAAATAAATTTTCAAATCGGTCCACCGCCAGTATGAGCTCCGTACAGCATGTTATACGTGTGACCTGCTAGCATTCCTCTCGGAGAAAAGATATTATTCCACTCACCGTCTGGTGGCTCTGGATATCACCAAGGTGTTTGATGGACTGCCGTACTTTTATCTAAACTTATTGCTTTTCCTTATCAGATCTATTTAAATTTTTCCAGGTACCGACTTATTATAGATGGAGTCCCATGAGATGAGTTCAATATTAATAGAGGGGTACTACTGCATATATTCCTTCTCCTACTATATTTCTTATTTCTTAAGGATCTTCCACGTCAAACTTCTAACCCTACCTACTATTTCGTAGATGATAGCAGCATTAGCCATTCCTATTCACTCAACCCTAGGTCAAGTCTGTTAGAGATTGAGGCTTTGAGACTGAACGTAAATGATACACTTTATCATGATCTTGTGTCTTCAAATGGGGTCATCTGAATCGGGTCGACTTTAATGTTCGTAAGGCCTAGTGATGTATGCGTGCGCATAAATGTATTATATGCAAGTCGCTCCATCTGTAATAATGGGTGTTCTAGCATAAAAGACTAGTTCTTTTGCCCAGTCAGTTTTATTCGCACTGGAAATGTTAATTTGAGAAGAAAACACTCACTTTGATATCTCTCAGGATCTGGAAACATCAGTCGTCCAGCTGTCATGTTACGCTATCTCCGAATATCTTTCAAAGTCTAAGGAATGCATTCCATTGAGAATGACTTCAGTTCGCTATCGTGATGATTTACTGCATCTAATTCTAATATAAAATAGAAAATATGCATATTGCAATAAGCAGGCTCTGTGCTTCAAAGTCCTGGGACGTTCTCGCGTATGTCAATGAAATTTAAATGCTGAATAAGGAATAGGATCCAACGAGTCGTGGTACACATGTTTTTTTGACTGCGAGCAAAATGGCCCGTTATTGGTTTTTAAAATTTATTAGTATTATTTGGGATATTCTAACAATTTTCAAAATGTACATAAATGGACTTGAATTACATACAAGTTGCTTATGTTGTTCATATAAATGTTTTCTAAAAACACTATGACTATGTTTTTTGTAATTCTCAAATGATGTTTCAGTACACAAAGTAGGCATTTGAGGGTGAAGATTTTTAAAACATGTAGACTTTCAATTATCTTAGGGCTCCTTACTGTCATTTATTTCATTCTTCTCCTTTCAAATTCCAGCACTTGCTACTTTATTTTTTTTACCTTTTATCTTTATAAAAATTACACATATTTATATTTTTTTTTCTTGAAAACCAAATAAAAAAAATTTCCAAAAAATTATTCTTTGCTGACAACATCTCTATATTAAATTATAGCGTTATGCAATTTAAAAAAAAACGTGTCTAGAATTTTGCATAAAAAATAAAACTTTTATTTATGCTTTTTCATACATTTCCTCAAGAAAAATTCAAACATACACACGCACATTGGCAATGAAGTACATCCGTGAGTCACCAAGCGGTAAATTATACAAGGCCCTAGTACGTAAGGACCATGAAAAAAATGGAAAAAAAAATTGGAAGAAATACGAAAGTATGGGCAATGGCTTGCTTCAAAATAGGTCTGTGTTCAATATTACAGAAAATTTTGAAAATAACCTCTTTAGTCAGGCTGAATACACAGTTTTTCAATATTTCTTTTTTTATTCGTTTTGCTGGTTCATAAAATATTATTAATCAAATATTTTATATAAAAAACAAATTTTTATTTTTTTTATTCGTATATGTGCAGTTAAACCGCTTGTGCGACCACTATAAAACTTTGTGAACCTATTGTTTGTCACTATGGGAAGGTTGAGTCAAATATTAGTAGTCAAAAGCATTTCTGAAACTAAGTAACCGATTATAATGAAATTTCAGACAGAGAAATTTCTCAGTCTGGAAGCCAACATGGGATATGTCTATTTCAAAACCTGGAGTTGGGTGCCGAAGTGACACACAAATCAATATGTGTTGCTTTGTCACTAGCCGTACTATTTCAATAAGAATTTTAATACAAAAAAATCCTCCTATTTTTATACCATTCCTTTGCAGCAACAATACGTGGAATAGTAAGTAGATAATATTAAATTCAAATTCAGGATATTTCGTCTATTAGTTGTGGGTTAAGCTCTATGTGTTCCTGTATTTGGGTAGACTTTGATCATCACATTTTATGATTACATACATAGTAGCTCTTAAATTAAATTTAAATTAAATTTAATTCAAATTTTTAGGATCGATGTGATGAGTGATTAATAAAATACGGAGTAGTGAGTGGGAAAATAACAGAAATTTTGAATTAAGTACGGAAATTTTTTAATTAATTTTATGTATTGGCATTGTGACCTCGATATTTTCAATGTTGTTCTAGCTGAGATGAATTTACATTCCTGCATCTAGAACTGACATTAAAAAAACAGAACTAAAATAAAAACATTTAATTTATTTTTATACAGGCCCTAGCCCATACATTTATTTATGTAAAACTAATTTTTTTTATTAATTTATTTAATTTCTTTAATTTATAAAAAAATAAGAATAAGTAAGACGACTGCGTTGACTTGATTTAACTCAGAAAGTACGGACTGTATTTACATTGAATTGTCCGTTAAGTCCTCGTCCAGCAAAGTTATTTGGTATAAAGCCATCTTACCTCAAGCATATTTTGCCTGACATCAAGCCCGATCGAGCTTAATAATTATACGGGTGGCTTGATTTTTCATTTAATTGTCTACTGTGAAAGTTGTATATATAACAAAACAACACATATAAAAAGTGTAAAATAAATTAAGGTCCTCAATAAGGCCTTTTCACTGCCTGTCCGAAACTGCCGCTAGTCACATGTGCGACATGGTATGGGTGGGTAAGCGGCACAAGTAAAAAGTACAGGGCACAAATGTGTACTTTTAAAGTTTATCAAGTTTGCAAAGCGACTAAGCAAAAAACAAACAAAAATTTCTTTTCCAACATTTTTGTCAAGACGCAAACAAAATTAACAAAAAAGATTTCGCACAGAACTTGTAAAAAATTATATTAAAGAGTTTGCAACACATATTCGTGGCATAGGAAAAAAAAATTGCAAATTTATGGAAATTTTCGCACGCTTTAACACATACACATACGCACACACACACACACACATACACATACATTTTAGTTAACTCCTGTTTTTATTTAAATGAACAAAATGGAATATATTCACATTTTTTTGAGGGTGTTTTTGTATTATTAAGATAGTGAACTTGCGTAAATGCAATTTAGAAATTTTTCCATTAGCCAAAAGGAAAAGAGAAATAATCACAATGTTTAGAAATTTCAGTAAAAGAAATATTTCCTAAAATGTACAATAAAAGACTTTAGAAAGAATTTAACGTTTGCCTTAATTATAGACAGCAGTCTAATGCAAAAACGACGTACATCAAAAATTACATTTTATGTGTTATTAATGAAAATGTATTTCTCAATATCGTCTTTATATAAATTAATTTAAGAGAGCTTGTTTATTAAAACTCTGAAATCTTGCTCCCATTCAGTTCGTAATGGTTTTACCATTGATCATTGATAACGGGATCATTCATAAGCATTCTCAAATTAAAAGTCACTGTTAATTACGAGTTAACTAATTCTCTACAGAATTAAGATTCCTTAATGATCATTTCACTCACAATTTCGATTTGGGTAAAACTCATTATCATTACAATTTTAATTCACCTTTATTGCGCTTGTTAATAACTGTAGTAATACATCTTACACGTTTACCTAAGTTTTTTTTATAAATGGACATGTTCCATTTTACAGTAGTACAAATTTAAAATTCAGAAATATTCAAAATTTTTTATAACAAATTATAATTTGTTCTTAGTTTTAAACAGGTCACAGCTTTTATAATAATTCATCTTTTAATACAAATTCATGTTTTAATAAAAATTTATGTTTATTTTAAATTCTATTTATATGGGCTCTTAAGCCAGTTCTTAGGGATTTATAAATGAAAATTTAATTCATGTTTTACTTTTATATTTATATTACATTAATTTCCAATTTACAAAAATATTTAAGTCCTGAATATTAACATTAACTTCTATGAAGTGTTTAAATGCAAACTTTACTCTTGAACAAACATTGACTTCTATGAAGTATTACACGTTGATTCACTTGACGATTCCGAAGAATTACACCTACTATGTAGGCCTGTTACTAAATGATAACTAACTAATAATAATAAAATTCAAAATTTAAATAAGCCAGGAACTTCTCTTACTTCCTCTCTGCGCTCACAAAAAGAAAAACATATAATATGATATTGATCAGTAATGCTAAATTAGTGATATTTCTAGCTGATGATAATGCGTTGCAAAACGAATATTAACTTATATAAGAAAAAAATCAGAATCATGTCTAAAGCTCAACTAAACTTAAAATTAAAATATTCGATGCGGAAGTTAAGACTTTAAAATTTTTAACCTCTTCTTGAGATATGTCTATAATGCATCTAAGGAGCGGCAGTGTTAAGTTTTTTTTTTTGCAATGTCCAGCAAGAAAAGTTCTTTATATTTTGCGACAAACTTGAGCCTTGAAAGTCGATTCCACAATTTTGTATACCCTAATGAATTGATCACATGTCATTTGGCACTATATGCTACTCAAGGAATGGTATTTCATCCACATGTGGAATTGCACACCTACTACAGGAATTAGAAAGAATAATTCCAAGCGTGCCAATTACGATCATATTAGACACATATCTAACATAATTACAGTAATTAAAGAGAGAAATTTCTTGAGAAGATAGCGAACATTTTGGTCAAGTATAGAGTTGTACACGTACATATGACACCATATAGCAAGCGCAGCCCCGACGAATCTTAAACAAGAAATAAAATGATTCATATGGACTCGAATATCGATTTCGTATGATCCGAAACTGGGAAATGTTGAACGCTGATTTTGCGCGTATTATTTCCGAATCGAATCGAAACGTAACAGTTTTTTTTTTCTTAATTTTTTTAATCACTACCTGGCGAAATTTTTCTTACTCTTAATATCATATTCTAGTTTGTGTATATCCTTTTATTCTAATTGCTCTAATTTCAAAGCAATTAAAACCTGGTTGTTTTTCATTTGCAAAAATAATTGCTCTAGAAAAGAAAATAACAATCAACATTTGAACGCATCAAACACGTTCCAGTCATTATGTATTTCGCTTTACTATTTTAAAATACAACAAAACAAATAATAAAAGCAAAAATACAGGCAAAAGAAGGACTGCAACAATTTTTCCTCATCATCACCGGAAACACTTAAAACTCTAAAATAACAAACACTCTCAGCAGGGATGCGAAAATTGCAATTTTGATAAATTAAAAGGATTTACAGTTGTTTATTTCTTCTCTTTTTTGTAGTTTTACAATAAGTGTTGAGCGTTTAAAAAGAAATACTTGAATTATTTCTTTTAATATTTTCAATGGTTCTTAAAAAAACAAGGAGGCTGAAAATTAAAACACAAGCAATAAGTAAAATTTATATTCTTAAATATACTAAGAATATAGAAGTGAAGCTGAATATTAACGCTACATATTGAAATTTATATCTGAAAACAAATGCATCCTTTCCTTAATTGATATTTTACCCAGATGCCAGATTTGCTTGTCCAACTTGTGTGCTGGAGAGCGAGACATTGCTGGTTAATAGTCCCTGAGACAATTAAAAGAAATAGTGCCAGTGTTGCTTTCAAAATCAAAGTTGACTCTTAAATGTAATTGAGAGATTAAAGGAAGTAAATATCAAAGTAAGAGTTTGACCGCAAATGTCCTTTACTTGATATTAACAACACTAGGTCAGGTAGTTGTGTTCCTTGTTCCATTGGTTAATTACCTGCTTTAGAAGAAGGTCCTACAAATTTGTTTTGCAAGCAAACAAGCAGTTATAAAAAAGCAGCAAAAATGTCTGCAATTTATCACAAATTTTTTTAGAGCAGCTTTGCAAGAATGCGATATAGAGCAATACTTATAAATAACAATATTCTTGATTCCTTGTTAGAGGAAACATATTGCACTTCCCTTTACTCCCTCAATTCGTGACGATGCGTACATTAAAAATGCCAAGTCGAACCTATTCTGGTGTCATCTCCTCTTCTTTTCAGGCTGTTCAAAAAATATCGTTGATTTTTCATTGATATCAATTAACTTATTTCCTCTTCTTCACCTGATCGTTTTCTATTTTTTTCGGTTTTTCCCCGCAGCATCTATCAGTTCTTTTAAGATGAAATTTAACTTTCGCTACTGCATTCTTATCATCAGCCTGTCAACGTAACCTAAATCATCGATCGGCCCGAAATCGAATATTATGAACAAGGGCAACATGCGGTGTCAACAGAAGGAATCTGCATACAGCACTGCACATTCTTAATGAATTGTATGAAGACATTATTCTAATAGGTGGAAGTGAAGTGAGTAGAAGACCGTAGTCTTGTAACTGGTGAGGTTTTCTGTACTCGCTTTTATATCAATATACCAAAATCGATCGAAGTTCTTCAAGTCAACATGGTCAGACACAGTCAGATCCATGTAGTAGACTCATTGCAAATGTAACATCTTGGATCAGTGTTAATCAGAGGGTCGCCGCTAGATATTTCACAGATTTAATTTTCCATAAAAATGATTAGTAACTTCAAACATATCCTACCTATTTCTATCTTACCTACTAGACTATGCCTATCTTACATACTAGACTAATAATCTGAGGGTTGCGAGTTCAATTCCCGCCCAGGACTTTGATGTTTCAACGTGCAAGCCAAAATAGCTTAGCAGATTGTACTTCTTGAAATGGAAAAAAAAATATTGAAATCGACCTGGTCTTGTTGGAAAGTTCCTCATGTTCAGAGATTGCCTGGATCACAGAACTCTAACAGAATGAAGTTGATTTTTCTTAAAATTTCGTTATTCTTGTGTCTACTTTCGGTAGATATTTTCCACGACTATAGCAAAAAAATTAAAATAAAAATAAAAGTGAATTAAAACACATGATAATTTTTGAATAATAACAAAGATTAAAATGAAATCATTCGTTTACATTTCTTGCTACTTTGAATTGCATGTTTGCTTGGATGTAGGCCTTTAAAGCAATTTATATTTCTCTCTCAAAAAGTTATTAATCGACACATTGTGTCAACGTTTTCCTTCCAACAATTATAAAGAGAAGTGTTCAGTGATGTTTTTCCAACAGGTTTCCTATTCAAATTTGTTTGTTGTAAACTTTTTTCTGTTTGTTTTAATTACAACAAGTCTCAACCACTTATAAGTAGGTGGCGACATTCTAGTAAAAAAGAAAGAAAAACTTTTTTATAAAACAAAAATTAGAAGGAGAGCGTAAGTGAAAAATGCAAAAAGTTTGCTTAATTGCTACAATTGGGTGATGAAATTTTGTAAAATAAAGGTACAATGCATGATGAAATTCATAATGATGAATATGAATGAAACTTTTGTGAAGCACTAAAATAAAACAAGGATACTTAAGTTGACACAGCATAATTGTAAAAGGACTCATTATTACATGAAAAGGAAATTTGAAGGACCTTCTTTTTTAATAGCCATTAAGTGAAGTGTATTGCTATTTGCATTAATGATGGTTAATAATTTTTGTACACATACTAATGTGGCCAACTCTAAGGATAATGTATTGTATTTGGTATTGACTAAGCGATATTTTCTTTATCAAAACTACGTGTGAGACTTGTGATAGAAGAACAAATTATAAAATAACACAAGCAACTATTTGCTTAATTCGTAGTTTTTCTTTTTATTTCATCTTAATTTTATTACTTTCGTTTTGTGTAAATTATCGAATGGCACGCCCCAAACATGCGCCAATAATGTCATGTTTTCAAATACTCGCACTCTTAAGCGGCACACGCCATACCATCCACTACAGTGAATGTCACGTTTTGGCAATAAAATCCATCAAAGTCGAAAAGCTGCATGTGTTTGTTAAACATAAAATGTGTATTTTTACATTCACTCATTTGAACGCTCTTTTCGATCTATTTTAATTAGATCAATTAGATTTAATTAGATTTTTAGAATCGCTTGCTTTTAATTCCATTTTGATGCGAAATTGACACAAATTACAACCAAATGCTTTGTACGTTCATACAAGGAAGTGAGTGAAGATAAATACACCAAGTTAAATATGTTATTACGCAATTCGTTACGTTATTGCATATTTGAGAGATATGTTTTGGAGGTGCGGTTGCCCATATCTCTAACATATTTAATCGTTGGGAAAACATTTTATAGTTTTATTGCTTTTTTCAGGCAATTAACATAAATTTAATATTTCACTAATACAATTGCTTTATTTTCCTCATGCCAGAAGAGATTATGGCATGGAAGGTTCCTTCGACTAAGGATAATTAACCTATTTTCCGTAATCCTTAAAAGCGTTTAAACGAACATAAATTTTCTTTAACAAAAATTTATTTTTATTATAATATACGTTCTAGTTTTTTGACCGTTTTTATATAAAATAAACAAATATCCTGAAGATGGTACTCGATGGGTACCAAATTATCGATAAAAATTTAAACAAAATTAAGAGACCTTAAGCTTAAAAAATAAATTAATTTTTTAAATTTATTTTTATTATCACGCTTGTATTTTTGTGGGAGTTGTGGTCATGTCAAAAAAGGATTACAGCATATAATATTTCTCAAATCAAAGATTATTGTTTCAGTATGTGTAATCCTTAAAAAAAAATTGTACATAAATAAATTTTTTATTTATAAAAATTTTAACACAAAGGACCATAAACATTTTTTAATAATTCATGGTAATTTTTCAAATTCATGTACTATTAATTGATATTTGTTTATCCAAATAATTTTATTTTTACTCTATTGGATATGAAAATTTTATTGGACTCAAGTGTCAAGCAAGGGCGTAGCCAGGATATGAAATAGGGTGGTGCCACGAAAATTATGAATTTTTGTGATTATGATTTTTTATGATTATTACAATTTCGATCTATTTGGGGAGTAATCTGCGTGGATCTTCTGAAAATTTTGCTAGAATTTTTTCCAAAAATTCGTGCTTCTTCTCGGTTACCAATCTTCGGTAGACGCTTAGCATACATAGTCCTACAATATACAATATACTTATTTTTTGATAAGAAGTAAAATTGCATATTATTTTACCGTTTAAACGAGCTTCAGTCATTGTGGAGCGCAACCATGTTTTTACTCGCCTTAAAGTGCTAAATGACCCCTCAACAGTTGCAATAGTGCACGGCCGTGGCAATGAAATTAATAACGCCTTCCTTATATTTGGATAAAATAATCGAGCGTCTTTCAAAATACTCGCCAGCTCTAAGTCGGCTTATTCGATTTTACCCATTTTTTTGTTGCCAAGAATTATACCAAAGCTCAATTTCTCCTTCCAAATCATCCAACTCATAAAAATGCTCAGACGTTTTTGTGGCATCTTTAAGCTCTTCCAGCTTTAAAGAAAGCATTTTTGACGGGTGCAAGCAATGAATTGCATATCATAAGGTCGGAAAAATTAACAAATATATACTTAACTAACGGAGGGCACGACGAAGAACATCAATATGAAATTAATAAAATATACATACTTATAGTAACAAACCAAACAAGTTTGTCATAAGTAAAAAATAAAATAAGCAAATTAAAAAATAAGCATGTGTATGGTTGGTAAAGAATAAATAACAATGGTAAGACTGTTGTAAGTTAGTGAGGTGTAATTTGAGCTCTTCATTACAAAAAAAAAAGTTTTCACAAATTGTGATACGATGAATCAAAAACAATTCTCGTATTACATTTACAGTGAAGGTTTGTATGAATAGCTGAAATATACATCAACTGACACCACAGAAGTGGACCAAACACAAGAACGCTGATGATGAAAGTGTAGCGGCTTTCGAAAACAGCATGTTGTTCCGTTCTGCTAGTGTTTGTCAGAATGATTTACACGTGTGTCTTTGGTGTAATTTGTTCTTTGATAACTATCACATGTAATTTGCCTTATAAAATACAATAAAGTTTGCTTTACTTAAATTCCTGAAGAAGAGAACCAACCGATGGTGATCGAAATATGGAATAAAAAATAAAAATTTAAATAAAACAAAAAAAGGAGTTTTATTTAATATATGACCTAGAGCCGGAATAAAAATAAAAACAAAAATTACATATCATAAGGTCGGAAAAATTAACAAATATATACTTAATTGCAAACGCTAGCCTATTCCCTTCATTAAATCTTCTATCCAGTGATGAAATTAAAGAATCTATATAAGGAATGTATATAGATCGCTTCCAGTATTCAGCAGGTGATGAAAATTGTGGATTTGAACGGTGCGTTTGACGAGAGACTATCCTTGGAACAGACATCTCTATTCCTAAATTGGCTGTGTTTTTTTGAATAGAAAAAAGCAATACGTCCACAATACCCTGTGCATTTTTTAATAATTTTATATTGTATGCATGTAAAAAAAATTATTATAGAATTAGGTGGGTGCCACGGCCCTCTAGGCCCATACCTCGCTTCGCCCATGGTGTCAAGTGTTGAAGAAGAATAACAACCATTATTTATAATTCTTTTAAAAGCAAATTCCAAATCCTTTAGGTCATATTTAATGAAACGCAATTATTCTACTCTATTTTCATTATGTTTTGTGATATTTTCAAAACAGCACTTTATTGCGCACTCATTCAGGTACCGGGTATTGAGCGCTCTGCTATTATAAACTTTATAATTTATATCTGACTTTTTATTTGGGAGCTCTCAACTCCTTAAAAGAGACATAATTTTGCGGTTTTGTTCCCTTTGAAAACAATTATTTTCATATGTTGCTCTGTGCAAGAACAACATAAAAGTTTTCGAAAAACATATGTTAAATAAACAATAATTGTGCCCATAAAAAACCTGATAACAAAACCATAAAAATAATTTTTATTACTTTTGTTCACAACAACAAGCCAGTAAAAAATTTTAATAGAGCAGAATATAAAAAGGAAATAGAAAACAGAAAACAGGAAGGGTTTCAATAACCCTACATTTTAAAATACAAACTTTGTAACCCGCTTCAGGAAAAGAAAAAAATATTTAAGAACTCAAACCAACGATGCCTTTTTAAGAAGCTTTACTTTTTATGATATATCAGCAAAATATGAATATTTCAGCAGTAATTTTTTCATATTTTTATTATTTGTACTTCCAAAAATTTCTTTCTTAACATTCAAATGAATATAAAAATTTAAATTCTGCATTTTTTTTTTTTGTTGGCGATTATATTTTATTTTTATACTCCTTTACATTTTCGAATTCGTTTTTAAGGTTTCTTCAAGGTGCTGGAAATATTTGTGTGTGTGTTGTAGCATTTGGTGGCAAGAATTGTTTCAAGTAGCAGCATCATAGAGTCATAAATTTAAGGATCACATAAATCTCAGTCAAATTTATGCACACACAGTGGTAAATAGTGCAGTTAAGTTGGAAAAAGTAGCAAATTATATAAACTTATAAATATTTAATTTTATTTCAATTTTATTTTTACTATTGTAAATATTTGCTTAATTTTTCTTTTATTATTAATAAATCCTACACTGAGTTTATACTCGAATTAAACAAAAAATATTTGATAAAAAGTCTTATCGTGTTGTAGCAAAACCTTGGAAGCCAATTTCTTAGTCCTGGAATATTTCAAGATCCCACGAAATATCGTACGCTTCTTGGGTCCATGGACGCTAATATTTGTAATGCCTTAACTAACATAATAGCCGATACTGCAGATCAAAGCGTCCTTTAAAATTTTACTTTGTAAAAAAATTGGAATGCATATATTATTTGGTCAATTTGCAATTATTAATGCGACTGAATTAGGATTTAAAAAATTGTTATTAAATCTTCATCCAATAACATGGTTTCCGATCGCACTAATTTAATAAACTGTCTAGTTGTGCAGCAGTATTTAAGCAACCACGACTGTATAAATGTAAACTAAGAGGTAAAGGTAAAGAATTTTACAAAATATTAAATTTATGTGAATGCTGATGAAAAATATTTTCCAAAAAAAGGCTTAGCCGAATCTTAAGACCCATACAGGACTACCTCTACATTTTTTATAAAAGAACCAATTTTGCTTTATAAGTCACTGATAATAATTTTAAGGGAAAAAATTAAATTTTTTATCTTAAAAACTTTGGACTCGAAAGGTTAATCATATCAGGCGTGGATACTTTGTGAGACTTTGCATGCAGAAATTGTAGATAAGACAAAGTTTAAAAAAAATTGGGCTGATCAAAATTGCTTTTTTACTAAAAAAATTATGTATTACTGTTGCTACTGTTTAGGAGTTACAGTGCCAGAAAGAGGTAAATAAATACACAAATGAGTAAATAAATACGTTGAAATTACAACACCTTAACACCATAGTCGTTTTCTTTGGTCGGGGTTTAAAGGACTATAATTTTAAAAATACAGCTTCAAAACAATAGTTCTCTTTAGATTTTAGAAGTAATATTAAAACTACTAGTTTACTCTTCGATTTGGTTTTTCTAAGCACTTTTCTGATAACAATGGACAATTCCCTTCAGAAAGTGTCTGTCAAATTCTGTATAAAAAACTCTTTCAATTTAGGTTACAATTTTTTTATATTTATTTCTGTTTTCAAATATTTTTCAATAGGACTAGGACATACCTCTGAAAACTGAACTCAAAAACGCCGCTAAAAATTTTCAACAAAATTTTTTGAAGTTAAATTTCACAAAAACAATATTCTATAAAATTTTCTTTATTTGTATATATAAAGTTTAGTTCCCATTGCAAATCTCGTATATTTTAAGAAAAATCTACTAACGGAAATCAATTTTATAACATGTTATAAATTTTAAGTAAATTTTATAAAGCTGTTGTGTATGGTTTTTTTTGTTTTAGCAAAAAAAAAGGAAAACTGTTACTGACCCTGCAGGCAGGCCCTGAAACTTTCCGATAATATTAAGCTGAAAACGCCTCAAAACTGTTAGACTTTTGAGGTAATTAAAAACCATTTGAAAATTTTTGACACAACAGCTTTTTTACTAAGATTTCTCTAAGAATTTTATCTGGAAGGAGTTTTAAGAATTCAAAATTAATCCTAGAAAACCTATTTAACAAAAATTTTAGAATTTATTTAAAAAACCCGTTTTTGCAAGCTTTCAGACATGATAAATCGAAATTTTTAGAAAAGTAAACGAAAGCTGTCATCTAAAATTTATTTAAAAAATCATTTATTACCCATTTTCCATTTTCGGCATATCCGAAATTCTACCTTTTCGAATCAGTTCATATTCTCACGATATCTGATCGAGGTCATACAGTCCTCAATGCAAAATTAATCAGAATCTCCTTACAGGACTTCCATGCCCCGAGATTTTATAATTTGTAAATTTGTATTTTACACTTCAGAAATTGTTTCCACAACTCAGCCAAAAATTTCTCCCATTAAAAATGATTTTTTAACTTAATATTTGATAAAATGATTTTAATACCAGCGAGAAAAATGCTATTGAATTCCAGTAAAATTGGGGTTGGCTCCACACGACAACTTTTTATCTTCAAATTGACTACATTTTTCAGAATTTTAGTTCATCTACTGTACGGAGCTATAGGCCACATAAAGCCTACATTGTTTATTATTTCAACATATTTAGTGGCAGACGCAGGACCCAATTTTTCATGTCAAATCATGGAAAACACATGGTGTAGTTTAAAATAGCAAGAGCTTTTCTGAATTAGACAATGCAACCCAAGTCCCGCCTTTCTTAGGCTAATGCAGAGAAGGACAGTATTTTTCACAAGGAGGCGAGAATTGGATGGCACCGTCTAGCCTCACTAGACTCCTTCCTATAGGGAAACAGTTGGAAGCTTATGCCAAAATGCTACAAATGGCAAATGCGTACAACAAAGTAATCGCTCACATTCAGAATTTTATATGCCGCAGAAAATTCCATAAACAGTGACCATAATAAAAAATCTTTCATATCAGCACGATATATAAATACAAATTTCAGGGAACTTTTATACCATTTTACTTCTATTTTAGACATGAACTAATTTTCATAAAAATTCTCCACATCACCGGGGAAGGGAATTATTATGTTATTATTATACAGATGTTTCACACCGCCATAACGATAATTGTTGCAAAAGAATCCCTTAACTTAGTAACTCACATCAACGTTCGTAGTTAAACTCATAAAACAAGTGTGTGTGCAAATTTCAAATGCTCATTTCGTATTTCATAATTTATCAAAATTAAATTCACTAAATTGCAAAAAAAAATCTACAAAAGCAGCAAGAACCTGGCAACACGTGCCAGTAATGAACAAAAAAGTCAAAAGAACATGCATCTATATAAAGTATATTTAAATGTGTTAAGGATAAAAAATTGGCAGCGGTGGGATTCGAACCCACGCCTCCGAAGAGACTGGTGCCTTAAACCAGCGCCTTAGACCGCTCGGCCACGCTACCGTCTGCAAACACGTCCCTTAAATTTTTTGTCCATGCCACAAACCAAAGCGTATTTCCTCTTGCCTTTTATGCAAATAAATTTATTTTTAAATATTTAATAAGAATTTATTTTTAAAAGGATTAAAATTTTAAATATTTATAACGCTGTTGAAATTACGACCAGAAGACGGTATTTTATTGTTGTTGCAGTTGTACGTTCAATGTTCTTTTCTGTTCTTTTTTTATTTTCTATTTTAATGTTAGAATTTCAAATAATGTAAAGTGTTTTAACATTCTGATACCCACAAGGCCTCATACACTCATGCTAAGAACTCTTTCACATGCAAGATAAATCCATATATATTCTTCGGTTGGATGTTATTGGAGGTCTGAGTCTTAAAGCACATGCATATTTGTAAGTAGTTCAGTAGCTACGGATGCAACCCCAACGAACCTCAGTAACAAACAACAAATAACCATTTTTTGCCTCAGAATTCTTAAGGGAACTTTTCTATAATGCAAAAGCCAACATTTCCCCATGTGGAAGGCGCTAAATAAAAGCAAAAAAAAAACTTTTTGGAAATCCAAGAGTATTTCATAGCAGTCCTCTCAATACTAGTACAACTGATGAAAATATAAAAACTAAACATAATCAGATGTACAACAACTAGTCTTCTATTTTCATTTTTAAAATATTCTTTTTTCTTAATCTCAACACCTTTATATGCCGAATGCCAACACTTGCGATCAGGGTTGTGCAAATTATATTTAGAACGTAAACCAGAATTGTAAAGGAATTGACAGTGGGCAGAGCAAGCTGCTGTGAAGTACACAAACGTGTTGAGGATCTGCAAGTACAATGTGCCGACACTTTGCTGAAGTGCTGGAGATATCTAACCTCCTACCACCCCAATGGCCCAGCAGTAAAAAGTCGACCTATCATAGACCACTTACCAAGCGCAGCCGCCAAGGCAGCACTGTCGAATAGCAACAGCGCCCTAGAGATATATTTCCCATACGACACATAATTCTTCCCGCGTATCTTTGGGTTTTTACCACAGCTACCACTTGGTGCCCGAAAGTGCCTCACCAATAACCAGTCCAGGACAAGTCCTAGGGGCTACTGGTTTAAGTGGTACCAGATAGGCTCCCTGGTCGGCCATGTGTTAAAAACACCTCCGATTTTAGGTCCCGAGCAAACCTAAGATATATGTAGCACCTCTACCCAGACTAGCGTAGGCAAGCCTACACCCTCAAATATTGTCATACTCCTTGTCGTATATTTGCATTATCATTTTCAACGTTCTCCTTTACCTTTTCCTTCTTCAAGGATCATTAATAATTGCCTTAAATTCGTTACCATGTTACGAATGTTCATTCGATCAACCAGTCAAAACTGAAATCGTTCGCTTTTGATTATTATTGGCTCCTTGCATCTCTGGCAGATTGACGATAGTGCACTTTGACGATCTTGACAGTTTTTTCTTCAAATTGTTTAGGCGTTACTCCTAATTTATCTAGTACTTATGGATTAAAGTGAAGTAATAGTATACTGGAGTAGAGCAGAGTAGAGGATTCAGTCGGTTAAACTAGAAAATAGAATAGCAGAGAGTATTATAGTAGATTATGGAAGAGTACCGTGGAGTATGGTAGAATTTTGAGGATTAGAGGTAAAGAACAGGAGAATACAAGTAGAGTATTGTATACTAGAATAAAATAAATCAGAGGCAAAAAAATAAAGTGGAACAGATTAAAATTAAGTGGCACTTACGCACAGTGGAGTTGAATAATGTAGAATGGAGTAGAGTACTGTGGAAGGGGGTAAGTAATATTAGAATAGACTAGAATAGAATGGAGTAGACTAAAGTAGAGTACGACAGACCACAGAAGAAATAGAGTAGAGTTGGAAAAGAATATATTATAATAGAGTAGAGCAGAGTAGAGTTGAGTATAGTATAGTAAAGTAGAGTTAAACTGAGTAGAAAGGACTATAGTATAGACAGTAGGTTAGAGTAATTCAACAAAAGTTGACTGGAGTTAAAAAGAATAGAGTAGATCAGAGTATACAGCAGTAGATAAGAGTAGATAATAGTAGAGCATAGTAGATTAGACAATATTAAAGTAAAGTAAAATAAGGGAACTGAACAGAATAATTTTTAGTACAAAACGTGACAGAGAAAATTTACTAAATAAAAATTAAGTACTAAATGTTATCCAACGGCCCTTGTTCTCTTGCGGATTGCGCATTATTTTCTGCCAAATGTAGGAGTTTTCATTCCAGTAGTCACTTTTTTATCATTTCCTATTTTTAACGCCAATTTTAACAGCTTTACATCCTCTTACGCATACTGCAAAATTTGATCCCATTGTTCTCATTTGTTTATTTTTTTTTCTCGAAAGTTTGCATATATTCACATTATTGTTGTACATGCAGGATGATTTTTATCCTGAAACAAAATCATATTATCCTTGGAGTGTAACAAATGCTAAATTTTCCACACACTTAAACGTATATTGTTGACTTGTGTGTGTGTGTGTGTGTGTGTGTGTGTGGATAATTTCATACATACTCAAGGTATAAATATTTCAAACGTACAAACATACTTTGCAACAAATGTAAGACGAGTTGGGAACACACAGTCAATCCTGTGAGTAGTACGTTATATTACACATGCATACGCAAATAAAAGGAGCAGTAGAGAGTTGAATTTAAAACAATAAACCGAATGCACCTGAATGGAATTGGGTTTAAGTGGTTGTAAGTTGGCATCAAGTTTTTTACATCTTTTTTACATTTTATTGAAGGAAGAGGCTATAAAAAGAATTGTGTGTGTGCAAGTGTTAGACAAAATTTAACGAATAAATTTCAAAATATGAGAACTTGCTTACTTTTGTGTATTTGAATGTTAGACGCTCATTAGAAAATGCATGTGTATCCGTTTGTGGCATGTGCTGAATATCTTATTACAAATAGAAAGTTTTTTTATTAAGAAAGATATTTACACAAAATGGTTACTTGAAGCTGTAGTTGTAGACTTTAAGTCTGGACTAACGTCTTATTTTGGAAGCCAAAACTGGTTCAAGACTCTTGTAATCAAATGACTGTGATACCCTTTATAAATCCATTTTGGGAATAATTTCGCTTATACTTCAGCAAGGACCCTGGATGCATTCATTTGTTTAAAATATGGAAATTTGTTCCTACTCTGTTATTCATTATCAATCGTGTGCCTTAAATATTGCAACCGTTTCATACGTTCGTTTATTAAAACTAAATATAACGACTTAAAGGCAACCTGCCATGTATCAATGCACTTGAGCTTCCAGCAAAAAAAAAAAATAACTAAATTGGAGTTTGTAATAAGAGTCTGAACATAAAGAATTGAAACAGAAATAAAAAAAACGTTTGCAAAGGTGAAACAAGGAACAACAGGCAACAGCCAACAATAGGCTGGAATAATGTTTAAAGGAAAAAAGTTAGTCAGAACCACAAATGCAACTGAAATTAAACCCACGCTCATATAGAAATATTCAAAACCTCATAGTCAAACGTTAAGTCAAATGTATGAACACGATTCACACACACACATACGCAAAAATACATACAGTCACACATATATGTATACACACACATAGATATCTTTGCGAGAAATAAAACGGATGTATTTTGTAAGGACAACGTGTGTAAAAAGAACAACTGCCATTTTGCCTTTATTTGCTGTAATATGCCTCAAATTGTGGCGTTGTAATAAATGCATGAAAATGTTTGTGGTATTAAAAGTCAAGTTGCAACTTTTAAGGTGAGTTGAGTAATTCAATGCAGTAGAGATGTGAATTTTCAGTTGACATAATGTACTTTTCGTTAATAGGATAAATGTTTAAAAACAAGGTTTTGTATTATTATTGGTTTTTATGTCCTTTGGTGTAGATATAAAAGCTTAAACGGGTCTTTCAGATGAATTTAATTTACCAAAGCTTCGCTATTGAAAATCTGCAAGAGAATCGCCTACACAATAAATTTCTTTAGTTGATAACTGATCGATTCCTGGGTATAATTCTCGTATATAAAATAATATCTTAAATTTTTTGATCAGATTTTTTTGGAACATATTAAATCTACTAATATATCAACAAATTATTTGCTTGTGTCTTATTTACTATCGGTATTTTTCTACAATTTTTTTCTTTATTATTATTTCTAGTATTTTAAGATCTTAAAACAATAACTTAAACAAAAAAATTATATTGATTTTATGTTGAGGAAAATCCCAAATACTATCATAAAATTTTTATTTACACGTATTTTAATTATAGTGAAAACTAGACTTAGTCACTAGACTATACCTAGACATTAACCTGAATGAAATATCACTTTACATCTGGTCGCTTTTTTACGCGCGATAAGGATGAATCATTTAAGCCTACAACGAATTTCGTCGCATTAAAGAAGTATTTTTAATTGAAAATATTTCAAAAATTTTTTTTATTAACGAAATGTTATATTAATTAAAAGCACTAGTCAAAATGATTTTTATAATATTAAATAAATATGTATTTTCATATTTTATTTTGATAAATATTTTAAGTAAAAAATTTTTTTCAACTAAATACATACTACTTGAAATATAATAAAATTAAACGGGTCTTTCAGATGAATTTAATTTACCAAAGCTTCGCTATTGAAAATCTGCAAGAGAATCGCCTACACAATAAATTTCTTTAGTTGATAACTGATCGATTCCTGGGTATAATTCTCGTATATAAAATAATATCTTAAATTTTTTGATCAGATTTTTTTGGAACATATTAAATCTACTAATATATCAACAAATTATTTGCTTGTGTCTTATTTACTATCGGTATTTTTCTACAATTTTTTTCTTTATTATTATTTCTAGTATTTTAAGATCTTAAAACAATAACTTAAACAAAAAATTTATATTAATTTTATGTTGAGGAAAATCCCAAATACTAACATAAAATTTTTATTTACACGTATTTTAATTATAGTGAAAACTAGACTTAGTCACTAGACTATACCTAGACATTAACCTGAATGAAATATCACTTTATATCTGGTCCTTTTTCGTTCATGGGAAATAGTTTACATGAAAAATTTGCTCGCTTTTTTATGCGTGATAAGGATGAATCATTTAAGCCTACAAGGAATTTCGTAGCATTAAAGAAGTATTTTTAATTGAAAATATTTCAAAAATTTTTTTTATTAACGAAATGGTATATTAATTAAAAGCACTAGTCAAAACGATTTTTATAATATTAAATAAATATGTATTTCCATATTTTATTTTGATAAATATTTTAAGTAAAAATTTTTTTTCAACTAAATACATACTAAATGAAATATAATAAAATTTCTTTTATAAATTTTAAGCAATTAAATATTTAACTTGTATATACGTTCTAGTTTTTTCGCCGTTTTATTTTAATTAATAAAATTAATTTATTTTTTAAGCTTAAGGTCTTTTTAATATTTATTTGTATAAAATTAACAAATATCCTGAAGATGGTACTCAATGAGTACCGAAATATCGATAAAAATTTAAATAAATATGAAAAAGACCTTAAGCTTAAAAAATAAATTAAGTTTATTATTTAACTTGAATTTTTTTTAAATCATGAAACCATAAAACAACTTTTACAATAACGCAATTAAATAGTTGGAAAAAAACAGGAATTAACACCGGGAAAAAAGGATTCGTTGTTTTCAATTAAAGAATAATTAATTTCATTTTAGTAAAAAATTTGACTTTGTCGCCATACGATGACAACCATTTTAAACTCAAAATTTGGCAAATATTCTAAATTTTTGGTAATTTTCTTTTCAGTCTGACACTCGATTCAATTCCCTTTTTCTGTTACTAGTGTCCTTGTGATTAAAAATAAACGTTTTGCAATTTTCGGCACCCTTTTTTTTCATTTAAAATATATTACATATCATTGAGTTTGTGTCTCGAATGTATTTAATTACTCATATGCCTCAAAAGACTAATAATAGTATTTGGTACTAATTATATAAAAATTCCCTACTACTTACTTTTTTAAGGACCATTAACACAGTTGTATAATCTTAAAGCAAATCATTTGAGGCATGAATAATCAGAATTTTAAATCATACTCATACTGTCATCTAGTGCCACAGCAACAATAACACTAGTTTACCACAAATACCAGGTGTTGAAGAGAGTACAAAAAAATCTGGTAAATTTTAAGTTATAAAACAGCTTAAAATCGTTTTGAAAAGTCGTATAAAACTTGTTTTGTAAAAAAAGAAATCCTTGCGTATAATAATAAAATTTAAGGGCAATTTCATTGTGGAAAATGTCTGTTTGTAGATGGCAGAACGAAAGCCTTATTTGTAAAATTGTAATCCTTGCAATGCCAACAATAACAAAGAGAAATAAACGTGTTCAATTTAGTGTTAAAAACACACACATTTAAACGCACACACACATAAACGTATTTTTATAAAAAATACATTAAAAATACCCTTTATTATCATTATTATATATTTATTTTTTCATTTAATTTATAAAGTTTCAAATATGGACCATTTTATTTTAAAAATAAGATTAACAAAAAAAAAATCTTCAGTAAATTGATTACATTCAATCCTTTTATTGGCATTTACAAATATTGAGGGTTATGATAAGGTCGCTCTATCTAAAGGTATTTGATTGTGGCATATTGAAGTTGTTGTTTGTATGTTGATGGACAACATTTTCAACATGTATGTACAGGCATGTGGCAAACACATCAATTTTCATCGTTTAACATCTGTGTGTATATTTGCAGCAACCAACTGACAAACATTTAAAGAGATGAAAGGAAAATACAACAAGATTAAGAATGTATATATAAGACAAAAATTACATGTAACAAAATCAAATGTTACCCTTGATGATGTTATCAATTTTTTTCTTCTATGTTTGCTGAAGACATCAAAAATGTCCACCTTCAACCATCAATACGAAAATTTAACAAATGTCCGATTTAACTAACTCCCTCCATCTGTTACTAGTGTCATTGCGATTAAGACCAAAACTTGCGGACATGTTGTTTTAGTATCCCTTAACGTATATTTGCAGCAGGATGGTGCAAGCTATGGCACTCGGGGCAGCCAGCTTGCAAAGTTTTGGAATGCAAAAGCTCTCAACATCGAATCAATAAAGAAAATCCTTTTATCCTAAAATTAATTTAATAAAATTAGTAGCAAAATGTAGTGTAATTTCGAAGTGCGGGTAAAAATATGCCTGATATGGTGTACATTTGTTACACTCGTGTGGCATTCCATTTGAGTTTTAAAGATGCTTGTTGCTTCCCAACAATTTTCTTTGGGTAGTTTTTTTTTTGTTGTTTTTCTCAATTGCCAAATGGATTAAGTCTATATAATAACAATTTGAAATAAATTGTAAAAGAGCATTAATTGCTTTCGAACGTCCTATTGACTTTTAACTCAGGTAAACATTATCTAAGAATCAAAACTGGGCCTTAAAAGTGGCATTTGGAAAAATGTTTTAATTAGAGATAATTAATTTAGCAAATGATGTGTCTAGTTAACTCTTACGATATCATAAGGAAACCATGATTATATATTGCTTTCCCTAGCTAGTAGCCAAATTTACTTTTCCTATAATTTTTAAACATAAAAGACATTTAAAGTTAATAAACACATTCCTCTCTAATAGATTTTGATGAGATTTGAACTCCAGCTTAAGGAGTTTAAATACAATTAGCTGTGTTAGGGTCATTGTCCCTACTTGACTGTAAAGTAGACGTTAGTCAAATGTCCCATTAGCAAAAGTGGGCAATAAACTGGCCTTCAAATATTTTTTATTATTACAACTTTTCTGTTTTCCAAAGTGTGGCTGTACCAGATCATTTACCGACTACATTTGAGTGGTTAAATAAATTCTTAAAAAAAATGCAGTGGCAATGCTGTTCCTCTTTTTAATTTTTTATAGAAAAATTTTTGTTGGTAAATTTAGTATTTTACATAAAAAATATGTGAGATCCAATATAAAATGTCATCTTCTAAAGAAGTTTTAACTCAATGGGAGGGGAAGCGTTTCAAAATTTTTATGGCTGTAATAAAGTAAAGTTGTAATAATTAGAAATTGTTTATCCAACCGATGAAATAATACCCTTAACTGACCCCAAAATACAGTAGTTGTCAACACATATGCAACTGCAATAACAATCAGGATTTTTATCTGTGTATTAACTCACAATGTCATCGATTTAATTGATTCTTGTTAAGGTTACATATTTATTAATTTTTAAAACTCATAAAATATAAAATTTTTGAGCGGAATAGTCTAGGCTTAGCTGTTCAAAACACTTGCAACATTCATTTCGCATACTTTAAATGAAGATATTTTCAATAGGAGATTTAATAACACGGAAATTGGACGGCAACAAATACAATTCGGAATTTAAATCAAAAATAATAACCGATTATCGCAATGGAATGTTGCAGAAAAAAATTTCGTGTAAGTATTCTGTTCCTAAATCAACAATTAGTCGGATGGTGGCAATATCCATTAATCACATAAAAGAGGAAGAATTGAAATAACAACTGCAGGGGAAGATTGAAAAATCAAAGAAGTTTTCATAAAAAATTCCACAGCAGTTCCTAAAGAAGCAAAAGCAAAATTTTCCAATAATGGCAATTTTTGAACTATAAAAAGATGTGTGTGAAAATAAGTTTAAATTTAACTAGTACAGACAAAAACCATGATTTTTAGTAATATCAATTTTGCAGCTCCAGGAATTTCTTCCAATGTTTCAATATGACCAGTAATCTTCTTCAGAAATTCAAAAAAAAAAGAAAACAATTTTTTCAAATGGCATTTATTAAGCTTCCAAGATTATTTCAGATATTCCACTATTGTATTCCATTTAAGCACTCTATATAGTGTGTAGTACCAGCCCCTATTTTTCCGCATATGACCACTAATCTTCTCAAGAAATTAGATTTGTTTAAACGAATTATATTGTTGCTCTAACATGTATTTTGCTTTCCATATTGTCACAGTTTCCTCAAGAAATTCGTGATGCATATTTCTCGCCATATAGTTTCTTTTACCCTTGTCTTAGTTCCTATATTTCGCCTTCTAAATGAACCTAGTCCACTTTGGGTTTTCTGCTAACTGCGAAATTGGCATTTTTAAAAACATGGGTTTTGTCCGTACTATTTAAATTAAAATTTGTTTTCACACACATTAAAGATTTGTTCCAGAAAATACAAATACAAAAAACCCCTTAATATTCGAAAGAGCCCCAAAATCTCATCTAAACTTTGCCCGAGATTATTCAAATTCGACAGCACAGCAACGGAAACATGTGTTATGGTCAGACAAATTGGAATTTAACATTCAAGGATATGAAATAAGAGCCGGTGTTTGATATACACTACCAACACAGTAAAACCTTGGCCGGATTTTGTTTAATTTTCGCCGTTGCAAACACAATGACAGCAATAAAAATCTTTTAAAATCGGTTGCGCTTCCACTTGCTGTATGGAAAATGTCTCTGTCCAGGACATCGTCGGCACGACGACGATTCCAAGCAGACAGCCAGGTTGATAAATGCTTGTTTAGATGAAAATCAAATAAATGTATTGTCAATCTCCAAATCTTCCAATCTCAACCTCATTGAGAACATTTGGATAATAGCAAAACTCAAAATCGGGAACAAACCTTTCCACAATGGTGATGATCTTCTTCTCGAACTGGAGAAACAATGGCATATATTGAAAGGCTCATAAAATCGATGCCTAAAAGATGTTCGGTAGTGATAAAAAAAATTATCTATATAAAACTAAACATATATACTTTCGTTTAGTGCTGTCTAAAGTTTCATATGTTTTGAGCAGTTGAAACTTGAAATATTTTATTAAATCTAGTCTTTTTTCAAGCTTTGTTTACTGAAAAAGTTTTTATTTTGTGATATTATGACAAATATTCAAAATATATAAAAAAGCTTCAAATAAAGTTATTGTTAATTTAGGTTAAATATATTATAATAATTCTAACTGAAATACATTCGGGACCACTACATTGTGTGGGGTATTTTTTCAAAACTAGCCCATGAATTTATAGCAAATTTATGTAAAATTTTAATCTGGCATCATTTTAAATCAGTTAAATTTGCTGTTGTTCTCACCTCACTTGCTTGTTTAACTCTCATCTTAAAGCTTTTTAAATATTTAATTAGTTTTTTTTATTATTTATAAACAAAAATACATTTGCTTATTGACAAGTTTGCTGCCAATAAATACTCTTTTTACATTCATTAGACTGTTGTTGTGAATTACAAACTCAAAGCAAAAGTGAACTTTTTTTAACCAAAAGCAATTATAACAATTCAAACGTGATTTTTAATAAATTTATTTCGTAGTGAAAATAGCAGCAAATACTGAATATAAAATTAAATTAACAAAATTAAAAAACTTAAAATGTTAAAAATAATTTATAAAATCTTATTAATTTATGCACTAACACTTAATAATCAAGCCCGCACAATGGGTTATCAATGGCGTGCCCTGGAGGAGTATGAAGATTTAAATGCAGCATTCAATCCACACAATGATGCTGTTCTGAGAGACGGTTCTTTAGTATATGAAGCGCCAATTAACGAATCACCACCACCGCCCGTTTTAGAAAGTGTCTTCACACTGATGCCGCGTTGTAAGCCAGGTTTTGTTATTGTTGGTACGAAGTGTCGCAAAGTGGTGTAAGATTTTGTTTTTTTTTTTTAATTGACTTAATCAAACAATTTTGTGGCATTTGCCTAAAGAAAATATATAATCCGCAGGGCATTGCACTATGGCCCCGTGTATCATAAGTATAACAAAAATTATTAAAATATAATAAATAACAGTTTGTATTAAATGTGTTTTAACCATGTTATTCCTTTTCAATTGAATTGCCACTTTTGCGTAAAACGTATTTAAAAGATGATGTTAGGAAGAATGTTGGATTCATACTAAGTTAAATGTGTTTGAAACTATACACAAGTAACCTTTAATTATTTAAGAAAATTCTTGTTTGCAAATACGATACTGCAACTAATTCCTAATTGCTGAACGATATTATAAGAATTTGTTATACTTTACATGATATTTTTTTAAGGTACTACGCAATGTCCTTTTCGTTATTATTACAAGTTTCTTATCAGCTAAATAATAATTTGGAAACGAATCGCTTTTTTAATTGAATCAATTGCAGAAAGTTTCTTTTAACTGAATTAAGGTCTAATATTGTCCCTTTTAGTGCAACTTTTTACTTTTCGAAAGTCCAAATTACGGTTTAAAAAGGTATACACGTACGTAATAAAAATTCATTCTAAATAAAATAATTTATTATATTGATAAAATCATGCAAAAACACAACTTCCTAAAAAATGTGCGAAATTTCGAAATTAATTTTGAACTACAGCAAACTTTTAAGGTCAAAGACCGTTGCATTATTTATTCATTTTTAAAATTGTGTACATTCTGTATTAGAAAATTTTAAATGTATTTTCAATTCTAGCAGAAAAAAAGGAAATAAACAAACATATGAAACGAAAATAGGTTTCTTGGGCAATGTGCTTTTAAGGAATTCTTTAGCTCTAGCAACCGTTAAGGACCACGAAAATAAGTATAAAACTGAATCGCTTTGAAAACCAAAACTATATATATTAAAATTGTGTTCGAAAAATCGAAAAAAATTTCGAATATTAAAATTTTAAGTGGAAACTATAGTTTTCCTGAAAAAGATTTTCGTATATTTTAGCTAAATAATATTAAGAAGTATCAAAATAAATTCGAACAGAATTTCAAATATTGGAATTATCGATTTGGCGCCAACTTAAAAGCAAAAATAGAAAAAGTTTTGCTATTTTATAATATAGTATATACATATACAAAATTTAATATAATATAATACCAGTCATATACAATATACAAAATATAATCTAAGGAAATTTCGAACCAAATTAATGTATTTATATTGTCTTTTCAATCTATAAAGTGCTCAAAAATTTTAAATAAAAAAATCTATTCCTATTGATATCGAAAAATTATATTGAAACCTGAACAAATGCCGTACTGACTCCAAAACCATCTTTAAAGTTTAGAACCCGATTGCGGGTTTGAATAGTAAATATGAAATTATTTAAGGTTAAAGGTACAAAATTGAATTTTTCTCATATATATAATAAGAAATATATGAGAAAAATTCATGAAAAATTATGAGAATTCAAAAATGAATTCTATTTTTATTACTGAAATATTAAAAGCTTTTGAATTATTGGATTTTTTTTACAAAATATATCAGTGATACTCGTACATGAATCAATTGATTCCTAGTAGCAAATTGTGGTATTCAATATCGATTAAAACTTTAAACAAAATGGACTATATTGAGTTGTATTGAGTCAATATCGAATGAAGTGATATGCCCCATTGTGTTAAATTTTAATTTTCAGTTCTTGTTGTTGAACTTGGTTCACTGTAATTAATTTGATGTTTAATTTTGAAAGTCTTACTCATTCTCCGTGGTTCTTCTGGCTCTACCCCTCTACTTTATATATCACTTTGCAAATTGTCGTTGAAAATTAATAATTTTGTATGTATAGTTTCTTGTGCTGGACTAGAATAAATAATAATAATTCTTAAATGTCAAAATATAAACATTTATAAGTTACTTTTTAGTATGCTTATTTATAATTTCGAGTGTAATTTCGAACCACGGTGCATGGTAAAATTAAAACTCTGAGATTTAAATTTTGTTAATTTGTTTAAAAAGAAACTACAATTTTATAAACTGTTTTATTTTAATTCGAATTTAGAAGTGCGGTAAGAGAAAAAAATACAACAAAATTTCTTATTGGGAAATAATGCAGTGAAAACTTGAAATTTTTTATTTTCATCGCCGACCATTTAAACCAGCTATAGCGTACTTGTCCATTTTACTCACGCTATAGTGTGTATGTGTTGGTTGGCTCTGTATGTGTGTTATTTACGTAGCAGTCTTTTTTACTGAACAATTAATTAATAAAATTCCCTAAAGTACTTTTAGGTGCTTCAAGTAAATGTTTGAATGAATAATGAAAACAACAATACATATTAAGAGCAATACCTCAAGTATGTAAACACTCACCCATACTCACACATGGTTTAGCCCTAAAGAGAATTGCTTTGCGAACAATAAAAATAAATTAGAAAGAAAATAAATAATAAGTACACTGAAGAAATTTTTTATAATGGTTTAACTAAAATTAGAAAATGTTATACTTACGTTCGGAGGAAAATGTTTAATTGCATTTTTGGCCATTGTAAGTTAGTACTTAGTTAGTACTGTTAGTACTTTTGAATGACGAATTTAGAGGGGAATATCACATATTTCTATTATCTGAATCAACGTCTTACTCGTAAAGCAGGTTTGAGTCCAGTTGAAGGAAAAACTACTAAATAAGTATACATGCTCTTCAAAAAATACCAAAGCATTTTTTATATCTATTTTGCTTTTTAGAATTTTTGCATAGATATGCAACTGTTGTTGGCTACTTTGAACTATCCATACAACTTGATTACTCGTAGTTGATATTTCTTTTATATTCGATATCTGTTTTATATTTTATAATAATATTTTATAGCATAATAATTCTTTATTTTAATTAGAAATTAGAGAATGATCGACATTGAAATGATATGAAACAATGTAGTGCTGGAGGTATTAATAAAATTAATTTTTTATTTTAAATACCCACACATGCCTACATAATATGGAAGCTCAAATATCTGACACGCGTTCACACTAAAACGAGGGTCAAACCGACCTGATTAAGAGTTTTATTTATAAAAAAAAATATTTTTGATTTTATAAAAATAAAAAACAACACTTGCGAAAGTTTTCTCATACTAAGCGACTCTGCAAATACAAGAAGTTTATTATTTAACTTTATTTCGTAGATATATAAATATTTTTATTTAATAAAAATACAATACAAAACTAAAGGTAATTTTTCTAATTATTGATATATTCACTTTTGCTTTACGTTTATCTGCTAATGCCGTGTATCTCTTTATTTTATTATTTTTGATTATACATATATATTTTTATATTCAGCCTCATCGTGAACAAAAAAAAAAAAAAAAAAAAAAAAAAAAAAAAAAAAAAAACTAACAAATTGTTTCCAAGACCCAAAGATTTCAGCAGTACAAATAGATGATAAAATTTTTCTAAGAAATGAACAAATATCATGCGAAATTTTTGTTTACGACAAGGGTGACTATTTAAAATGTGTTTCCACTTTAAAAAAAAAATGTTATTTGTTATTCATCGGTTCTAAGCCAATCTATATGTCTGATACTTCACTGGTGATCATTCCATGGCTTGAGTAGGCCTCTAATCATGTTTAAAAAAGTTTATTAAATATCTAGAAATAAATAATAATTGGTTAACGATTTTCTCTTAGATATATATAGCTTTTTTTAAACACTCTTATTGATAAAAATACAACATTTGTATTATAAATATTTTCTTCCATTTTTAACTTCTTTCTTGCTCTTTCAAAATATATTTACACTTTTGTGAATTTTTGGCGTTCTTTTCTAAAAACAAAATTTTGTTGATCGATTAAAAAATCTATTTGATACTCTAATTTAAAATAAAACTAAATGCCCTTTTTTCGATATGAAAAAGCAGAAAATGTTACACTTTTTAGAAAAGGAAACAACACTCTTTACCTTTTTTTGCCTTGGAAAGGCAAAAAGTTAAAAACATTAAGCAAAAACACATTTTTTTACGTAAACCAACTCGAAGTGTTTTTATATACTAGTGATCTAACGAATACTTATACTCGCATTCCCGAAAATTCGACCATTTCACGCCATTCGAATCAAATTCAAGCGAATGTTTTCGAATATGTTCGTTTCAAAAAATACATTAAGTATAAAAAGAAATGAAGTATATGGCAAAAAATAATATTAATTTGTAAAAATGTTTATGTTAAACTTCAAGTAATAAACTTTTTGTATTAAAGTGAGTTAGCGGGAGTGATTTGAACATGCCCAGATATGGATTATGATAGACAAACAACTGATATGTTTTCCGTAGGTCTTAATAATATTAATTAAATCAGTTTTGTATTTTTTCCAATTTACCCGTATGGCTAGTAGGTGTGTTTGAGTCATTTTGCGGTAATTATAATCCAATAACTTATGACACAAATTTGTGTTTTGTATCGTTTTTTGAAAGTAATCAAAAAATAACCATTAAACTATTTAATTTTTATTTTATTTTTATAAATTACAATAAACACGAACAGAGTATTGACGCAAGACATTTTTTAAATTAAATTTAAATATTTAATTTTGCAGACATATACTCGCAAATCGATAAATATATGGATAAATATCTCTTAGTTTAAAATTTAATATTCACATTTGCAAATATTGCTACATTTGCTGCATTCATTAGTATATACATTAGGGTGGTTCGAAAAAAAAAATTTGATACAATCACCCCCTAGGATTAAAGATTAGTTGATAACGATTTAAGAAATATTTTCTTACTACTCTACTGGACCCCACCATTTGATATTTTTTGCACACTGTGACGCAATTGATAGTCCGATCATAGCATAGTGAATATCGTTGTTTGTGGCTTCATAAGAGCTACATTTCTCTAGTCAATAATTTTTGACTTTGACGTCAAATTATTGTTGTGACCTTAGATACCCAAATAGTGAAATTCACAACAGGAATTTTATGCCAGAATCAAATAAGTATATTTAAACAGAGAAATGTAGCTCTCATTAAGCCATGAATAATGATATGTGATATGTTATGATCGGACTACAAGTGGTGACACAGTGCATAAAAAAATCTAAGGGACGAGGCAAAAAAATATTTCTTTAATCGACGTCAATTAATCATTAACTCTAGGGGGTGACGATATCCTTTCTTTTTTTGTAGGGTGACTGTACTCCCTTAATGTACATATACGTATACAATTTTTTCTTAGGGAATCACTGAAGATTTCTTTAATTATCTTTAATATTGGCTTTCAAAATCTTTGAATTGAAGCTAATATTCTATGATCTCGTTCATTATATTTATATAAATTTTTTTTAGCAATTTTGAACTTTTAATTGATAACAATTTCGCCAATGTTTTCTTCTGTCACGTATTTTCGATTGTTATTTTTAGAGACTTTTTCTACATCTAATGATTTATTGTGTACATACTTGTTTGAGAACATTTCTTGTTCATTTATATTATTGAGATAATTAAATAATAAATGAGCCAAAGGCAATTTTTTGTTGCATTCATAATTCTAAACTTCCAAACGACATTTATTATTCACTAGAATTTGTCCCGGTTGACAGTGGGGCGCAGTATCGAATAAACCCCGATCGATAAAACTTACATCGGTTGTGCCTTCTGTTTTTGATCCACGCTTAGCATCTTCCTCCAACAGATTACTGCCATAGAACAGATCAAAACGTCTGGGATTTATATACGAGGGAGTGGTGGTTAAAGGTTTATCCGAGCTGGGCAATTGATTGGTGACGTCCGATGAGATGGGTGCATTAAATTTACTTGTTGTTGTGGGAGCTGGGGCTGTCTCCACTTTCGGTAAAAATGGATTAGCAAGATAGTGATGACCTAAAGGTAGCTGCTTTGGTTCTTGGGGCTTATGATTTTGCACTCCCACCCCCCTACCGGGGTGTGAGGGTAGCACTAGTGGCGCCTGGGGAGGTCCTCTTATAGGATAGACCCCTGGTATTCCTTGCTCGAATTCTGGCACATTATCTTGTTTCTGATGACCTAAGGCACGTCCTCTGTGATTCCTGTTGCCATGATGTGGTCCTGGACGCTTGTCTGTATCAAGATCCCCTAATTCAGAAGAGTCTTGGAAATGTATTTTGTCACCAGGACTGCTGCTAGTGGCAAACGACGCCACTGATATTGTTATCATTGCCAGCAGGTAAAATGACAACTTCATGTAACCCATCGTTGTTGCAATTTCTGTAGTTTATGTGTTTGTTTGCTTTTTTATTATATTTTTCTATTTTTCCGCTACAGCGTTCGTTGGTTTCTATGCCTCACGTTTCTCAACGTTGTTAAGAAGCTGGTTTCACTTGCACTGTCTAATTGATACTGGTAATATTTTTATATTGTATAATTATTCTTATTAAAACAATTTTATTTTAATTTTGTTGAATAAATTTTTTTTACAATCATGGATTGTTTTTGCTGTTTTTTTTCTTATTCTGTTTTTTAGGTGTTTAATATGTGAAATAATGAATTTTGTAAAATAAAAATAATGATTAAAGATTGAGTTTTCAGCGATAACGAATTTATTTCTAGGTTGATTGTATTAGGGAGATGTATAAATTTGTAGCCCATAGAAATGTAATTTTTAATAAAACAAAGAAATTAATTCATTAATTATTTCAGTTGGAATACTTAACCCTTGCACTACCGTAAAATAAGCAGCGAGCTTGTCGAAACTAGAAATTATATAAAAAAAAATCATGTTCTACTGGGTTCCTTATACGACCAAATACCCTAATGGTAGCATTATTTTGAAGATATTACACGTAAGCAAACCAATGGGATCTATAAAAAATCCCATAATATTTTGTTTAATATTTCTTATTTACTTTTTTTTATATAAAATATTTATATTAGTAACGAAAAATAACTTTAGGCCACATATGTATATTCCTCAATAATTTTGAACTCGTAATATTCATATACGATAGAGATATTGTATATGATTGTTTTGGCATAAACATATGAGATTGAATCTTTTCAAAGTTTACTGACGATTTGGCTTAGCGACCAATTAAACAGCGAAATATGAATAGCTAAAGCCACAATAAATAAATTTGAAAAGTTAAAATCTGTTATATGGTACAATCCCGATAAATTCCTGGAATTTTTTTATATCATTACCTTCAATATTATGCATATTTTGGAATAGCAGCTCAGTTGAAAGTAAAAATATCTTGTTTTTTTTAATAAGGAAGTCTACAAAGTCTAGAATTATTATCTTGGCTTAAAAAGGATTCTGCTCTTGGTGCAAAAATTTTACACAAACAACTAGAAAGCAATACGAAATGTGGACAAAGCTGCTGACAAATTCTGCAGACTATGATTGTCTATTTCTACTTTGTGTTATTTCAGTCAAGCATTTTCATAAAATGAAATTGTTTAAAAAAATTATTCCCAAAAAATATGAAATAGATCCAAAGAAATAGATTCCGAGGTAAATGAAATCGATTCCATGATAAATGAAAATTTTTTTGGAAGTTATTTCATTCCATTTTTTTATTGTTTATGCTTTTAACGGTGTTTCTTACACTCGGAATATCATTATAATGGTCATTGGTTCGACCATTTCCTTCTTAATTATGAACACACAGATAGATGGACGAAGGTTAGACTAATTCTCACTATGTGAAATTTTGTAGCCAGAACTTTTTTCATGGGATCAAAGGTGCCACTTACACTTCAGGGACAAAATGGGATAAATCTTCTGTGCCCAATGAGGTGACAGCAATAATTAGCCCAAATAGAATTTAGGTAATAGGACCATTAACAAGAGCATAGTGCGTGCAGATTTCCACTTCTTGTCACTGTTTGTTCAAGCTAAGGCCGATTTGTTGGACCATAGATGATCAACAGGCTAAACAACTTTTTTTGTTCTATTGCACACCTTCTCAGCTTGCTTTGTGCCATAAATTTTGGGTATCAGTCAAACCTGAACATCCTAAATAATAAATTGCTGTTTCATCTTGTTATAATACATATATTTTGTTGTTTCAATAAAAAAGAAGACAAAATTTTTCCTAACACCTAACATTTCTATTTGAAGGTGTCTTGAAGAATTTATAAAGGTTCTGGCAATTAAAACATTTTGATGTTATAATATAGTAATAAAAAAATCTGTGTATGAGATGTTTAAGAGATTGTTTTCATGTATACAGTGGCGCCATTACAAGAGCTTTCTTGCACCATGATATCAACTCTGAAGTTAAATTTGAAAAAAATACTATTTTTTTAATTAAAAAAGATGCAGAACTAGTCTGCAGAAACACCCAGAGTCTACAGCAGGAACCGAATCTGCGACCCCACACTATTAGTCCAGTACACCAGCTACTAGATTAGGGTACTTAGCTAAGATTATTCAAATGAGGCGTAACGTCAGTCACCTCTATTGGAAAGGATATAGAAGGTTCGCATTGCATCATCTATATTGCTAATTGATGTAAACTTCGAATGAGAATGTCAGACCATAAATTTGTTTAAGTGAAAGATCACCTATGGTCTTGGCATAGTTTGCTTCCACAATACTCATTGCTGTAAGTTTTCGTGGCTACGAAAGCCAAATACCAACATCTGAAGGGAAATGTCAACATTTCGGAACAGAATTACAATTATTTACTGATTGCTTATGAAATCAACTGTAATGAATTTGAATTTGCCCTAATAAAGATTTTGAACCGAGCGAAATAATCAATAGTTCAACTTGCCACTTTAAGGTTGACATCAGCACAGCCTTATTGGAAAACACTTTGTTTAATCTAGCATCCAAGAATTCTATGAACAATTTAAGATTTTTCTCAGTACTTGATTAAATATACTTGTATGTATTTTTTACTTACATGATTAAATCAATTTAAAATTTTCAATTTCATGCTTAAATCGGCATTTCTTTTAAAGTTAATGATAAATTACATTTAGATGGTTGGTTTGACAGTTGTCAAGAATAGAGATATTTTACTTTTACTTAGGCCAGGTAAATGACACATATGAAATAGATATATATCCGGCAATAGGAACAAACTGAATTTTTAACCTGTTGTGGGAATTTCTAGATTAAAAAAAAAATCACGAAAGTGTAGAAATACTGCATTTAAAAACAAATGTATTGCTTTCTAAAGAAAAAATGCAGGAAGTATTTTACGACATACTCACAGCAAACCCTTTCAAACAAAACAAAAACATAAAGGAAAATTAAAAAAAATACACTCGAATTGATAACCTCTTCCTTTTTATAAGTCGGTTAAATATCTGAATTTTCACTACTTCCGGATCACAATTTGTGGATCTTATTGACTTGCTTGGAAACTCTCCTTTTATTGAGTTATTACATTTTATCTCTCTAACGGCTTTCATTTCTTTCCATTAAATATAAAATTTAATTTTTGTTTCCCTACAAAATTTCGTCTCGTTTTTTGCAAAAGAATTTTAAGGCCTGATCTCCCTTCTTCCCACAGTTTTTTTAATGAATGAAAGAATGAAACAATTTCTTTTCTTAAGTTTTCATAGAGCTTGAGCTTGTGCTACTGGGAAGGATAATAATAAAGTTGTTTTGGGATGAAGGAAGAAATCATAGATTCTACTTTTTGTTATGTCATATGTTCAGATTTCATAGTAAATGCATTTTTAAGCGGTGTAAATACTTTTCTTTACCACTGTACACGTATACATACACATTGTATACACACAACTTACTTGTTAATAAATTCAAGTTAATTTTAAAAGGAATAAATAGCAGCATTTTTCTCCTCCACATTCATTCCAGTTAAGCTTATTTCAACATTAATTTTGTAGCAAATATTAGTTGAAACATAAAAATAAAGACCCCTTCTTTACAGTTGAATACTTTCAGCGGAATTTATAGTCGTTTAAGTATTTTTCTTTTGGCTACGAAGAAGACAAAATTGAAGTATAAAAATTCGGTTGCTCATAAGTATGCAACACGTAGAAGTGCCATAATAAATGTTGGTAATTTACGTTAATAATTTTGACATTTCTATTGTCATTTTTTTCAGCTGTTCTTTTTCTATAATTTTACTGGTACGTTTTTTTTTGTTTCTTATTTTTGGAATTTTTATTCCCCATTTCCACTAGACTACATTTTAATGGGGCACATGTTAACGACCCACCTTAACCAACAAAACGAACACAATTGGAAACAAACGAAAATAAGCACATTTAAATAGCATAATTTTGCTACAAGTCTATTTGCTTTTTTTATACACATACTCTACTTGTACATGTATAATTTTTCTTGTTCTGCTTCCTGAACTATTTTTTGTGGATGCTACTTAAAATAAGTACTGCTGTACAGTGCAGAAAAATTAGGTAAGGGCAAAGGTAAAGGGCTTTTAAATGTTTTAAAAAATTGATGCTGCACCTTCTCGCTAATAGAAAAAGCCAGATATGAAAAGTGCTGCAAGTGTACACAATTTTCTTTTCATCTATAATTTAACAATTAAGGAATTCGTTGCATTAAACTACAGGTAACCCTCCTATAACACAGTAGAAGCGTTCCAAACAAGTCTCATGTTTTGTGAAATCGCTTAATATGAGGAGCTACAAATATTATTAATATTTATTGCTTATGTCCATATATACGTACATATAAAGTTCCTTATTTTGTATTTCACCACGGCGAGACGATGCGTTATTTTAATATAATTTTTTAAGCAACAATTTTCTTTAAGAAATAGGAAAATATTTTCTTCACATTTCACCCAATTTGTTTAAATAAAAACATTAAATATATTATTTCTTTATATTTTTTTGCTGCAATGTAGATGTTTTTTTCATTTAATAGTCCTATACACGCAATATAAAATAATGTAAAACAATCAAAAACATGTTTTGCGTTTTATAAACACTTTTTTATTGGACAATTCCTTGAGAACACATAAGGGGTCGACAACGGAATCCAATTTTTCGGACAGAATATTCTACCACGGATGTATAACAGCACCCACTGGAAAAATCGTTTAAAATGCTGCATAAAGGACGGAATATATGGAAATATACAAACAGGAAACATTTGACGGAAGAGTAATAAAAATGAATGGACAAAAACCGTAACAGACATAATATTTAAACCATGAGAACATTTGTTTTTAAAGGCAAAAAGAAATAAACCAATGAAAGGCACCAGTGGCAACAACACATGACTAAAACAAGAGAGGAAGCTAGAAACGAACAACTACAGTTTACTTCGAGTTAAGGAAGAAACACCAGGCAGCTACGCTCTCACGCCATCAAATAAGGAATACGAACTTAGAGATAAAGAGAGAAAATGATGGTGAGGAGAGAAAGATAGAGAGAGAATAAGGAATATACAGGCGAACGGGTAACAACGAAGGACTGATATGAAGTGGAAGAGGTATACAGAGACAAGCGACCCACACATCCCAGGGAATTATATAAGGATAACGAACAACAGGAAGACGCTTTAGTAAAAAAACGGTCTGTTTATTAACCAAATTCCATCTGAAATGACGAAAAATCGTTCCAAATTCAAATGAATGCGATGTATTGTGATGGTACTAGAAAAATAGTAATAGAAAGAATACAGGGACTTATTAGACTTTGTTTTTTTCTTTAGAAAGATTAGCAATTTTTGGTATTTTACATAAGTTAAGCTAGATAATTTATAATGGGGATCTATAATATCTGAGATTTTCTCTTTGGGGGAGTAAAGCGAAGGCATCTTCTTTAACGAAGTGGAAAATTGCGATTTTTACTAGAAATTCCAAAAAAAGAAGATGTTCTAGGGGGGTCTAAATTTCGATTTAGGACGGCGAAGTCCACAAAATATATAAAACTTCAATTAGTACTAACACTGAAGTGAAATAAATTCATTCCGAGCAAATTTATAATATTACTTAAAGCGAGTACTCTCCTTGATGAATACTATCAGGTATTGAAGATTTTACAGACAGAATGGGGCTCATAGGACCATAAAGTATAATTGGGAAAGTGTAATTAATGTCTCAGTTTAAAGATGACCAAGGAAAATATTTTAGTTAAAGAAGTAAGAATTACATAAATCCTTTACTAGATTCCTTTCTTGGAACCTCTTTTTATTTTGCACCACTGCTAAAAATTTGTCATATTCCCGTAAAGCCAAAAATTATGAATGTCTCACTTTAAATGACATCATTTTGCAAAAAAGCAAAATAGAGAAAAACATTTATGAATGTATTTTGTTAAAAGTAAGCAAAATTGTAAAAGGAAAGAAATTGAAATGTAAAACAAAATGAAAGAAGCTGGAAAAAACATAATTGTAAAAACCTTTTAAGGAGGGTAATTTTCTAAAGGATGGTTTTATCATCTTTTTTTTGTATTAAATATGTGGTTGCAAATAGAGGGATGCAACCAGACTTCAGAGAAGAAAGACACAACAATGAGTTGAAACAAAAATTATAATCATTAAATTAATGCCGTTCTATTACCATTGACAGCTGGTGTCAAAAAATTTTTTTCTTTACGTTTTTGGTGTAGACCTGCTGCTACAGTCTGTTGTAAATAAATTATAGAAAAAATTGTTTTAGTAAAATTTCTTTTAAAAAAGTTTTGGCTTAAGGAAAAAATGTCATCGATTTTATACTTCCTTTTTAAGAAAAATATAAATTTTTTTAACCATTTCAAAGTGCCTGATCTCCTGAAATGACTAATGGTTTGTTGGTGCAGGAAATCACCATTAATCGGTAGCTACTGCATGTCTACTGATCAGCCAGATAATTCGCCCGTTCATCACCCAGGGAGTTGCTATATGCAGGAATTCAGACAAGAGCGACGTCCGTCTGATTCTCTTATTTAGATAGCCAGAGTCCAGGATAAAACCAAGATACTTGGCACTGAAATGGACAGTCCCTGACTTCTTAATCGCGAAAATCTAAAGATCTGAACCTTGGTCTTTGTAGTAAACAGCATCAGTTTCATTTTGTTTGTTTGCTTTTTCCTAGACCACAATCTGTAGCCCAGTTGCTAAGTGTAACCGAAACATTGGTCATGATATCGCTTATTACATTTGTAAATATCCTTGATAAGGACCAAGCTTACAGCAAGAAACTACAGTAGAGCAGATGTGACCTCAACTTAGGGTGTTACTCTGCTTAAACTTATTGAGTTTCCGCTATTACGAGGTCCTGCAGTAATATTTCTTGCTTCCAGCATGACTATAATCCAGTTGCTGATACATAAGTATATGCCTGATATTTAAATGAGTGCTGGCCTTCGTAGACTAGCAGGTTGTGTACTAGACTCGTAGTGCGAAAGTCGCAGGTACGAATCCTGCCGCAGAACTCTGGCAGTTTGTGTTTGGTAATTAAAGGGAGCGCACAACAAGCCTTCACTGGCTTAAGTGTATGTCGTGTGACATGGGCTATCACACCCCTCCAATCAACCTAACCTAACCTAACCTAAATGAGTAATATGTACATCATAGACCTCTTTTATTGATAAAGTAGTTTAAATTAAACCGCAAATGCCTTCAATCAGTCAAACAATATTATTTGGTCTTATAAATCACTTCGATTTCACTAAATTACTAATTTCTTCGTCCAATAATTATAGTTTATTATTACATTCCTAAATAGAACAATCTTATTTCAGATACCTGCTTGTAATCCTTTCATTTAATAACCAAAAATTATAAATTCCGTGATTTCATTTAATACTGAGTATTTCAAACAACTCTTTTCCATTTACAAATCATTATTTTCATTATCATCGAAAAAAAGTCAACAACTTCAAGCGAATTCTCTACGGACCTTCTAAAGGCATGAATATTCATTCATTCTAACGCAGTGTGTATGAAATAATTGTTTTCCTTTCAAATACTAATTTCTTACTAATATTTCAATATTTGCTGATTGCTTATCTCTTGTTTTATTTATTATTGTTGTTAAATAAACAGTAGAAGGAAATAAAAGGAAAGAAAAGTTAAGAAAACTTTTTCATTATGAAAATTAATAAACAAAATGATGAAAATATTAAACAATAGAAGCAAAACAAGCAACAGCCAACATCCATTGAAAATATATAATGAGAAAAGAAAAAAATCCCAGTACTAGTGAAATAAATTGAAGAGTTTTTAAAAGATATTTTCATTCAAATAAATAAATCTCTCAAAACATAAATATGTATTCACATAGAAATAATGCCAATAAATACAGAAACATCTCTCGTTTAACTATCTATAGTTATTTATTTGCTTTAGAAAACTTTATCGTTATATCATCAGTTTTGATAGAATTTGCCAAACACAGGAGGCAGACAATCAAAATTATAACAATAGAAATCGGGGAAAACAAATTTACAAAAGAACGAACCATCGAAGCCAGATATTTTATATACTTTTTTATATTCATATATTCTTATTGGAAAAAAATCACTACAAAAATGTATTTATAGTTTGATTTTGAAATGCAGATAATAAATGCAAAAATTGAGAACAGAACAAATAGAAAAAAAAACAATTGCTTCATTCATATATTTCATATAAATTGCGTGGGAATAAATTACAACTGATTGCTTGAACAAACACTTAAAAATACAAAATATCTTTGGGGAACCAAATTGGAAATGAGGCAGAGGAAACAAAAACTTAAAAACGGTATTAGACTTAATTGATGATTCAATGTTAAGACACAATTTTCAGTATGTTTCAATTGCAGACAATGATTTACATACATATTTTAATTGAAATGGCACTAAAAACGTGTATTTATATCGGGTGATCCAAACACAAACATATTGAAAAAAATTAAATAAGCCCTGAAAACAATGTGATGATCTGTGTGACTTGGCGCACTAACCTGCTAAAACCAAAGATTATACTGGTTCATATCTTTCACTTCAGAACATAAACGGTGCGTAATCATGGCCTTGTAGCGCTAGTCTTCTCTAGCCCTTTCAAAGAAAATGGACCAATGATACCATCACTTCAAAATCCACATCAAATAGTTACTCTCGATGAATGCATTGGTGACTTGGTGCCCTAACCTGCTGAAACCATAGATTATATGAGATCATATCTTTCAGTTCAGAACATAAACGATGTGTAATCATGGCCCTGTAGCGGTAGGCGTTTGCAGCCTTTTCGAAGAAAATGTACCAATGATGCGATCACTTCAAAATCAACATCAAATAGTTACTCTCGGTGAATGCATTGACCTCTCTGCAATGGCGTACGGGTTTTTTGAACCCCATTTCATTGATTTAACCGCCGAAATGAAAATACACCTCGTCAGAAAAAATGATTTTTGGAATAAATTCGACGCCCAATTAATTGCCTTGCAATATTATTTCTCAACGTTATTTAGTTATTTAGAAAAAATCTATCAGTGTCAAAATAGCATATTGTTAAAAAAATACTTCTATTTGGATCACCATTAAACAATTTTAAAATATATTTTTATAAGCTCAATCATCGTATAACAGATGCAATGAAAACTTTAGTATGAGAGAGCTTTTATGGACGCTGACATCCCTTGAGCGTCTACATTGACATTCTGTAGACTAATTTAGCAAATACAAATTTTGGACTTATTGACTAACTTAGAAAAGCTTTGCCGATAGCGGGTATCCTCTTTTGAGAGCTTTCATTGTATTTATCGCACACTAAATTCAAAACAGTCACAATTCAAAATTTTTGAAAATCCCTCTAATCTAATCCTTGACGACCGCACAATTTCCCGCACAGCAGAGTCCTATTTAGCTGGAAAAATATCGCTAAGTCAGTTCTATTTTACTTGTATCGCTTCTACAGCATCCACTTAAGATTCTGTGAGTCACATTTGTATTTAGTATACGACGTGCACAAATATCCTTTTTCGAACCCATAAAGTGTTTTGGACTCATATGGGAAAAATAGGGCTTAACTGTGCATCTGTCCGTGAAACGATTTAAAAGTGTTTTACCAATATGTCATATACCTTATGGCTTTATATAATGAATTAAAAGCTGAGATTAGTCGATTGCGAAGTTGGTTTATAAGAAGTGAGTAAGAATCATCAAGGATTTTCATGAAAGTGCTTAATATTAAAACTTGTGCAATTGGACAGAGTTTGCGAAATTTTTTTGCATGAAGACCCTCTTCAAACTGTTGGACAATACTAAGATTTTTTTTTTTAATAAATCTCAAAAATTATTTAATTTTTTATGAAATAAGCAATAAATTTTTATATCAGCTGCTTCAAATAATTCACAATTAAGTTGTAAAAAAATTTTTAACTAAAAGGGTCTCGCAAACTTAAAAAGTTTGTAGAAAAGTGTTTTCATAGTTTTTATCCACAGTTCATTTACCATAGTGGCAACTTGCACAGCTTGCGAGGCATGATGAGAACCCTTCCTGCTGTTGCACAACTTTTGAGATTTTTAATAGAAGCATACGAGGTTAAAGACTTTTCAAATATATTGGTTGAATGTCTACTGACGAGTTGGCATTAGCACCAATGAAAGGTATGAAATAAAGTAAAACAAAGAACTAAAATAATACACAGTAAAACAAAATTAAATAATATAAAATGGAATAAAATATAATAATAAAAATGACATCATCTGAACTGAATAGTGTGGCTAAAGTATAATAAAATTCCAACCAAACATTAAAATTACACCTTGTACATAAATTAATTTAAAGTTACTTTGCCTTAGAAGGCCTTAACAACACACTTGAACTGATTTCTCAAGTAAAAGATGTCAATTTAAAACCGTAAAGAAAACTAAAATAATTTAAACCTAAAAACTGTCCGGTTGATATGCCATCAGTCTTCTTTAAATCTTCCAACCACTCAGACTCTTACATCAAAAAAAGAAAATTAATGAAAATGTTAAATAAGTTACTAAAATTTTTGATTATAATTTCAATTTGTCTCAAACAATGTCGTGTGGACATTATCGCAGCAACAATATCAGCGTTTCCATCATCTCCTGTTTTAGCAGTGGGAACCATTAATCAAATTCCAGCCAGGGAAATACAATTGTCAACAGCTTTTGCAAAAACAACAACAACAGCAAGTGGCCAATATTATGATGAAGATAGAATGACTGCGAAAACAATGCAGTTAGTCATTCAACCCTATAATATATTCGATTCAATTATTATATGTCCTGTTGGCTATATCCTGGCCAACAATCATTGTCACAAGCAAGTTAAATATAATGAATAAATTAATTGAAAATTTATAATATTTTGTATATATATTTTTTAATGAAAGGCGTTATAAATCTTCTTCAATTTTGATTTAAAGAAAAAATTAATTCAATAAAACAAATAAAAGCATTTGAAAACTTTTTTATAGATCATTATTGTTTGATTGTTCGTATAATTTTAATCATTAAAACTATCCAAATAGACGAAAAAAGAGTAATAGTTGATATTTATAATATATGGAAGGACGTAGTTCCCCAGATATATATTGTGTTTTTGTTACTGGAAAAGTGAAATATTTTCTTAATAAATTGATATAAAAATCAATTTGCTGCACAATTAAAAAAAAATTAAATCTCTGGCAGAATTTCTCACTCCTTCCTAATAAGTTCGCTCTTATGAAGGATTAAATTTCTTATTTCTTGTTTGAAAGGCAACAATTTTATTTAATTTTTTTTTTTACAAAACCATAATTAGTTTGTATAGTAATTTTTTTTTATTTTTGTCTGAGCAATTAATACCAAGTCGCAAGGACATTATTTAAATATCGAAATGGGGGCCTGTTCCCTTTCGAAACTCAGCTGACCCATGAGCTGAAGGTAAATGATCCTATACAGCGATGTGCGTTCGCTGAATTGAACCTGACACAGTTGAAAACTGATCCTAGTTTTAAAAAATCATCTTCGTCGATGAGTTCCATTTCTAAATGGCGATACCAAACCACATGAGATACAAGAGCAAAATCCCATGGATTTTGGGCTAGCGACATCATCGGTTCATATTTGTTTCAGACTGATATTGGCCAGGCCATCACCGTCAGCGGCCAGAGCTATAGGTCGGTGATTACCAACTTCTTTCGGCCTGAATTGAATGATTTGGATAACAACAACATGTTGTTTCACAACACGATAGCTCCACATACAACCCACTTCATGCCAAACTACACATTCTGCACGAACAATTTAAGGGCACTATCATTTCACATCGAGGATATGTGAACTGGCCGCCGGGATGAAGCGATTTTAATCCATTGACTTATTCCTGGGAAGTTTTTTTAAGTCGCATATGAGAATAAGCCACAAACCACAGCGTCCCTCAAAACCAACATAACACACGCCATCTGTCTAATTCAACCAATAAATCAGGCCAGAGTCATGGAAAGTTAGACATTTGGAGTGCGCGTCCCCTATTGATATCGCTGTGGACATTAGCTGAGTGTTATATTTTATATACTATAATGGCATTTATAGTACTTTTAAATAGATAAAAACGTTATTTGTTTTATTTAAATTTAATAATAGGAAGCGCTTAAAGAAACAAATTTTTATATATATTAGATTGTACATTTTTATAAAGATATAATAAATGTATTAACTAGTGGTTACGCTTATTTTGTTAATTATTTACCCCATATGACATCAGATACAGGTGCATGTATGTTATTTTTCTCTAACAGCAATTTTTAATTAATGTAAAATGCACATTCAAACATCACAAAATCGAATAGCAACAAATAACAACAACTTCATAAACATGATTTTTAAGTGATTCATTCACCCTAAAAATTAACCAGAAACACGTAGAACTATTTAAAGAATTCTCAACTAAACAAGTCAAGAAAAAGTTATAAATTATAGCTTCTTTGTTTGAGTTATAATATACATATTTATTTCACTCTCATTCGTCCTAAGAGCCCGGGTAGCTCAGTCGGTAGAGCATTGGACTTTTAATCCAAGGGTCCAGGGTTCAAGTCCCTGCTCGGGCGATGGTAAGTTTTTTTATTGAAAAAATTCTCATGCTAATTCTGTTTTTCAGTTTAATTTTTTGTTAAAATTTTATTTTCTTCCCTTTTGCCTTAAAGTTTTTTGTCTTTATATGGCACTGCATGTACGTGCGTGTGTCTATTTTATAATCCTTATGAAAACAAACATGTGAATGAGACTGACTTTTGTTGATGACTTAAGTATGATTTTTACTTAAATGTCACATGAAATCATTATGACAAATGATGTTTCCTAAAAGTTCACAAAAATACTATAAAAGAAATGTAAGAAAATAAAAAAAATAATAAATGTTTACTAAGAGAGCTGGAGACATTTAAGTGCCTCATATTGTGGCATGTAGCAGTCAATGTGGTTTAGTTTACTTACTCATATGTTAGAGATGAAACCTTAAGTGGTAGTGGGTGCAAAAAGTTGCCATACATTTAAAGAGGAAATGTGAGCGGCTTCTTTTTAGGGATTTCAATTCATTACGAAATGTGAGTTAAAATTCATCAGAACTGCTTGGGAAACTATTTTAACTAAATTTATTCGTAAGAAAACACGGTTTATATATCTACGAAACTTAATCAACCGATAATATCGAGAAATAATTCTATATTAATTATAAGCCGCATTCAAATTTTTATAGCAGATTTGAATTTAACTACACTTTGCGGTAAAAGTAACGACTAGTAAAGCCGCTTTTCATTATTAAATATAATAGTAGCAGTAGAGATCATCTCCTGAATACTATTCCATTAAATATAGAGCAAACGATGATACTTGCAGAAAGGAATTATATTGCTTTTGATAGTTGCTACACCATCCTTATCAGCATTTAATGGTCTGCGTTTTCAGCACTATTCATTCAGGTGGCTGCTAGTATTTGGGAATATGATCTGATCACAAATTAATTAAATTTTCAGACCTGCCGTCCACGAAAAATTTTGGACGTTACGCGAAAATTCTGGTTGTCGTCAAGTACTGCAAAATTGTTTTAGCAATAAAATGTGTAACAAGGCTTATAAAAAGTGGCGTAATTTCCTATGCCACTCCGCTCCAAAAGCGATAAAGAACGCCTGGGAAATAGACACAAGGTATGCCAACGGGAGTTTGCCAGTTTGGCCAATAAAGCCACTGTGAAGGTGGAAAAATAAGTCTTTTGCTCCTTGTTTAATAAAAAGAATCGACGTTACAAATCTTATAAAATTTTTACGATATTTTTTTAAATTATTTCTTGTTCGCAAACTTCAAACCGTGAAGATTTCACTGATTCTTGTTATAAGTAGAAGATCATTTTTAAGCCTTTTGCTTAAGCCAGACAGAAACATCTATCAGCAGGAAAGTGTTTGATTATCTAAAAAAAGTATTCGAAAGTTTACTGACTTCTAAACTATTTAAATCTCTATTTACTAAACTTACGATTGATGTTTTTTTTAAGACTCGTTGACATCACTACTATTTTCTTATTGTAGAGCTTAAACCATGGAATTTTCCACAATTTAACAATGAAATTCTTAAAACGGGGTAAATATGCTCCAAAAATCCAATTGTTCATTAAAGTTCACATTAGTACCATGTCTATTAAATATTCTTGACGGATATTATAAAATGCCTCAATAGGTTAAAAACTTAAGTAGGCTAAGGAAGCTTGAAAAGCAACCTTTGAAACATCCAAAGATATTTTCATTTCCGCGTCCAGGATTCTTAGAAATCTCCAACCATATGGCATCTCTACACTTTAAATGACTAATGCGAACATATTAAGATAAAACAAAACACAAGTTTCAGTTATAAAAATTCAACAGCAACGTCAAACCCCTCATAAAAAATTAAACAGATATAAAGAGACTGAGTTGTTTCATTTGTTGCTGTTATTTATCCATATATTTTTATTAGTTTTTTTCATTTTTTTTTTCACAAATAAAACGTCTTAAGTTTAGTGATAAAGTAAAGTTTTTTATTTCACTGTCGTAATATTTTGTTCATTTTCATAGACAAATAATTGAAATTATTGGCGTTAGAGAAAGCAAATGAGAAATAAAGATTTACGTCCGTGTACAAATTAAAATTTTAAACAGCTTTTATAAAAATCTTAAAACGAGCACAAAACTATTTAAAACATAATTTAATGGAATATTTTCAAAATATCATTTTATATTTCAAATATCAAATATAAATATAGTAAATAGGGATTAATGTTGCACCATGAAAATTATAGAAAATTTCACTAAATTATACAATTAATTTACACAGTCAAATTCATGAGATACACAAGATAAAATATGTAAATAGAAAAAAATACGCTAGTGATGTAGATATAATCAAAACAGATTCAAAAGGCCCGACATTAAAAAACACTTTATTTATTCGAATAAAAAAATATTTTTAATTCTTCTATATTCATTGTTTACTTTAGTATCATAACAGAAACTCCTAATTTTTAAAATGATTTTATTTTCTTTAAAAATAATGATTATTTGTTTTTTTCATAAACGAGCTTTATTTTATTTCAATATTTCGACGCCTCTTCTTCAGGATAAAATTTATTTTATTTATATATTTTTTATAAAAAAATTTTTTCCTGAAGAATACGACCAAAGATGTGACGAAATCTTGAAATGAAGTAATTTTTATTTTTTATACACAAAATAGTTTTAATTAATAATGAATATTTTTTTAAATTTGATATTTGATTACTCGTTTCAAACTGTAATCGTTTTTGTACCACGCGGACTACGAGGGCAGGTCAATAATTCCGAGAGTTTTTGACGGAAATACAGCTTTTTGAATAAAAAATAATTAAATTTTTCAACATAGTCTTTTCTCCAACTTTTTTGTCCCTTTCAAAAAATAAGGTTTGTCGAGGTCTTCAAAGAAAGCGTTTGTTTGTGAGATGATTTCAAATCACGTTCCGCCTAGTTCTTTTCTTTTCTTCAGATATGAAAACAAGAAATATTCACTCGGCTCTAAGTCCAACGAATGGGGTACTTCGTAGACTAATGCATGGAATCTCGCCATGGAAACTGCACATGTGTGCAACTCTAGTGGAAAAGGATTTTTTTCTTTGCAAAATGCGGCCAATTTTTTTACATCCTCAGTAAATCTGCCCAATTATTTAAAAGCCTAACGTACGCCACTATGTATGGAATGTGACGTTTAGCAAATGACCGTCTTGATTTCGAAATTGATGGTTCTGAGAACCCAATGAAAAATAACTTTGGCACACAGCTTGTGCTAAGCTGGAGAGCTGTTTTGATCCTTATAGTCCTTAACCGTTTTGTTTGATTGCTTCTAATTTCTATAGATTTATTATATCTGAAAACCTGATACGAAAATGTCCAGTTTATTCAAATCCTATGTTCGTATTAACCAATTTATGGCTTTCTAGGAAATGTAACTTCGGGTCTAAGTCGCTTATGTGTAAAGTCCGACATGGTACTCGTTGTGAGATACGCAGATTCGTCCTTCTGCCTTGTCGTTGAATTTTTTATTCAATAATTTTGAGTTGAAAGTGACCTGGTAGTAGCTATATAAAAGCCAATAGACTCAGAAACCACTACATACCATATATATGAACACTACACACAAGCTTTTAACACTGACTTTAGCCCATTTCTAAAATTTTTAAGCCTGTAAATAATTGAAAGCTAATTTTTAACTTCTTTCTATATCTTTTTAGAAACCAATATTTAACTTTGGATTGCTCATTAATTCATTAATTCAACCAAATTGACATTATTCGGTAAGTGATAATATTTTGATTTTTGCACCACTGTGCAATATTGTATATAACATTTATTGAAGTTCTGCTTATTTTTTCATATCTGGTTTTTTCCTATTGACTACAAACATTTATTAAATTCTTTATTTTCCAATTGCTTCTTGCCTCAGTAAAGAAAAAAAAAACGAAAGATGAAGTAACAATTCACACCGTCGGTGACTTATTTGATTTCTGATATTGAATATTTATCTGTAGATTTTTATACCTTTAACATGAACTAACAACGTCAACTAATAAATATACTTCTAACTACGATTCAAATGATATTTCATTTTCAATAGAGAACATTTAAATGATTTATTAGGTGGGCCCCGGTTTTTAAAAATATTAAGTAGTGGAAAAATTCGTATCCTTTGTAATTATTTTGCACGATGTTATTTTTTGTATCATCATAATTTTGCATTTTTATTGAAATTTTTATCGACTGGTGTTGAACTTGAACTTGGAGATATTATTTCCACATGATGTGTTCAACACTAAACATCCTTGCAAACGCAATCACAGAAGCGCTACCAAATGTTGTTAACATGGGATAATCATTACGAAATTCTCAATTTCAATGTCTTTAATTGGACTATGAGCTTCTTCTGTATGCTATAAAGACAATATTTTTATATTAAATAATGAATAAGCTCGATTCTACACTTAAGCATAAATGATAAAATATTTCCAAAAGTCACAATTTATTTCTTTTCTATATAAAAATAATAGTTTCAGTTACAAATAAAGACAATATTATTTTTAGTTAAATATAAAAAATATTTATTAATTATAGTTAATAAAGACTTTCTCAAAATAACTTTCTAAGAAGTTGAAAAAATATACAATCATATAAACGATGAAAATGCCATTCCTGTAAAACAACTGAATTTTCTTCACTGAGCAATTTCATCCATCTCTTTGGGTATATTATTAAAAAAACTTCATAAATTGTACAATCTAATTGAAAATGGAAGACAACAAGTATCGAATCTATGAATAAAACAAATAATATGAAAAACGTAGCAATTTCTTTAGGAATGTAAGAACTGAAAAAAGTAAAATCGCTAATGACTGAATCAGTCTTGCTCATGTCCGTGCATGATCGTGAGTTAAAAGTTACTCACTACCTAATCACTGGCTTGAGCTATCTGACAAAAATATCTAGTTAAAATATTTACCGCTTCCATTAAACAAATATAGCTTCGAGTTTCAAAACCCTTTGCTCTATTCGAAGGTAGGAGCCCGGGTAGCTCAGTCGGTAGAGCATTGGACTTTTAATCCAAGGGTCCAGGGTTCAAGTCCCTGCTCGGGCGATTAATTTTTTTTTACATTCTAAGACGTTTCTATAACATTTCTAATTTCATTCTATCTCAGTGTAGTATTGTAATACAAAACTTTTTTATTTATTTATTTTCTTGACTCATTTTTTAATTCGCATGTACTAAAAATAACAATAAATTTATTTTGGCCGTGAGTGCCACCCTAATATATTAGTATATTACCAAATACACCGTAAACGCGTTAGCTTGCTAGACCATAACCGGAAGCATTTTGATATTTGCGTTAAGATAGCGTCATTTTATGTCACTTGATAAATGCGTTTAAATTATGTCTGGCTGTAAATTTCTTTTTGTAACTTCTAATGATGTTGTATGCAACAAGCATACGCACGCAAACACTCACTGTCAAATATCCACATTCATTTTTGCATTCCCGCCACTTTGAGGCACAAGAGTAAAAACAAACTTCCTTAATTAAGTTACATTGAAATGTAAAAACATTTGTATATTTCTTATATCCTTATGACAAAAGGAGCCTATTAAGTGGCTTGAAGAGTGGGTACAGAGAGGTCTAAGTAAAGCACATCATATGGTGAATGAACGTATTGTTTGTTAAGGTATCCAGTTGGAGGCCAAGCTGAGTGGCAGGTCTTTCATTACAGGTGGATCATACTAATGAAATGTGTGTTTTCATTACAACTCTTTAACTAGAGGGCATGTCGTTACCCATCAATGTCTTTTGGGAAATATGTTTAAAGATTTTTGGTTTGATACTGTGGGCTAGGAAATTAAATGACTGTCATTCGTTGACAGGTATTAAGGAAGGACTTTTTTCTTTTATTGACTTTAAATTTTGTTGAAAATTTTTTCTCAAAATTTAATTTCTCTCAAGTGTCACTTTTTCCATCTTCATTTATAATCATGTCCAATAAATTGTGGTCTGATGGGGTTTTAGTTTTGGCTTCATCCAAACGTGACCTAAACTCCTTTGTTTGTATGGGTTGTGTTTCACTTGTATATATGTGTGTATGTGTGTGCGTATGGTTACTCGTATTCTATGCAAGAGTAAACAATTTTTATAAATTTTAAATTTCAATTTGTCTAGTCTCTTTTATGGATATTTATTTAGTTTTCTTCAAAATAGAAAGCACGTCTTGATTAGAAGGAGTTCGAAATGAAGAAAAAAAATGAAACAAAGGGAACCCATTGCTGGACATGCCCTGCATAGTTGTAAGTGGTGGAAAAGAATAAAAAAAAACAATATAAAAATTGTAAATTTAATTTGTCTGGTACTTTTTTGTATACCGTTTACCCTCACAAAGTGTTTTAAGGAATTCTGTGAATTTGTTCAATCCTTTAAGTATATTGTGAAGGATAAAAATGTAAAAACAATGTAGTCACATATTTATAGGCTATTGGAAATTTTAATGCAGTGCTGCATACCTTCAAGGGTTAAAGCAAGGGGAATGACTTGTAAATTTATACGAAAACAGAAAATAATGAAAAAAAGGAAAAAAATGTTGTAAAATCTGTATTAAATAAAAATAATAAATACTACTGGATATGATATGTGAATATATGTATATATATATACATATATATATATATATATATATATATATATATATATATATATATATATATTTTTTTTTTTTTTTTTTTTTTTTTTTTGAGAAAACATTTTAATGGACTTTAGCTTTTTTTCTTGAAAATACTTTAGCAATTTGTTGTTTCAATTCGATAGTGATGAAATCCATTTTTGAACTCATTTAGAAAAGTATTTCTGTTTTATTGATGTCCGCAATAGATGGCACAAGGTTCAGTGACAGACAATCGAATATCATGACGTTTTGATAGTTGTTACAGTCCAGAAACTTGGCTTCGTGTTTGCCAAATGGAAAAATAAATCCACTGACTTATTTTACGTTTGCTTAGAGTATTTTAAGACGTTAAGTTTTTACGGGTATACCAAATCTGCAATTGCCAACTGATCGATGACAACGCCATGTCTTTCAAGGTGCCCCCAAATGCGTATTTTTAACTTGAAAATTTTTATATACTTACATATCTGTGTCGTTTTATCATAACATCTTAAGTAAATAAGCTTCTCATAACTAATTCCAAAAGGTTTATATTAAACAATTAAAGGAATCTGAAAAAAATATTAGAAAATTTGGGCTGAAAATACGTTTTCGGATTTAGGATTGTTATTTTTTATCAGTTCTATATTGAAAATAATTCCCAAACGGAAATCACTTTCATAAGAGTCACAAACGCACGTCCAATTTTTTCAATTAACCACCTTGAGTCTCTATTGACAAACTATAAGAAGATAAATCACTAGAAAAAAATTGTTAATCAATTGAAATTAAATTTTTGTCGTAATTGCGCATGTTAAAAGAGATCGTTGGCAGCGGCGGGATTCGAACCCACGCCTCCGAAGAGACTGGTGCCTTAAACCAGCTCCTTAGACCGCTCGGCCACGCTACCTAATGGCTTAATATAAAGTTGTCAAGTGGTTCAAATTATTAGAAAATATGGAAACAGTGTATCACTTAAAAAGCACAATATTTTTTAGTTTATTCAGAGTAGAGATTTATATTTTAAGGCAGAACTCTTTTCAGAATATGACCAAAGTGCTGCTAAGAATTTTGTGGTCACAGAAAAGACTAATGCGGCCTGAACAGCTGTTTTGAGTCATAACACTCCTTGGACCTGACATTTCGTATTTCCTTTAATTGCGGAAGAAATTTTATAACATCGAATTATGTTACAAGTCAGCGTGGTCGCTGGTCATAGAGATAATTTTATTCGTAAGTGTGGCCTCCAGTCCTATCGCTGACAGTTGAATTTTTTTTGCCGCTCAAAGGACAAACAAATCCGAGTTTGTTCAATAAATTGAGATGCTTTGCGAGAATGCATTTTTTAGTTAAGTGAATTAGACTGATTTAAGGTAGAACTCTTTTCAGAAGTATGACTTGAGTCTCAGTACTGCCAGGAGACTTTTTTCCATATGTATGACTTTACGAGTGTATTTAACAGTTTCTTTAATTAATGGAGAAATTTTACCATATCGGCCTATATTATCAGGTGTCGTAGCTAAATCAACGTGTGGCTTAAGATGCTGGCTTAATGCATCCAGTCTCTGCGAGTTTCCAGGTTCGTGTCCCGCCATTGCCACAAAAGATCTATTCCACTTAGGCGCAGTGAGAATATATTAACAAACACTGGTATTATTGTGTTCTGTTGCTACTGCCATCGTTGAAAACTAACGTAATGGAAGTGGAGACAAAGTGGAGGCTGCCAAGCAACTTGCCACATGTGTACTGAATAAAAAAGCAAACTGTGTGCTATATTATTTGTCTCATCTGTATTTAGTTTAATGTTGTTAAACTTAAAAATTTAGAGTATCTAATAAAATTGTATATACTACGCACATATTAATCTTGTATAAGTATTAAATACGAAGTACTTAACACCTTTGGTGTTAGTAATATTTTTCCAATTGGGGTTTCGAATGCGGAAAACTAATGCTTATAATAACAACAAAAATATTTGTTCAAACAATTGATAGGAGTCGCAACATTTATGTACATTTGTGCATATATCGATCTATATATTGATAAGATAATTAAGATAACTAACGTTTCAAAGAGGCCGAAAAAATCTTATAAAGATTGGTGATCGACAAAATCGAGTTTGTTTTTATTGAAAAGTGTTCATGAAATGTTAACGATACGCGAAATTCTGGTAATTAGTTTTATCATTTACAATATAGAGGCAGCTTTTCGCAAGCCTTTGGACTTTGAATTAAAAGAGGCGGAACCTTGTACAGTGGATAAGTGCCAACCACCTAATTGCCGCTGTTCGGGTATCACGCTGCCGAAAAATGAGTTTGAGGGGCGTGAAAAGGAAATGCCACAAGTAAGACCAGAAGAATGAATAAATGGAAATTAATTAATATGGGCATGATTACAATGAAAGGAGTGAATCAACTTATTATGAAGTTTGTTAGCCATATAAGATCTGGAAAAATGGTTATAAATATTTTAAAGTTAATTTAGTAGCTCTTTTTTGTCAAGTAAAAATATTTCTGGAGTAAGGAGTTTCAAATGGCCACTTTAAGTTAGTAGACGATCTGAATTTCGGTGCAAGGATAAATTATCTTCAGTTAATTGCCGTTGACGGACTCAAATGGCACTCTAAAGTGATCGGCAGAAAGTACGAATACTAGAATGCAGACGCGGCTTTGTTTCATTGTCAAAATCAATGATAAATAAAGAGTCGAGAATATATACTTTTTCTGTGGATGGTCTCTGAACTGGCTACAGGAGGCTTCCAGTCCTGTCCTAAGACATCGTAAAAGTAAATTTAACAAAGTCTTTTTCACACTTTTGGAGTAGTTTTGGAGTACTTCTACTCCTTCAGGCAGTATTCTTCAGACAAGTATAAGAGCTAGTCACATTTTTTCGGGACGATAGTGCTTAAGATCAGAGATAAAAGGATTGCACGAGAGAGCTACCTGAAGTTATACTGACCACGTTCACGTTCATATAGGACAGTGATGTAATGTTATAAAAAAAATTTGGGATGAGTGTGATCTATCAAAACCCATCGTTCCATTTTTAGCTTTTCGGGAGATGAGCTTTTATATAAAATTAAAAAAAATATATTTGAAGTTTCGTTTAGCAGAACAATAGAATGGTAAATTTTTATATTGTTGTGAGTGAGAAAAACCTATTTTTACAAAAGTGTAAGCCTGCGACTTCATATCAATGGCTTGAAAGTTGGTGTAAGAACATCATGGCTCTAATGCTAGTAAAAACCAAAAATCATGTGTGATACGATCAAACTATTCACAGTTCAAAGAAAAACCCTGTGGATGATAGCAAAGCTGAGGATTTAGATAAAAATTTCAATTATCACTCCCAGAGATAACTGCATAGAAGACTCCATATCTACTAGAAAGAAAATAACTGATCGCAAATCCCTGTGGATAGACAGGGCATTAAAACAATTTGCAGAAGTTCAAAATTCTCACAAGTGTTTGGCAAAGAGAAATAGATACAAACTCAAACGATCCCCAAAGAATATATAATAAGACTCCGAACGATCTAACTTCATATCGTTCAATTTAATATCAAATTTTTAGCCACTTGTTTCACCAAAAAAAATTCCTCACATAAATTAAAATGTGCTTAGAAGTTTTTGACTTTTTATTCACTTTTCAGTTCATCACTGTCACCTTTGATGATGCTGTGAGTGCCATCAACTACCAACAGTACCAAGAATTGTTTGCTAATCTTCTAAATCCCGATCACTGTGAGGCCAAGGCCACTTTTTATGTTTCTCATGAATACACCGACTATTCCAAATTAAATGCTCTCTATAGTGAAGGTCACGAAGTGGCCTTGCATTCAATTACTCATGGTGCTGGTACTGACTATTGGCGTCAGGCAGATGTTGATCTTATTATACGCGAATTTGGCAACCAGATTGATATATTGGAAAAATTCGCCAAAATCAATCGTAAACATATACGGGGTATGCGTTTACCCTTTTTACAAATGTCTGGCAATAACTCTTTTATAGCCGCCAAGCGTTTGGGTTTATTGTATGACAGCTCTTGGCCCACCCAACAGTATCGTAAGCCAGCCATGTGGCCCTATACCCTGGACTATTTATCAGTGCAAGATTGTCCCATACGGCCCTGTCCAACAGCATCTTTGCCAGGCCTGTGGATTAATCCCATGGTTACTTGGGTGGACAAGGAGGGCTACAGTTGTTCTATGATGGACGGTTGCATCTATTTACCCGAAGATGATGTGGAGCGTTTGTTTGAGTGGATGAAGGAGAATTTTCTTCGTCATTATGATAATAATAGGGCGCCTTTTGGCATGTATTTGCATGCTGCATGGTTTGGCAGGAGTCCCAACTATTTCAAAGCGTTCAGAAAGTAAGTTTTCGATTTGAAAAGAAATCTGAATCCAGATTTTTTTTATTTTTTTGTAGAGGGAGATTATTTGCTAAAAATTAATTTTTTTTTAAGATTTTTAGAATATGCCAACACTTTGCGCGATGTTTATATTACCACATGCACATCGGTTATACAATACATGAAACATCCGTCTTTGGGTAAGCCTTTCAGGGGATGTTTTAAGAAGCCCCGTACTACTTGCCGGCCAGTTTCCTGTCCCCTGCAAAAGCAATCAACTGGAGAGATGCGTTATATGACGGTTTGTGATCATTGTCCTAAAGTGTATCCTTGGTTAGATAATCCCTTAGGGGAAATCTGAAGAAAAATATATAAGAATAAATAGTTTATAAGTGAGAGTTCTAAATAAAGGAACTTGTATAATATAGTTTTTAATTTAGCATTTTCATTTGCTTAATATTTAGTAATTTGCCTTCCTCTAGTGCACTAGAATAATAGACAGAGGGTCGTAAGTTCGATTCCTACCGTGGACTTTGTGTGTTTCCCGCTTTAAGTTTCTTTACACTTCTGTTATGAATTTTTTTCGTTTCTTATCTATCATAAGTACCACAAACGGACCAAACCATGAACCCGATTGAGGGAGGGCTGTCTCAATAATAATTTGCATATTAATAAAATACAATTGCAGAGCTTTAAGAGGACAGAATCTAATATATTAGATTAGATGGTGATTGAATCCGCAAATGCCTTAAGCCGTTAAAGTCTGTCGATTTTCAAAGAAGACAGAAAAATACAAAATTAGATTAGAATCGTGAATTGAACTGTAAACAGCTTCTATTAAAATGACAGTCCATCGATTTTTTTTTTATTTGTCTACACCCCATCTTCTCCTTTTTAATATTCTTGAATTTTACTTCAAACAAATAACAACCAGGATCTTGTTTTATTCTTGATTAGCATAAAGAATTTATTTATTCATTCATTTATACTATTTTCCAGTCATTCTTGTTGAACTCCTTTTAACACTACGATAACTTTTCAAAAACGCAAATTGGTTTTCTGCTCTTCTTATACTTTACTTGTCTTATGATTTTTATTTTTTGCATTTTTTTGTTTTGTTCTAGTACACTTAGTTGTACTTGAATAGTTCTGTTAGAAATTTTGTTAGTTTCCTTTCATAAATTTAGTTTGCTCTTGTACTTAAATTTCTTTGTTTGTTTGTTTGCTTTTGCCTGATTTGGTTTTGTGTGTGTCTTAAATATAAAATAAAATTTTCTAAAATTTTCTCCAATTTTCTCTAATATTTCCACACGAACTCTTTTTTTAACTTCAAGCTCTTCAAGAAACAAAAGCTGGATGTGGCAGGGAAAAGAAGAAATTGCATGAAAAGTGGAAAAGTTGAAAACAATTTCAAATTATGACGCAAGTGGCGGCAAAGTTATCAAAAATATAAGAAACAAAAAGATTTGAAAAAAAATTTTTAGGTTTTATTTGTTTCACCACATACTTAAGGAATTTATTTGCACTTGAAATTTAGTTTAAACAAGTCATTCTAGTTGGCGTATGCCAAATTCAACTTTGCAAAGGAGAATAGGACAGAAGTTATAACGAACGAAAAACAACAGGAAACAGGAAATAAACTAATAAGGGGCCAGCAAATATGAAATGAAATCAAAATACCTTTGAAACAAGTACGCAAAATTAAAAGTGCAAATGTTTTCATCTTACAATTAAATGAAGATACTGCATAATCATACTATGACCAAAAATGTATTATATTCCTTTTATTTTTTAAATTTTAAATAGGCTACTTAGTTCAATCGTATTTTATAAGCCAAATTACATGTGATAGTTATCAAAGAACAAATTACACCAAAGACACATGTGTAAATCATTCTGACAAACACTAGCAGAACGGAACAACATGCCGTTTTCGAAAGCCGCTACACTTTCATCATCCGCGTTCTTGTGTTTGGTCCACTTTTGTGGTGTCAGTTGATGTATATTTCAGCTATTTATACAAACTTTTTCACTGTAAATAGAATACGTGAATTTTTTTGATTCATTCGTATTACAATTTGTGAAAACTTTTTTTGTAATGGAAAGCCCAAATTCCACCTCACTAACTTACAACAGTGTGCCCATTGTTATCTATTCTTTACCAACTATACACATGTTTTTTAATTTGCTTAGTTTGTTTTTAACTTATGACAAACTTTTTTTTTTTGGTTTGTTACTATAAGTATGTATATATATTTGTGGACCAAACACAAGAACGCTGATGATGAAAGTGTAGCGGCTTTCGAAAACAGCATGTTGTTCCGTTCTGCTAGTGTTTGTCAGAATGATTTACACATGTGTCTTTGGTGTAATTTGTTCTTTGATAACTATCACATGTAATTTGGCTTATAAAATACGATTGAACTAAGTAGCCTATTTAAAATTTAAAAAATAAAAGGATTACAAACAAGAAAAATGTTCATAAATAAAGAGAAATCTTAAACCTAAAATGTATTATATTATGTTTCCCAGGAAATTATATTCCTTTCCAATGTTTTGTGTTTGATAGTTCAATGACTTTTTGAACTTCCTTCGTAGCTAATTAATATTCAGCACAGCTTCTGCGAGTTACATCTGCTAATGGACTATCATAAAATCTTTGGCATGTTGGTGTATTTGGTTTGTATTTGACAGCATTTGAACGTAGAAAACACTGTAAGTTTGGCAAAAAAAATTTGAGGTCTCAGAATGTCATTCAAGGAGTCTGCATTGCTTCATTTGTATATTTGCATTGGGGGCGATATTCCGTTGGCGATCTGAAATGACTCTCATAGAGTGCTATTTTTGGTGTGTACTCGCAAACCGTAAGACAAAGCAGTTTGGCTGTCTTCGTCCAATATGAGATTTCCACTGGTTCTACCTCAGAGCCACAACTTTTCTTAGTAGAAGAAAGAAAAAAAATTCAAGAATAATAAATTTTCTCTCGACTCCCTTAGCAATTCCGCATATTTTATGAATACCCCTGACTTAATCTTATAAAAATTTGACCCTGATTGTAGGACATCAAATAGATTCTTTCACTACAAGTCGTTTGTCTTAAGGATTCCCTACCACAAAAGAGGATGGATATACTTCTCCATGGACAATCGATCATGAACAAATAATTTTGAGTAAATTAGTTTGCAATATTATAGTCATGTTCTTATGAAAAATAATTAAAATCTTAATACCATTATGTGGTCATGTCGTACCATAAGAAATTTTCAAGTTTTAGTCGTATATGGATGACAATATATATATATATATATATATATATATATATATATATATATATATATATATATATATATATATATATATATATATATATATATATATATATATATATATATATATATATATATTTCATATAATATTTGGATATGATAATGTTATGACCACCTCAATTGTATAAGAAACTACTCAATATCTACACTATGCTGACTATGCAATAACACAAATTATAGCTTTAGATTATATGGTGATCATGTGATATGGTTCAATGATCATTATTTATAATACATATAATAACCTCAATTCACATTTTTTTGAGAGTTATACGATAATTTTAAAGTTTACAGATTGTGATCGTATTTATACGTTTAATCACATTACGGATCTTAATATACCATTAAAGAAAGTAAACAAGAAAATCGGTTGGAGATATCACATTATATGGTTTATGTAATTGTATTTTGGAATAATAAAACTTCTCGTATCCTTTTTTCATACATTATTTTGACATTAGTAACTTTAATAATACAAACGGACGAATTGAGTGGAAATTTTTGATGAAAATCACTCTGCTTTTTTATCGATTTCTATATCTTATTTACTTAAGTATGGAAACCACATCTTAATAAAAATCAATCAACAACCTAAAAATTTATGAAATGTATAAATACACATGATCAATGATGCTGTTATTTGTAATAATTCTTTTCGGGCGTATCCTTTAATAAACAGTTTTTTAAAAAATGCTTACAGATCTAAAATTTTTACACAATTTTTGATTTTTTTCTGTTTCTGGTACGCGTTACTTTATTTGTTTAAGACCAGAAAAATAGAATTGATGGATTCTAATAGTGTCAAATAAATCCTTTCATGATGATGGTATACGAAATCGTTTAGTTTATTTGCGAGAATTTTTTATAATACGGTTTTGCATGTAAGTGAGAGGATAATTCTCTTAAGAGTAATAGTGATAATTCTATTTTTACAGTAACGATTAAAAGTGAATGCGGAAAAATATTAAATTTTTAGTGTATTTTTGAAATTTGTATCTGCAAATGATGTGAAAAATTATTTTGAAAAAATTTTCGAAAGAATAAGATGAATATGAAATAAAACTGTCAAAAAAGCAGGCCGAAAAAAGATTGATTTGCGTATTTTATGAGGCCACATCGCCCCTCTAATGTAATATAATAATACAAAATTTAAATTTTAAGTTACTGACTGGGAAAAATGTTCCTCAACGCCCTGTTTATACATAGAAAAAAAACCAAATTATATCTAAAGCTCAGCCAAAGGTATACCAGCATTTTTAAAATTTTAATAATTTCATTTTGCCAAGTTCGTTTCCTTTTAGATATTATTATATGGCATTTACAGGACAATAGATACTAGTGTCCAATCGATTCCTTTAGGATATCGGAATACAATTTTCTTGAATAATTTTGGTAGCTAACATTATTGCTAAAGGTACGAGTATAACCTACCTTCATAATTTGCAATATTAAAACTATAATAATACTTTTATTTCGATCTATGACTTTATCAATTCTCGATTAATAACGATTCAACTAGAGGACACTAAAACTCCAATAGAAAGCGTATGCTGACTCTGCTTAAGTATTTGGTGTGGAAAATTTTCCATTAAAAGTTTAGTTACTAAATTCAATTAAATAAACCCAATCAACATAGACGCACACTCGCCCATGGTGCGTCGTTCAAAAATTTTATGATTCAAAATCAATAATTTGACTTTAAGTTAAATTCATTTAATATAAGAAACCTTAGGCTGCAAGAAAATAATTTTCCTATTTACTTTGATTTGAAATATGCATATTGTAGAGCTTTTTTCACGCTCAAGCAACTAAATAGGCCGATGGCTCTGCCAAACGTTTAGTTGGGCTTTAGGCATATTGCACTTTGAATGTTGAAACAAACAAAAACGAAAGCAATAACGATTTTAAACAGGAAAAATTGCTCATTGCTCAAGTAAGTTTTTGCTCCAATTTTCTTGTTTTTTGTTTTACTTCACTTAAATGCCAGCATGCATGTTCATGTTCATTCTTAAGGTTGTTTCCTTTTTTCCCTCTGTTTGTAAGTAATTTTGTATGTTTTCAATATTCTAGTGTGTGCGTGCGTGTTTTTGTGTTATAAATGCATTACTGTCATCAGTTGTACTTGTAGAGGCACTGCCAGCACAACTACAACTAGTTCGTCTTTTCATGTCAATTACAGCAAACACAAAAATAATGCGCTCTGCTCGTTCACAACACAGAGAGAATTAAAAATCGAGCAACAAAAACACAATAAAAACAACAAATGATAAAACGTTTAACCCCCTTTGATGATGATGTATTAATTTGTGTATGTGTGTGCGTGTATGAGCATTATGTAGGTTCTATTCCTCTCCTGCCCGCCTTAATAACAGACAACTGTATTTATTGTCAATGGTTGTGAGAGAGTGTTCGTATTTAATTTACAACGCCTTTCCCTACATTTCTCTACTAACGTAGTGGGGCGTATACTTAATGCTCGTCTCTCATTCGCCGAATGATTTGTTGTCTTGTTCAAGTTCGGTTGTTTGGTTTTTGTGCATTTCGTTTTCGTTGTATTTTAGTTTTTTTTTTTTCTTTTCATTTTAGGCTCTTTCGTTGGGGTTGCATGTGGGTACACAGTTTTGTCATACGCACACACTATTACAGTTATATACTTTTTATATGTAAATATGTGTTAGTGTTTGGTTTTAACTTTTACCGGAAATGCGCTTTATTTCGTGTAGTGTATTTCATATTGCAGCAGTCTGGTGTGAAGTGCGATAACATGTGATAAGTTGGTTGCAATGTTGCTTTGAACCTACAGCATGTTGTGTGCATGCAAGTTGAGGGCAGTAGCGTTATTGAGAATTTTTTTAAAGAAGAGAACCGATGGTGATCGAAATACGGAATAAAAAATAAAATTTAAATAAAACAAAAAAAAAGAAGTTTTATTTAATATATGACCTAGAGCCGGAATAAAAATAAAAACAAAAATTTTTTTAAAGACTTATTTTCAAAGCCCTTAAAGTAGGCATTCGGTTTGTTAAAGTTGTAAAATGTTTGAACCTTAACAAGTGACAGCATTATAATTGGTTTTGCTTGATGCAATTAAATTTTAAATTAAATGCCTGTTTTTTCGTTTAGGCAATGTTTTCTTTTAAACACGTTTCGTTTAAATGAATTCACCACCTTAAAAACTATTCCTTTAACTGAAAATACGAAATATAATACATACTGTAAATAAAATAAATATTTTCCGATTATGATTTAAAATTTATTTTTTAAACTCAAATTTCATCAGTTGCATGTAATAAGTTTGAAATGGTTTCGTCAAGGGTAAATAATTTTTTTTGGCGATGCCTCTTTCACATAATGTTGCAATTTTATAATGAAAATGTGTTTCGTTGAAACAAATTTTCGTTTGAGCAGAATTTTAAGCGAAGTATAGGGCTTTGAAATTAATCAGAAACAATAGTTTAAAAAATGTACTATTGTATTTAAATTATACAATTATATATATATATATATATATATATATATATATATATATATATATATATATATATATATATATATATATATATTGCAATTGAAATTTGTGCTAAAAATTATGTTTCAATTAAATCCATTTCCATTAATTTTTATTCGAGATATTTCAATTGCTTGTAATTTTATGAAATGTTTAATAATTTAACACAAAATATTACTTCGGTACAAAAATGCTCATGCCATTTACCATAAATGCCTTGAAAGCAACAGAAATCAATTTGTAAAACATTTGAATTTTATGATGTATATAAGTCTGATGTTGTAATAAAATATATTACGAGTTGTATAATAAAATATCTTAATATTTTGTTGTATGTAATAAATCCATAATAATACAAAAAAATGTTCTCATGTTAATTTAATGATTGGTTTTGCTGATCGTTAACAATATGTTTTACATCAAGAAGTTGGTAAGTCCTGTCGACACGCAGTAGTTTGCTCTATAAGCAAAATTAGTGGACAATTGTGTTTCGTATAGATTTGAAAAATGCACATTTTGTATAAAGCCACACAAGTATATAAGTAGAATTTAAAATCGTCAATTAAGGCTATTAAATTTAAAAAATAGTTTCAACTTTAACAATTTTACAAACAGAAAAAAATACATATACTCGTATAGCATTGTTGCAAAATTTATCGCTCGTTTTCAAGGTTCTTACAACAGCCTTGTAGGCCCCCGTTAGGCAATATTTTATTTGAAAATATACGAAAATCTTGCTGAATTATACTTTAAATCTACTTTCATTTTATGTTTTTACACATAATATTTTACTTTAAGTGTGCCTTTAACACAACACAGAGATTTATATTGCACCTCTGATTAAAGTTAAAATCGTAAAATATATTAACAACATTAATTAATATCATGCTGCAGTGCTTGAAATAATATAAATTAATTAATTACAAATATATGCCAATTTTCGCTATATTTTAATCACAGACATATATAAGAAAGGTTAAATTTTAAGATTAAGGCTACATGGGAGGAAGTCATATTCTTACAATCCATAGAATTTTGCTCCAGAACTTGGAAGTTCTATTTAAGAAACTAATTTTTTGCTAATTATTTTTTGGTATTCTAATTATAAAATCAGCTAGAGAAGAATATTCTTCTGACGAGTGAAATGAATTATTTTACAGAATTTAAGGTATAATTTTGGAATAACTTGCATATTTCTTGTATCCTTATCGTTAGTTTAGCCATCAATTGCAAATTTTAATCTAAGCATCTGTAGATATTCTGGAATGTCTTTCAACAATGATGTAAGAATCAGTTGACAATGTTCTGTGTATTCTAATCGAAAATTAAAAATTTGACAATAATCGTTTATAGAGGGCAAACTTATCCTTGTACTGAATAAAACGAAACATCAAACAGAGCTTGTTATGTTAATTTTAAAAATATTTCGGAAAATTTACTGCATATTGATGACAAATATAGCACAACTTTACTATCTCAAATTAGGAAAATATTGAAAGCAGGCATGTCCTTGCATAGAATGAAAAGAAATTTAGAGCAGATATTAAAAATGTAATTTCAGAGTTTTTGTATTCTGATCGTATATGTAGAGAAAGTTTAATATTAAGAATTAGGGATATTAGGGAATTAGACAAGTCCTTGCGCTAAAAGTTATGAAAATTATGAAGAGCTAAGGATCATAACTTTGATCCAAGATGCAAGATATTCAAATCCTTGCATTCATTTTTCTTAATTTATATAATAATAAATAAATTTCATCTCTTAACGATATCTTCTCTAATTTTGTCGATTAACTAACAGGCAAAGGACGCTGTGGGGCATGATTCAATAATTGATCAATTATTTTGTGCTCAAATCCAGCAGTTGAGTTTTTTTAAAGAAACATTTAGAAAAACTTGCTTGGACTTAGATCCGAAATCCACAAATATGTTTTACTATTTGTCTTAAAAATCTATTTATTTAGAAAATAATTCCTTCCGTTACAAATGAAACTTCTTTCTGGAATATAATTTTTATTTTTAAATATAATTTTATTTATTTATTTTATATGCACGTGGGTGTACGGCATACAAAATGCGACCTGCACATATTTATAGCCTTATTATTACTTTTTTCTTATTTCATGGTGACATTACGAACATTAACCGAACATTAAATCGTAAATTTTTATATACAAAATATACGATGGCGGTAAATACATCCGTTAAATCAGTCAGCCATAATACGAATGCAAAGACATCAGTGCAACCACACACACACACATATACAAAATACACATTGACATACTATTGCTGTGACGAGCATGTGATGGCTAGATGGAACTGACTTAAACTTTACTGAATGGTAGTGGACGATCCATTATTGTATGGTTGGTTGTTTGGTTGCTGGGTTTTGTTGCTTTGGCTCATTTCTTATGCTCGGACACGAAACAAATTTTTAAATTACAAATTATGTTGGTTTTCTTTTTCATCTGCTGTTGGATAGTTGTAGCTTGTCGTTGCTTTTTTTATTTCTCTTTTATATGGATATTGTTTTTGATAGAATACTTCCTTCGTGCCTTCTATTTATAGTTTGTTTTTGTTTTAGTGTTTGTGTTTGTGGGGTGTTAGTCAGTTGACTTCATACGGTCCTGGAGGATATTAAACATTACTTAAATATGTTTTAATTTATTTTTATATGCAACTAAGATGTTTGTCTATGTGTGCGTGTGACTGCGTTTGGGTGTGTGTGGCTGTGTGCTAATGTAGTAATATTTGTGTTCCTCCACTGCATTCATCTTCATTTAATGGGCTTGTAAGATATTGGTCAATAATTGTACATTTACATTAAACATGGGGATCTTATTTTATAACATTAAGAATAGAGGAATATTAAAGCAGTATCGAACACATTTGGACACTGAAACACAATAACGTTTCTTCGTTCATATTAATACAAGTAATAGTTAGGGATCAACTATTTTTTTAGCTATTTAGATTTGAATTTATGTTTTCTATATTAAAAGGTTCTAGTGCTACCTTTTTCTAAAAATATTTCGTAAAGCAAGAGATAAATTATGTCCACAGTTTTTTTTAAGGAACTTTCTTGATCTCTTAGCATTCTTTTAAGTGAAAAATGTTGCACTATGCTTTAAATTATTATTTAACACTACTTACCATTTCCTTCCAAAGGATTTTTTGTAAACTATTTTTCATATTGGCAATATGTACCCATTCAACTTGACCACATAAACACGTCCCTAATGATATTCCATTTCGACCATACGGCTCAGATGTTTCAATACGAATAGAAACGGCAACACACAAAAAGTTCAAGAAATAAATAAATACAACACTAAAACAAACAACAGTCAGCTGCGGTATAAACATTAAACTAATAAAGTTAACAAACCATCTGTTTGTTAGTTGAGTTATTAGTTGTATGTGATGTGTTGGTGATAAATACTACTATCAGCAACTGGAAAAAAAGATGAAAAACACAAATTGAACATGCAATATTTGATGTCTCATAAGGCATAAATACATACATACATACATACATATGCACATACATACACACACACCTACACACTGAACAAGCAAAGTCACACAACAGCAAACGTATTTCTCTTAAAGGAGGATCAAAGTTGGAGTGAAATAACTAAAGAAATCCTTATTTTTTAATGCCCAATTTCCAACTACTCTTCTACATTTATCTGACGAAATTTGATTAGTATCCTTTCTGCGTTTTGTGGTCCTTGAGGCCTCACATAGATTTTGTCCTATTGAAAAGCCAAATCGTATAATCTGGATCTTCGACTCATTTCACATCATAGAGAAAAATTTACAAAAAATCGGCAAATCGTTTATTCAGGAATATTGTGCAAAATTTTATTTCCACAGTCAGGCTCATGCCCTACTGTAGGTTCTGAACGAAGTCTAAACTATTTGTTTCGATAACATGAAAATAATTCAAGTTCAGTGTTAATTTTTTTATAAAAGCACGAGCCCAGCCACGTTTTGCTGTACTATCTCAGATTAATATCAAATCATGACGCATATGATAATAATACTTACGAACACGTTTCCAATCCATCTATTTTTAAAAAGGTCTTTCATTAGACGCTTTCTTTATTTAATTTTTATTAAAACAAAATATGCGTAAAATATTATAAACATTTTAAATTAATTTGAAGGGCCATTAATGCAACTATTAAGGAATTATAATATTGTACCAATGTTTGTGCTCATCCAAAATGTCCAATTTTCCTGGACTCTGGCGCATAAATTAGACTTAATCTCACCGTTGGCATAACTTGAGCTGGCTTTGAGGGCCGCTGCAGTTTGTATCTTATGAGCATAGACCTGCGACTTAAAAAAACCCCATAAGAAAAAGTCTATCGGTTGTCAGTTCGATGACCATCCACCAAAGCGCTTGTGCAGAGTATCCTATGTGGCATGAGATGTGTTGCACGTTATGCCGTCCTGTTGAAACCAATTGTCGTTGGTGTCCAAATCATTCAATTAAGGTCAAAAAAAGTTGGTAATCATCAGTGACAAATAAAATGGGCTTGCAGCTGCCCCAGAAGAATATGGATTCTCGTATACTTTTATCTGTAAAAATTATAAAATATTCCTTTGCTGCTTTTATTTTTTGAAAAAATAATTTAAAAAAATTAACTACAAAGCCTGGTTTAGTTAAAACAACCACTTTAGATTAAAGAAAAGGATACGTTCGTAAATGCAGTACTACACTGCGTACTACTGCATTTACGAACAACAATCAGTAATTGAATGATTTAGTCACCGTTCCGACAAAAAAAAAACACAATTGACATAGTTTTCGATTTTTTCTTTTTCGTAAAATTTGCACTTTTCTGAAAATCGGAAACTTAGAGCAAAATCAAATTTAAAACTTAATGTAAGGCTGTTAATAAAAAAGCTTCTCTTGTAAAATGATGTGTTGGTCACTTCTTTTTCTTTCACTCTTAAGGCTCGATATGCTGGAAGAAACGATTGTTTTGAAAATTGAAACAAATGAAGCGAAGCATCGAATATTTTTCTTAAATTCAGTCGTCAAATAGCTCCTTGAGTATGAAATCCTGCCCGAAATAAGGACTTATTTGTTGTTAGTTTAGGGATCCTAAGGGAGAGTTCAGAGTTCAGTTGGTCCAACCAAGGTCGACCAGGAAAGGCTTCTGTAAAAGATGATAACGATGTCATATAATATAGCTGGGGAAGCTTTATATTTTTAAATAAACTTTTATTCACATATGAAATACTCGTGTCTGCTGTATCCTTTGCGCCAGTTAATCGTGTTTAAATTACATAAGTTCATCTGAACTGAACCAAACAAATTTTAATATTTTTAACATCAATAGAGTTTAGAAATTCGAACAAATCAATAAACTGTGTAGCTGTTATTATAATTTTTTTTTTTGCTTCAACATTCGTATTTATTTAAAATTAAATTTGCTTGTTAGTTTTAAGTTTTAACATTGATCAAACTCATTATGATTCGCTTCCCAACGCGTTGAAGAAATCTATTGGTCTTAGATTTGGCGCTCCGGTATTTCCAATACAGGCTTGATACGCACGCTGTGCCTGAGCGTATAGAGAATTTGTATTATATTCGAGATTTTGATTGCATATAAGAAAGTCCTGAGAATAATTCGAAGACTTTATATTTGCTGTTATAGTGTTGAGTTCTTCCTTATAATTGATGATAGAAATTTCAGTGTTGGTTGTCTAAGTAAAACGATTAAATTCAAGTGTTAAGGATTTGTGGAGTCGTACCTACTCGTTTGTGTAAATAATACTCACCACATTATCAATACAAGAAGTGTAACTTTCAGTTGTTTTGTCGAATTTTTCCGCACAGGTTTCTATTTCAACTTCATAGTATCCTGACCAATATTTTTCTAATGAGTTCCTATTATTTACCAGACCTGCCACAAAAGTAGTCATATGCTGGACAAATTCGTACCAGCAACTATCTGCAGATTTTTTGACATTTTCGATGTTCGGCATTTTCTCGCGATATTCCGTTGCACATTTCTTATTCCTTTCACCTTGACTTTCAAATTCATCAAATATTCTTTTTATTTTGTCTGCATCACTTTGCAAGGTTTCAAGCAATATTTTATAAATATCAGAATGCTTTGCAAGACTTGTGTCAAGATTTTGCAGCTGCTTTTGGAAATCTTTTAAAACTTCACCATACATAGAGTTCACATCTCTGATCTAAATGAAAATTTTTTTTTATTTTTTTAATATAAATTTTTTTTTATAGAAAATTGTAATTAGTATATACTAGTATACAAGCCGTTTGCATTGTTGTATCCGTTTTTTTAATATATTGCGAATACTTTACAGTAGCGGATTCATTTTTGTAGTAGTTCCCAATAAAAAAATTAGAATTTAATTTCACATATCTTTGGACTCATTTCTTTGTTGGACCAGCCAAATAAAATATTTTTGAAATAGAGTCATCAGTATCACAATTCTACTGGGAACTTCATACAATTTTATTTAAAATTTATTTTATGTGAAAATGTTTGTTCGTTCGGTTTTTAACTTTAACGCATTATGTATTTCCATACGCAAAAAAAAATAACAAATTTAACAGATGATCACTGCGATCACTTTATGTTCATACCAGCAATACAGTAATTTGGATAATAAAATTATTCTTATTAGAATTTGTGATTAAACATATATTTTTTATCGGGGCCGTTTCAATGATTTTAAATCGTTATATTTTCATTACTACTATAATGTTCAATATGATTATTTCGACAATATTATGAGAAATAAGATATTTGTTAGAATAAAGCACATGTTTTTGTTAAAAAGTCATTTTAAATTTCATTTACTTTCAAAAGTGTAACATAAAGAATTATTAAAAATTAAATTGTAAGAAATAATATATCCGATAAGGAAACAACTAGAAAAGAACGATGGAAAGGACATACATGTATTCGTTACTCAGATTCCTATGTAAGTATGTCTAAATAGGCCCATATATTTTGTTTCAATTAATAATAGTACACGGAAATACCAAATTTTATATTATTTGAATGAATATAGTAATATATAACCATGCGGAGATTTGAAATAATTATGATGAACATAACATGTTTGAGAGTGCAATAGGCCGTCCTGGGCCGAAGCCCCATTACATTACATTACATAACTACTGCAAACATTAATATGACAACTTGCAATTATAATTGTGTCAATGAGCTATTGTTTCGCATGAATATTGTTTATCATCAAAATCGCATTTCAAAATCGCTAATATATCATTATTTCACAATCAATCTGAGTAATTGAAAATAAGTAAGATTTGTAGGGTGGCCTAAATACAAGTAACTTTCCAAATCATATCGTCCTTTTGGTATTGATAGAAATATTAATAGTCAATCAGTATCATACCACTGCGAATCGAATTGAGACGCATTACGCTTGAATAACGTTGAGCAATATTGCAATATAATCGAACATCGAATTTAGAGGAAAAATTTTATTTTTTGACGAGGAACAACAAATAAAAATATCGCATCTGGAGATCGGAAAACGCTCACGTTACTATCGAGAGGCCACTAGATTCACAAATAGTGAGAGTTTGATGAGGAGTAGTGGCAATCATTGGTACATTTTTTAAATAAAAAATGCTGCTTCAATTGCCATTTCAGTCAATGACGAGCGTCACATGAACTTGAATAATCTTTGGTTTCATGTCATCACACAACTTATTTAATTTTTCAAAACGATGCTTGCATTTGGATCACCCGTTATAATAGGCTTCACAAACATATCGAAAATATTAAATAAATATAATCTAAATATAATCTAAGTTAATCTAGAACGAACTAATTTGCTGAATTGCCCGCTCCCTAAGAGTTCATTATAACCAAACTCCACTGTAATCTGTACATTCGAATAAAAATAAAAATGAAATAGCTAAAAGCCTGTTGACTCAAGTAGTAATAAAATGTTAGAAGCGCCTCAATGACAAAGGACACTTAAAAATAGTTAAATTAATATCCTAAAAAAGGAATTTAATTAAAAAACTGTATGCACTTGTTTTACAAAGTCTTGTTGTTGAATTTTTCGAACTAAAAAACAGAACTAAAAATAATTATTAAAAATGTTTATAGAATTAAAATTTCATTAAGATGAGATGAATAATTTAAATTAAAAAAAAAATTTAAAAGACATTTAAAGAATCCGAAGGATTTTCTATAGAACTTTTTTTCAGAAATAGCAATCAAAATCTTTTTGTTTCACTAATCAAAGCAAATTCTAAAAATTATCGTCTATGAAAAAATAAAATTTGTTAGTGCAAGGAACATCAATCACTTGGAGCGAACTGTTTTGTTCAATGACCGGTAGAGAAATTTTTGCATAGAGATCAAAGCTTCTATTATGGTGTTTCTATTGTTGCTGCAATTAAGCAGGAAAAATTTACGTAAAAACAATTCAGTGAAAGGCGCTAGTTGAAATGAGAAAACTTTCTTAACTAAACGAAAATTTACAAGTTCTTTTCAACAATGATTATGGAAATGTGAACAATTCATTTCATTATTCTATTCTACTAAAATTTCGTCATATATAAAAAAAAAACATTTTAAGGACGAAATTTTAAGTAAAATATAAGAAACTTCTCCTTAATTACAAATATAGTATAATTCTTTGTTTTAGCAAAATATACTAGCGGAGCTACATATATAGGATTTTTGTTAGCTGTATGTAATGTAATGTAATGGGGTTTGGCCCAGGATGGCCTTTTGCACTGCGACCATTGTTGATCTATTGTGCTTCCCCTGTCCCTAGCCGTCCAATACGTTCGCAAATAGGATCAGCTCCCTCAATGGAAGCATCAGCAGATCCTCTTCACTCAGCGTATATGCATGTAGAGTCCTGAGTCTTCTGTGACACAATGCCCCACAATTTGCTATCAAGTATTCCATCGACTCCTCCTTCTCACCGCAAAATCTGCAGGTATCCGTGTCAGATAAGGCCATTCTGTATAGGGGGGCTTTGCAGGTGTAATGGCCTGTGAGCGCCCCTACCAGCGTCCGTAGGCTTTTCCTGTCCAGTCCTAGAGCCAGATCCGGAGTGACCTAACCCATTGATGTCATTCCAATGTTGGGCAATCCTGGACAATGTTCATTTCGAAATCTCCCCCTCAAGGAGACTTTTGTTGAACCCAAATGAGGGGGTGCTTCCAATAAAGTTCCCCTCAGCCACTCTTCTTGCACAGATGTCCGCCATCTCATTCCCGGCATGCCCCCGATGTCCTGGTACCCACATCAGAGTAATCTGATTTTAAGTCGCCAGGTCATTGAGCCTGCTGTGGCATTCCAGTAATAATCTGGACCTGTACGTACAGCCGCTCAGGGCCTTTCGAACCGATTGGCTGTCCGAGAATATCCTAACCCGTATTCCCCTGTGTTCTCTCTCGGATAGGATCCCCACAGTTTCCAGTATCGCGTAAAGTTCAGCCTGGAACTTCTATTTTTCTTCAATCTACCCCTAATTTTGCACTATTTTCGTTTATAAATTTTTCCGCTATAGTAAGTGGTAATATTTTAGCCGCAAGACATTTTTTGTAAAGTGTAAAGTTGCTTATGTGAAATTTTCATTACTTTTTTATAAAATTTCCTAAACTTCGAACTATTGTCCTATTCCTGACACCATTCGATTTGGGAACTTGTATTCTTTTAATCAATTTCGTTTTAAATCCTTATTTTCTTAGTAAGTTTTTTGCACTCTTGCCTCTGAGAAGGATACCTTAAATGGTTCTCAGGATGATAATTTACCTGTCCTTTGGATACAGCCAAAAACAAAAATAAACACAAAACAAAACTTATCCTGTTCATATTGCACATTGATTCTTAATTTTCTTCACAGATACTTAAATGAAACTGACTAGTTCGTGAAATTTCTACTTTTTTATATAAAACTTTTCGGAAATTCATTTCCTATCCCATATACATATGTACATATGTACATACTTCTGCATATGGATATCCATAGCTTTTACTGTCTATCGTCTTATCAACTTTGTATGTCTAATTATGAACTAAATACATAAGTATGTGCGTATGCTATTCATATCTAACAATTTAATATTGTTGAAACCACATTTATTTTTCTACAAACTCATAAATTTTACAAATACGTGATATTCTTCTCATATTATGCGTATATTTTTATTGCCACCATATTTTGAATAAAATATGAAATTCTTAAAGTGAGTTTTTGTTTATTCTGTTATCAGATCTGTATTCTCTGATCGTCAGTTGCCATTCGAAGGCATATACATATATGGTTGTCTCTGGTTATAATATGTTGGTATGTATGTATGTGTGAAATTAAAATAAATTATAGATATTGCAATCATAAGATTTTCAACAGACTGATAAAAAATATTTTTATTGTATCGTAAATTCTATAACTTTCTAAAAAGGAATTGTTATCCAAAATGTTATCTAAATACTCCATGCTACAATGTGTTTGTGTAATAAATCCTAAACGATGAAGATGAAAGTCCAAACCAGGTAATCTACCCTTTTTTGCAACCTAGGGATCTGTCTGTAAATTGGATTCTGTTGTATGGGACAACTTATGGAGCACAAAAAGTAGTAATAGCGTCCTAAGAGGCAGGGCGAACAACTCAGCTGATTTCGATAGCCACGGATGAGAAACGTGATGGCCAAAGTTAAATGCTTTGTTTTGGTTCGTCGCTAGATTTTGGCAAAATCCACGAAATCTGGCAAGTATCTAGTGATATAACTGTGGCCTTCTTAATAATGTACTAGAAAAATACTACGCTGTATGAAATGAATTTGATACGGCGTGTGCATCAGCTGTTTCACATTTTGTCTAATTTGAACATGTGGTATGACATTTCTAAAGTAAAAATATCAATCAGCTGTTTTAATTATTAAAATGAAATCTGCCCAAATATAAAAAGAGGATGTATAAATTTTGATAAAGAATTCAATTCAAGTCTATTAGATTTGAGAGTTGTGTCTTTTGAGCCGTAGCAACTTACAATGAAGTGAATAAAGTCCCTGACAGACGAATAAGATTTTATCTTAAATTTTTGCATTTGTTTATAAAAATGATCGTCACACGGATACGCCGTGTTCAAGAATATCAAAATAGCTTTGATTTTCGTCATTTACGAATATACCCAAAAGAACAATCAAGAATTGAATAATTTAGTTACGACTCCAATAGATACCACTTCCTACGGAACTAGTACTAAGCCACACGCCACTGCGTCCACGTGCTCGAAAAAACAATAGTTTTGAAAATAAAAAAAGGATTCAACAGAATATAAAATATACTAACGAACATATTATACGTTTTCTTTACATATTGCAACTTAAGTAGAAAATCCAATACAATTACAATAAATTGTTTGTTCTACGACTAAATAAGTCTCAGGATTCTAACGACAAGATTTCTAAAGACAAAGGAGCAGCGAGACAAAAAAAATAAAATTTATGGACCATACGAAGTAGTTGAAATATAAGTCGTATCGGCCATTTGGCCAAAACTATTATTGGCCATTACTAGAAGCTGTAAAATTTCCAGCAAGAAACTGATGCCAAGAAGGACTTCCATCAAAGGTGATGGTAATAACGTGTTTTAAGATTTAAATTCGAAAAATAATTTTTTTCTAAAAATGTATACTCTATACCAAACACTTGAGTATCTTTTGTCCCTGTTAATTTAAGTTGCAACATACAAATGTTCGTACTTATGACGTACATAAGTAGAGTTCCCAAACTCCAATATGTCAATGAATAAATTTTTCAATATAGTATATATTTTTTATAGCTTTAAATTGTTCTTTATTTGAAATAAAATTTTGCTCGTTAGTTTTTAGTTTTAAGATGGGTCAATCTCAGTCTTTTTAAAACTCTATTATACTTTAATTCCATCATCCCGTAGACAGTCTAGATATGAATCCTTTATCTGAAAATATCGGGAATTCGCATTATCTTCAACATCTTGATTGCATGTAAGGAATCTCTTAGAATATTCAGTTATCGAAGGGTTTATGTTATGCGCCAGAATATTGAGTTCTATAATGTGTTTGTTAATAAAAGTTTCAATGTTGGTTTTCTAAAACGAATAAAAAGAAGTATTGAGAATCTGTGGAGTCTTAAGTACTCGTTTGTGTAACTAATACTCACCACGATATCGATACAAGAAGTATAGTTTTCAGTTGACTTGTCGAATAGTTCCCCACACGTTTTTTTCTCAACTTCATAGTATTCTGACCAATATTTTTCTAGTGAGTTCCTTGTTCTCAAGAGACTGCTTATAAAAGGTGTGAGACCCAGGACAAATTGATCCCAGCAACCATCTGCAGATTTTTTGACATTCTCAATATTTGGTATTTGCTTGCGATATTGATCGTCACATTTTTTATTCACTTCAAAATTACTTTCAAATTCATCAAATGTTCTTTCTATTTTGTCTGCATCATTTTGCAAGGTTTTAAGCGATATTTTATAAATATCGGAATGCTTCATAAGACTTGTGTCAAGATCATTCAATTGTTTTTTTATATCTTCCAAGATTTGTTGATATGTAGAGTTTATATCACTAACCTAGAAGAAATTTATTAATATTCTATAATTTTTTTACTGAATTGTAATTGCCCCAATTACAAGCCACTTGTATTATTGTATTATTGTATTACTTGACAATAGCGTGGTAATTTTCAATGAAATATATGATACAAGCCTGGAATTTTGAATTGAATAAGTTGTATTCAGTATTGAAAAAGTTGTATTTATTAATTTGCCTTTTCAATCAATAGCAATTACAATTACAATTTAGCACATATGCTACTGAAAACTTTATACAATTTTATTTAAAATTTATTTTGTATGAAAATTATTTATTTCTATTTTATTTATCTCTATCAGTAGAGGATACAAACGATATACTGAAATCTACTATTCAAAAGTTGTATATTAATAAACGATTGACGATACAAGGGCCCTTGCGAATTGAGCAAATTCAAAGGAACTTTATTTATTTCTAGTCCTGACTTTTTTATTAAAAAGATATTAACTCTGACCAATACATTTTAATAAATTATTTTGAACCATAAACTTGATTTAAAAGGGTCCTTACATTTCTGCTTTTCCAAAGAAAAGAAGTCGTTTGAGCTGTACGTATTTTTTCTAGGTGGTCAGAGGTCATCATCTATTTCCTGGCTAAAAATCTCGATCAAGATATCACCAGGATCAGCAGTGCTAATATTTTAGCTGCATAATATTTATTTTCAACAATTGGACAGTTGAAAACTCATTTACTTCCTTTACCGTTTAGGAATTAATGTGAAAACTTATGTTCTTGTCATTAATTTAGTTTAAAATTCTTATTTTCTTTATACTTTCGCACTTGTTCCTTTCAACAGGATATCTTAAATGTAAGACTATTTATTTACCTGTCCTTTAGATGCAGTCAAAAACAAAAACCAAACAATAATTATCTTCCTCATATTGCAAATTAATTCTTAACTTCTTCTCAAATGATACTGAATAGTTCGTGAAATTTCTACTTTTTTTATACAATATTTTAGACAATTTGTTATCTATCACATACACCGCTCGTACTATAGCGGATATTCATAATTTTCACCGCCTGATTCATATCTAATCCCACATTTTTTTCCTCTTTTTTTAATTGTTGAACATGTTTTTTATTTATCAGGATTATTAAAATTTTTTTGCAGGATCGTTAGTTTCCATGTTGTCTTATTTCAGAACTTAATTTGAAGACATAAAATTATATATGCTAGTAAAATGTGTGAGTTTATGAATTATGATTATAACAGTCACGAGATATACAACAGACAGATTAACAAATATTTAAATTGTATAGTAAATGTTATCATTATCTACAATAAAATTTTTACTCAAAATGCTGTTGGCAAATTCTACGCAACAAACCGTTTTTTTTTTTAATTTCTGCCATAAATCTTAAGTGATAAGGAAAGAAAAAAGATACGTGCGAGTATAACTATACATATTCATCTATTTCTCTTAAAAGTTTCATTTAAATATGGGTCATGGCTGTGGTAGACAATTTTAATCATACGCTGAACCGAAACGTGTTGAATTATAGCAATTAACCCAAAGCGTGATGACACAAATGGGTCCTCCCGTAAATGTATTTAGTATATAATATTTGACAATAATTAAATAAACCTATTTTTACAAGCATCTACTTACGAAGACCCAAAGGTCGTATGGCTGCGTTCCACTTTTCGCAGCTCGTATACACTACGTGTTTTTGGTTGTGCTTTTTTAAGTTTACAATTCACTTGTTTTTCTCTATATCTGTCAAAATTGGTTAATTTACATAAGGGGTTTAATTTTTGGTCACCAACTTGTATGTACAATTACACGTGACATCGGCCATGATTATTTATTATTTAACTTCAACGTCGTTTCTTTGCAAAATGCGTTAAAGCCGCTGCAATTTTTTCTGGTACCGTCACTGAAGTGCCGGCGTCACTAATAGTTATTTAAGTGTTTTAATTTTTTAATATACAAAATGTGGAACTTATATCAAAACTTTTTGAATAATTTATATCACTGTTATTAAATTATCAAAATGGGATAAAAAATATCTAATTTATCACTTATGCAAATACTTCATACGGCCGGCTAATGATATCGGCAAATCTTTTCACCTGGCATATACATTTAAAAACATGTGTTTGAACATAAGCAAATAGAATATGCTCTAATTAAAATTTTGTCTTGTGTTTTTGCTTGTGTTTTTTACACAAGCAAAGTTTTTGAGGTCACCAACTACATGTTTTTACTGCATTATGTAAAATTTGACATATACAATGTAAGAAACACGCAGTATACATATACGACGCTTTAATAGAGAAACGTTACGATCATTATAGATGCTGAGTCAATAGATTTCGAATGTTTAAGACTATAATTTTTCTAAAACAACAAACAACTGATTTGCGTCCCAGCACTACAAGTTAGATGAAAATGAAGGCGAAGGAAAACGTAAGCATTTAAAAATTTGCGGCCCACTAAGAAATTTCTCTGTCATATATGCGAACGCAACCGCCTACACAGCTCTGGCAACGATCGTATGATCTACCTTTTTGCAGATTTGAACTGGCGCTTTGTATCGCCAGATCTAACATTTTTACAATCTCGTGTTTACCACGAACCACAACTTGCATCTTGAGAGTTAAAATTGAGAAAGAATTTGCCAATTCGGAGCCGGATGTTTTGCGAAGAAAAATTCAAAATGCCGTTAATCGGGCGTAATAATGCATCAACTCGGGAGGTGGCCATTTTAACGAAATATTTTTTTCCAATTAATGTCATAAATCTTACATGTTCAAATAAAGTTTTTATGAAAATAGAGGCCCTTTTTCCACTTTTAACGAAATGGCAACCAGTTCAAATTATGGTATAACTTTAATTGAATAAGAAGAAACGTGTATCCGACTGGCATTAATAATCAATATTGAATCAATTGTATTCATTAGTGACAAATTTTGTAGTTTTAATGGAGTTGGCGAATGCGAATGTTCGAAGAAGTGATTGTTTGGGAATTAAAAAATATGTGTATTTAAAGAGTCGTAACGAACATTTTGTTTGAATTTATTTGCCCATATTTTTTATATATAGAGCGAAGTAAACCCCTGGCAATTGATGCAACGAAGTGTTACTTCTTTGTGAAAGGGTTAGCGGAGGAGAATAGACAGGAAGGACGAGTGATGAAATGAGAGAACTTAATTATTATACAAGGTCTGGTATTGAGCGTTTTAAGAATTTTTATATCAATGTTGCATGCAGCGCCTCTAGTGTTGAGTAAATGCATTAACTTTTTTTAAATGTTTATGTGTATGTTTTAGCCATTTTTTAATTAATTGTTGTGCTTTGTCGACGATTCTGCTAATTTTTATCGACTAAGGAGTGCGTTGTTATTAGCATAGAAGAATATTATTCGTTGCCAGTACTGTTCAGTGGCCAGGGCCATGTCTTAACATCAATTAACAGTCCAACACAATGCCACATTTTTTTTATTTTGTAACAATTAATTAACAAATACAAACTGTTAAGCTACTTGGCTTATATCTGCAGAGACACCCGGAGTCTGCGGCAGGAGTCGAACCTGCGACTTTCGGACTACCAGTTTAGTACACCAGCTACTAGTCTACGAAAGCACTCTTGTTCTAAGAGCAGCCGAACTGTAAGGTAACCAAGATTGCATCCAATAAACTTGTCATCCAAACCTCTAATTTGTTTGTTTCATTTCATTTGAATTATTTCCATTCATTTCCTATTGGGGTTGGGTGTTTTCTAAGTAAAGAAATCGATTAACTTTTCTTTGTTTAATCGATGGGCTCAGAGATTGATTATATCTAATATTTCCAAACCAGATTCCAGGCTAAGATTTTCTCCCTAAGCGAAACATTGGTTGTAAAAAGGCACATCTGAAAAAAATTATGATGTTGATGACTTGACTTTGTAATCATCGCGCTGAACTACTTCAAAGTAAATTTTTACGATAGAGTGTGATAAAAAAGAAATTAACAGCCCTGACAGACATTTGGTTACAATTTATATTGGTATCTAAAGACTGTAAATTTTTCTGCAGCCAGGTCACTAATGACGACTAAGCCAGGCTTCCATAATAGATAATGTCCAGTTTTAAATTCCGCAGGTTTTTGAAAAAAAATTACACCGATATCAAATACCTAAAAAAGTTCAAATGTAATCTATGTCCTAGTTAACCAAGTTTGTAATATTTGTATATGTTCATCCAAATCTTTTTTTTCCGTTTTAGTTTTACTGAGTAAAAAATATTTAAATAAAATTTTCATACTAATGCCCTTATCAGAGTTTTGGGAACTCAAATAAAATAATTAATTGTACCTTCGTTTGTTATTTTTAAGTTTTATTATTGATTGGTCTCATTCTACACTTACAGGCGAACATTTCAAAACTTTATTGTATATACATTTTACGTTTTATAGTCCCCGAAACAGGCCTCATACGCACGTATTATCTGACTGTATCGGGATTTCGTACCATATTCAACCTCCTGATTGCATAAATGAAAGTTCTCAGAATATTTAGGTACCAAAGGCTCGATATAGTCCCTCAAAGTATCGAATTCTTCCTTATGTATTGTAATATTAGTTCCAGTGTTAGTTATCTAAGCGGATATAAACAAACATTGCAAATCTCTAGAGTCTAACGTATGTGCAAATAATACTCACCACGTTATCGATACAAGAATGAAAATTATCACTTGTACTGTCAGCACACTTTTTTATCTCAGTTTCGTACTGTTCTGACCAATATTTTTCCATTGAGTTTCTTTTTTCCATGAGACTTATCACTAAAGGCATGAGATTCATGAGAAATTTATCCCAGCAATCTTCTGCAAATTCTTTTACAATTTCGATGTTCGGTATTTTTTTGCGATACTTGGCGACACATTTCTTCTCTAATTCACCTTGAATTTCGAATTCATAAAAGTTAATTTTCATTTCTTCTGCACTGCTTTCTAAGACTTCCAACAATTTTTTATAAATATTCAAATGTTTGGCTAAACTTGCGTCAAGTCCATTCAATTGCTTTTTTATATCTTGTAAGATTTGTCGATATGTATAGTTTATATCACTAATCTAAAGGAAATTTTATATTTTTTTTTGATATACAAAAATTTGTAATGGATTATGATTGTGCCACTTGTACCGTTGTATTATTGTACTACTTGACTAAAACGTTTAAATTGTTTGTGGTAATTTTTTTTATTTTTTTTAAATGTATGATGCAGTCCTGCAATTTTGTGTCGAATGTCTTGGAAAACTTGTACTCAGTCTGGGATTCATGAATTAGTTGAACTAATCATTTGAAGTCTTTTTTATCAACAACAATAAGAATAATAGCTTAAATTTATCCATAAAGACGCATAATTGAACTGAAATACTGAAAAGTTTATTCTTTATTTTATTTAAAATTTTTTTATATGAAAATTATTATAACTTTATTTCTTATATACGTACATACTATATATATCAACTATGGCTAGAACTAGAAAGTTCTAATTTTTATTTTTTATTTAAGTTTGACCTGACAAAAAATTTTTAGCAATAAATTGTTTTTTTTTTTTTTTTTCTTAGAAATACAATCTTTATTTAAACATCCTTTAATTTTTTTTCTTCTCATGCAAATGCAAGATAAAAAATCTCGTTTGTGTTTTAGGTCCAATTTCTTGTCAAAATCTTTACACTTTAAGAATCCAAAGTAAAGGATCACCAATGAAATATATTCATGTTTGGGGAATTTTTTCGGTAATCAGAAGTCGTAATAATTTAGTTGCAGGACATTTATTTTAAGCGTAGTATGGGATTAGTTGGCTTTTTATTTGTTTTTTGCTTTGTTGTAATTTTTGCATTGCTTGCGACCATTATAGTTTTTTTTTTTTTTTTGTTTTCTTTAGCACATGATTGGGCAACTCGTGTCCTTGTGATCAATCCAGTCTTAAACTCTAATTTTGTAGTATTTTTTAGGAGGATACCTTAAATGGCTCTCAAGTTCAAGTAGGAAGATTACTTACACGTCCCTTGGATGCAGCCAAAAACAAAAACAATACAATAATTATCTTCTTCATATTGCAAATTAGTTCTTAATTTCTTCTCAAATGCTTAAATGATACTGAATAGTTGGTGAAATTTCTACCTTTTTATAAATTTTTTCTTTTAGACAATTTGTTATCTATCCCATATAACTCTACCTATCGCCTCACTAAATACTGTACGTTTAATTATGGACTAAATATGTATGTATGTGATTCATATCTAACTCATAGAATGTTGTTTCCACATTCTGTTTATTCAATCCTATAAATTTGCAGGTACGTCAATATATTCACGACTTATTTTTGTTGACACGATATTTTCAAAAGAGATCACGCTTTAAATATGCCTTACCAAGTCTTTTTAGCTGGATCGTTAGTATCCATGGTGCCTATAATTTATTTTAAATCTTGATTTGAAGTCATAAAACTACTTCTACTCCAACTTATAACTAAATTTGATTAAAATAGTCAAAAAATTTTCAACAAACTGTTAAAAAAAATATTTGAATTGTATCGTATATAGAATTGTCACAAAAAATTCTATTCGCATATTCTACGCAACAAACTGTTTTTTTTTTTTAATTTCTGTCATAAATCTTAAGTGATAAGGAGAAAATATAGATAATTACCAGTATAATTAAACATATTCATTTTTTTCTCTTAAAAAAATCGTTTGAATATATGTAGGTCATGGCTGTGTTAGACAATTTTAATCATACGGTGAACCGAAAAGTATAAAGTCCAGTGATACAAAGGAGGCTTTATAGGTGCCGCATGAAATTAAAAAAAAAACTAGAATTTTTTAACACACCAAAGTTTTTATTATTTACAAGAAACTAAGGGCATCCTTGCCAAATAAAATTTCTTAAAAATTTTCGTGAAAACCTATTTTGATCCGAATACTATTTATAATATTCATTGAGTTGCAGCATTAGTTTTAGAAGGGTATAAAAAAACCTCGTGCAATTTTGAAAATTTTTAACAAGAAATCGCCCTTTTATCAAAACATGTGATTCACCTCTCAAAGGATACCCTTTCTTAAGCGTTCCCATAACATGTCTTCGACAATTTATTGTTTAATGTAAGCAAATCAATTCCTCCAAATTTATGAAGTGAAGTTTTCATTTTAATTTAAAAGTTTATGTAAGAAATATTTTCAAATTTATGGAAATCAAATTGTGCTTCAATATTCATAATACTAACAATTTCAAAGCATTTGTAGAAACAATTGCATCGAACTAAAATAAAGTTTTATTTTCAAAAGTTTTAACTTCTCTTTGAAGTATTCATATTAGAATAGAGAAGACTCAGCCATTAGATTTTCCAAAAGCTAAAAATATTGCAAAATAATTGCGGGGTACTTGTCTTTAAATAAAAAATAAGTCTTTAGAATCAAAAAGAATTGCATTAATCTTTCATTAGTGTGCAATAATACTTAACACTTTGCTTCTGAATACCCTCATTCATATCACAATCAAATTTTCAATATCTCTACCCTTCCATAGAGTTTGTTAATCTTCAAACTTATTTCTTAAGACATTTTAAGATACAAAAAAATTATCAATTATTAATATTGTAGTTAATTATATCATGCGTATGCAACATAATTATATCGCAGAAATAAGTGGAACTTGGCACAGCGCGATTAAAGTTTTTAAAATGTAAGCTTTAATAACGAAACCTTTTAGTATAACTTCAGCTAAGCTTTAGATATGACTTTGATTTTGAATCTATATAAAGAGGATATAGAAATGATATGTATTGAGGAATAATTTCCATCAGTAGTTGACAAATTTTCATTGCAGAGTTATAAACATATTTCCATTAAAATCACGATAATTGTTTTATCTTCAAATCAGAACTATAATTATATAAAAAAATCAGTTCTTAATTCCAGTGATATTGTTTAAAACTGTTAAAGAATTTTCATAAATATTTTCAAGAATTTTTAGTTTCTTATTTAAGTTTTATTCAATCGTGCTCATCTATTTTTATATTAAAAATTTATTTTGCTTCTCTCTAACCCTTACGATTTGTAAAAAATATAAACTCTGTCTTTCAAATAATTTTTGAATTGTAATCGCTACAATCCCATTAAATACACTTTAATTCTATAACTCTTAAATTCTTATTAATTCGTATATAACTACCCCTCGTACATTTGAAAACCAATACATTTGAGACTTCATTATCATCATTTTCACTAGCAAGACATCCACTATAAGAAGTTGTACCATCATCATCGGCATCAAAGGAAACATTATGTGATGAGTAACATGCAATAAATTACGTGACTTTCGATCTATTTACGAATTGTTTGTTGTTTTATTTTCCTCTTTAATAATACAAAATAACACAAGTCTAATATCAATTTTCCTAGATGGAAAATATAATAAAATTTATGTTTAACACAAGGTAAACAATCATGGAATTAAGAAAATAAAATAAAACATTTACGTCTTTGTACAAAATAATAACGGCCTATTTGTGACGTAATGCCATGCCAGGACGTAATGAAAGGCAAATTTGTTTTGTTACGGGAGGGAGGCCATTAGAATATTAAAAGTTATATGTTGTAAGTGTACGTGAAAAAAATATATGAGTGTTGAGATGGAAAAGTTACGACCCTTAATTGGACCAGAGCACTTGGCATAGCAAGACGCTGAGTTTAGAAAAGGTGTGAAAGGGAACTCGCTCGCCACTGGCAGGCTGTACCTGGACAAAGGTCTGTTTTATCTTCTAATATAACTTCTAATAAGTGAGATAGTTGTCGTCTTTGTTGATACCACAATAACTCTCAACGGCTGAAGACACCCCCTAGAAATTTCTCTAGCTAGGCCTATAAGTGAATTGTATGATGATACATTGAAGCATATCTTATGTTATTCTCCTGCTCTGGCAAAAATGAAATCAAGCATTTCGCGGTTCATACACTGACTTCGAGCGGAGTATATGATGTCTCACGGTACAGATGCGTTGCCTCTGTCCGTAGCCTGAATCTATCGCAGTGAACCACATAAAATATCACACGGATTGCCTTAAGCTAGATTTCACTAGTGTGAAAGACTGGAGTTCAAATTAAATGTTTGCCTTGTGCCTTTCTAACGTTGTTTCTATGTCTATTTGTAATAAATAGGATTGCCTGGATTTAATGATCAACTGCGAGTATATTTGACATAAGACCGACCATTAAACAAAAATGTTACTCATTTGAGAATAATTTCTCGTTTATACATTTACAACAAATTTATGTATGCGGGTCAAAAATTAATATTCATTGCTTTGAAATATCACAACAAACCCATTGTAGATTGTTGTACTCGTGATATTCTTCGTTTCAAAAGTTTGACTCTATTTGCTTACGAGAAGAAACTCATGAAAATTTTCCAATGAACGAGTTCCAAAATTAATAATAATTTGTTTATATTCTCAATTCCCTTTTAAACACTTTAAGAAGGACATGCAAATTGAAAGCATCGAAAAAAGGTAGTTCTTCAGCACATATTCCCCTATAGTCCAATAGACAAGTCAGACTTTCATCGATAACACTGTTTCTTTATAGTTGTTTTGAACCTAGACATAAATATTTAAACTTGTTTTATAACTATTATCGTTTGTCGTTTAAACTTACACTTGCATTTACTCGCACACGAGCTTTATGTCTGGCTACGTGTGAATGTATTTGCTTAAATGCGTGTGTTTACAGTTGTGTTAGTAGGATACAAGCAGGATACACGATTAGTTTATATTGCTTTCCAAGCAATAGAAAATGATTGCATTGAACTTTTCTGTCTTTCAACTCATAAGAGTATAATGTTCTTAATAGGATTGTATGAGCAGGATGACTTAACACGAATACAACAACAAGTCATATACCTAAGAACACCTTCACGTAAAATCGACTTAAGTAAATATTAAATGGCAAGACTACTGCTGCTGCTGCTATTTCTGCTAATGCTGCTGCTATGACTAACTTTAGCAAACAAGTATAAAAATTTATTCTAACATGTATTCTAACATTTATGTGTGCTTCTATATAAAAGTATTTAAAGCCACCATACGATAAACGTGTACAGGAAACTATTTTCAAAAAAAAAAAAAATAAGGAAAATATTAGGAAAATAGAAATATGAAGAAAAACTTGTCTTTGCAGCAGTAGATAAAATAAAACGCTAGAAATAACATTTACCTATACTAGAGTCTTTTTATATGTGTTAGAACTAAAACGACCTAGCAACTTATCTAATGCCGGGTTGAAACGAATGCTGCTCTTGATGATGATGACGATGCACCCAGCTCACATTAACTTATCTTTAAAGCGTTTTCTGCCAACAGAACTGTAAGCAAATGGGAGGTAGAAAATCAACAATTCCAAATTATACACAATATAAAGATACAGTAGCGGAAACATACACACAGTCGAATTCGAATTAACGGACGCTGTTTAAAAGAAAAAATCGCTGAGTTAAATACGAAAATTCATAACTATTCTTTTCGGTAACTTTCAAAGCACTTGACTTCATTTGAAAGAAAATCCGCTCAAATAAAAAACCTTTTTTATTTGTAAATTTTAAAAAATTATATGAAACAAACTTTGCTTAAGAAAAATAACCAATTTATTTCCCGTCTAATTCTAATTTTATTACATTCAACCGATAAAATCTAAGATAAATCTAAATTCAAAATCTGACAATATCAACTTTGTTTTCATTTTGTATCACATTTTCTACTCTCTGCTCAAAAAAAGGAATCCTAAACGCGTTTTCTCTTATCCAAAGTACGTTTAAACGAAAAATCTTACCTTGACGAAAAACAACTGTTGAAATGTCACATTTTCGCGTATCCGAATTCGACTGTACATGCATTTGCTTATTCTATAAATAGTGATGATTATAAAAATAGAGACACTAAAGTTTACATTTCCGTGCAAATGGCTTCCTAATAACCACGGGATAACGTAGGTAGTCTGTGCTGGCGTCTGTCTATGTCAACAACTACATGTTTTACTTAATTCCAACAGCTACCCATTTTGGAAAGTTCTTATATACTCGTAAATAATATTTAAAAAAAATTGTTACAGCTAAGAAATGCCTCAGAAAATGACAACCAGAGATCACTTTGACAAACCTGTCACAAAATAAAACATCTCTGTATACGTAACGCATACTAGTGGTTATACTTGTGAAGTTCGTACGAAAAAGTTGCGTATAAGTAATGATTTAAATTTTAACGCAAACGCATTTGCATAAGTTCGGCTGCGTTGTACTAGTTGGTGACACATTTTCATTCCCTGGCATGTAAGATCATTCAGATTTTTGGACAATCACACACTAAATACGAAACAGTCACAACTTAAAATTTTCCAAAATCACTTTTTTCCTACAATAACAGTTCACAAAACACATGAAATGTAAAAAATGTACTAAATTTCTATTTAAATCCATAAAGCGATATATATAATTCAATGTTTAAAGATGATTTCATGTGAATGTTGACAGCGGCTAAGCCTCAAATGCGGGGTCCAATTTTGGCATACTCTCTCCAACATATCGGCCGGTATATCACTAAAAAATTCTTCAATATTGGCTTCCAGAGCGTCAACCGTTGCCGGCTTGTTTCTATAGACATTAGCCTTAACCTAGCCTCACAAAAAATAATCTAAAGGCTTTAAATCGCACGATCTTGGCTGCCAAATGTCCGGCCCTAAACGTGAAATAAGCTGTTCACCGAACTCGCCTTTTAATTTGGGCATTGTTTCGCGTGCTGTGTGGCATGTGGCACCGTCTTGTTGAAACCACATTTCAGCCAAGTCCATCTCTTTTATTTCGGACAAAAAACATTTTTTTGTAATCATCGCACGCTAGCGCTCGCCATTCACTGTAACGTTCCTGACTTCGTCGTCTTTGGAAAACTAAGGTGCAATCATGTTACTACTGGCTCATAATCCACACCAAACAATGCATTTTTCGGTATGCAATGCTTCTGGCTGCACTTCACACCAAATACCCCAATTTCGCCTGTTCGCGTATCCATTCAACTAGAAATAATCTTCGTCGCTGAACACAATTTCCCGATAAAAAAGTGGACGATGCACTTCCTTAACCGAGTATGAACTTTGATAATAAAATTTAGTAATCCGCAAGCGTTGTTCGTTTGTTAGTCAATTCCAAGGTTAAATTATAGAACAAACTGAACATGTCCAACTGTAACATGTAACACGAAAACAGCTGAGCTTCCAAAAACAGTGTTGCCAAAAAGAAAGTTGTTAAAAAATCACCCTTTATAAGTTTTGTATTCTGTAAAACGTTTTCACGGCGAATTTGATTTGAATTGTAGTCTAAGATAGTCGTCATTGTTTTTAAATTTTAAGTAGATTTGTTTTGTGTATTTTTCTATAAAATAGAATAAATGAAATGGAAAAATATAAAAATTAAGTCTTCGAACTCAATTAATTTAAAAATTGGAATAGAAAATCCCGCATTTGCAAGAGGATTTTGCAGTAGCAGTGTTCCGCATAATTTCAAGAAATGTTAAGAAAGTGTTTCAAGCTCTTGGCTTTAGTTTTCTCAGCATCCTCAATTTGAAATCTTAATTGTTGTAGATAAATTGTCTAGAGTCTCAAACAGAATCTTTGACATGACATCGCAAGTTTATATCCTTTTCGACACTAGGCTGGTAGAATCCAACCTTGCTCTCAATTTGATGGTAGTCAAAATATTGTTGATTTCACTTTGTGATCTAAGTCCATCACATGCTTGAATACTTTTCTCCTCAACAGAAAATAACTTTGAAACACTTTCAAGAAATTCAAAACAATACGATTTTTTTTGCAAATCGTGTAGCTCGAATTTATCACTAATTTTTTAACTGGTATTTTAAAGATATTTGGTTTCTATCTAAATAATCTTTGCACAATTAGCTTTTCCTTAGTTTCTTCATAAATTGCGATCAAAAGTCGATACGGAAAGTAATGTTCACACATGGACCTTAATTGAGGTAATTAAATTTTAAATTGAGTAATCGATTTTGGTGTTCAAACACATCTAATTTGACTCAGATTGCCTAGATATATTTTAATTAAAAAAGTTTATCTCAATATTTTTAATAAAAAAAACCTGTAGAATATATATTTTAAAAATTTTTTTCACAAAATATATTTCCAAGAGTTTAATTTTTAACCATTTTTCATATAATTTTTTTTGATGGCTGTTTTCCTTCCTACTGAATATACTTCACAAGGGGTGCATGGGAATTTCACAAAATTAATGGTGCAATTAAGCACTAATTGCGCAATTAACTACATGTAAAATTAAGTACACTGAAGACCTTAGTTGCGTAAATTTCCCAACTAAGATGAATATTGGAACATAGTATAGGTGGTATGGGTGATTGTTTTAATTCTACTTTTTACCAAGATTTCTGTAACATCAAATTATTCAAAAGTATGACGAAGCTAATAACTTTGTTCGTTTTCAACCTGTCTTTCATTACCAAATTAAATTGGAAAACTTTTCTACAATTCCGTTTTCTTAATTTTTTATTTATTCATATTTTACTTCACCGCTATTTTCCTCACCACATCTGTTATCCTGCTAATATCTCCATTTAAATCTCCTATGAATCGCTGTTTACTCTCGCAACAGCTAAAATGTTGTATTCATTTCTATAGATTTTCTTGGAACTTGAGCAAAAATTTTGTGCTTACTTTTAACAAATCCTGTTAACAAATAGCAAAAGACCATTATGATTATCCTGCTGACTGCATTTAACATCCTGTTGTTGCTGCTCTTACTCCCTGTGATGTGCTGCTCTCAATGTTCATGATAACGGAGGGGGTGTAGCGAAAGCGGGGCAAATGAAATTTTGTAGAAAATTTGTATACTTATCTCTCTACGTGAACCAAAAAGCGTAAAAGAAGTCGGCTAAAGTGTCAATGTTTATGAATAGTTTAGCGTGTTTTGTTGTTGGTTTGTTTCTATCGAGGGCAAAGATTGAAAAGCGGAAAATCTTAATGCAGTCATTGGCATTTTGTAGCTGAAGACATTATACTTCCTGTTCTATCTTCTTTTTTTCAAATAAGAAATACTGTTGGTGGTATTTATATTTTTTGGAAGTTCTTTACAATGTCTTAAATAAATGCATCATAAGGGAAGTGAGTGCCTTTGGGCGGAAGTTATAGATTTCGTGCAATAATAATGTTTAATGAGCAGTAAACGATTTTGAAAAATTTAATATTCATTTAGAATAGCAAGCCAGAATTGTCGAAAAATTTAATTGACATTGTGCTTCCAAACAATTCACAAAAATATGGAAATGGTAAACCGGAAGTGTAGAAAATTATAAGCATTGATTTCACTATTAGTTTGTCATTGCAAGAAGCTCTTACTATTCACTAAAATGGAAGATGTATTCAATTTCTCTTTAAATATTTTTGCAATGAAAATAATCTTATATTATATTGCGACAAGTCACTTGCCTCTGTAAAGTGAGTAACATATGGAGAGGATAATTTGGTTTACAAATTGATGCTTCATGTAAATTAAAGTAAGTGAACAATAGGGCAATGCACAATCTTATGCAAATGGTGTTGCATAGATCTTAGCATTTTCAAAATGTCATGGCATATTTCTATTAACAACATACACGAGTTTGAACATGCTGCACCTTTATATATACAACACGTGTAACTGCAGTTTATATTTACTAGACGTATTTAACACTTACATCTGCCGTTTTCATTTCTGAAAAAAGTGCAATAACTTATGATAAATTAAAAAAAACTCTATTCATCGCCCTAATTAAAAAAAAACTTTACTCTTTCATAAGATTGCGCGCTGTTTGCATTTGTGCATTTCGATTAGTAGAGAACACTAAGATCCTTTTTTTACCTTAAAAGGGCAAAAATGTTGCATATTAACAGCTGGCAATAACAAAAGAAAAATAAATGAGGAAAATAGGATATATGAAAAAAAAATTTATTGAAAATTAACAAATTTGAAAAGGTCTATAAAAAGTTCAACCACATGAAAAGATTGACCGATTGGTACTTAAAATAGGAATATATTAAATTGTATCCAAGAAGCATGGAAGCGGCTTGTAAGCAATAGTAAACTCAAGCCAAACCATAAAGGGTGGTTCACAATTAATAATAATTGTTTACAATTACATCGCATAAGAATTCAATCAAGAACATTTTCTTGTCGCTGGTTCTTTGATTTACATTAACAAAAATACATAAACTTTGCCAGAGGAAGAGTTGAAAATAACGTATACAATTGTAAAATAAAGTAGTATTTGCCTACAGATCATTGATTTAGATTAGCGAAGCAAAAACTGCGAAGCCGTTTTTAGGCTCTCCCCACACATACCGTAAATATTTCGTAGGAATAGAACCCGCACACTTTAGCTACTGGGCCAGTACACTTCTTACTAGTCTACCGGGGCAGCTCATATGATTTTTTTATTAATCAGCATGCAGAAGGCATAATAGAATAAAAAATTATAATCAAAAAATTTAAATTCATTTGTAAAACAAGTCCTAAAAGCTAATTTCATTATATTTTTATTCAGACAATTGTACAATGAAAGATGTTTTGGTTCAACTAAAAGAAATCTAAATGGCTGAAGTGAGTCCTAGGGAAAATTATTTTTTTTACATCTGAAACCCAAATGTTGGGACTGTTTGCATAATTCCCATGCAAAGAAATTAAATAAGTCTCAATGGAACGAGTCCGAAATGTATAAATGCTTTGCTAAGCGAAGCCAGTTTTTAATATACCACAGAGCAGAAAGTCGTTGCTTTCTGTCAAAGGTTGGCTTCAGAACAAGCAGCCATACTTGAACATGCCACAGGAGAGAAAGTCCTGACGCCTTGCAGAAATGCTTTAGAAGGTTAAGCAGCTCTTGTACCGAGAAATTATGAAATTAAAAAGTATGAAATAAGTCCAAAATAAAGTGTAATAAGTTTCATACATTTTTGAGAAAGAACAATATCAAAAAAGTTTTATTTTGAAATAATTTCGATATAAAAATTTAAATTATTAAAAATAAAGTGAAATATATGTCAAAAACCTGAGAGCTGTTTCACGTTGCAATTACTTCCTAAATGTATGAAAATTTTTGAGAACTAATTCGTTCTCTTTTTTGGTTTTTTTGTGTTGGACGTTATTTTTTACAGCCTAAATAATTCACTAGACTATAAGATTTTACTTTTAAATACAGAAAACTTAGACAGCATCAAGGTTTAACAATAAAATGTAAAAAAATAAAATAACAAAGTTACATATTGCTGAAGGTATAATATTACTCCCGGGGTGAAACTTCTTTTAATAATATGACAGTCTTTATACGGCCCTGGAGCGTTTCGTTTTTAAAATTCGTTTCCATTAGACACTGAATAATTTTTATTATTCAATTAAGATAAACTTTTTTGCATATTTCTATTTGAAACTTTTCGTTCCAGTAAGACTCCCCTAAATGATGCCTCATAATTTAAATAAAAATCTTTGTCTTCTAAATTCCTCTGATGACTATTTTAATAACGTCATTTTTGAAACTCATTCCGCAAATAAATTTCATACATTTATTTTATCTAATTTTGCAAATCTTTTCTATTAAAAAGAAAACAACACAAAACAAATTCCAATCTTATAAAGAATGAAGGAGAAGAAAGGACTTGTATGCAAATTCAAATTTCATGTATAAATTTTATAAAATTTTCCGCCCGCATGAATTTTATATACGTACCGTGTGTCTCACATGGATACGTGTACGAGTATATTTAAAGAAAACTTTTTTTATTAATTCCCAAATGCAATTTTGTAGTTTGTTTAGTAAGTGATAATATGATTATTACCAGCCTGATATTATTTCCAAAATTTTCCACCGCAAATATCCTCGCTCCTTCTTGGGGAGATGTGTGTGCAGTACGTTTTCGTATTCGTTGTTGTAACAATGTTTAAAATAATTTGACAATTACAATTTTATGCATGTAAAGAAACTTAAATTTACGCACGTTTTATAATTTAAATGTGTTAAATAAACAAACACGTACTGTAACACCAACTCACACTCCCACACTCGTACAAACAAATGAATTTTCTTACAAAGTTGAAAGTGTGTGTGTGTTTGTGTGTGTCTCTGACAATTCTCACGAGATTAAAAGGATGTGTTGTAATAAAAAGAATTATGCGATGATTGTATTAAAATAAATTAAAATAATATTATTTGATGAAAATTTATTTGGAGGTGGCGCGTTTATAGTTGCCATTTTTTCAACAGTCATACTATTTAAGTGATTCGAGAGAAGGCATTTTGAGTATCAGAAGAGGACTAATCAACTCTTTATTTTTGAAAAAATAACAACAAAAAAACTTGTTCAAAACTTCAGGAGTACCAACTGTCCCATTTAGGGAATAAATAGGTTGTGGAGTTCATAGATGTGGACAATTCAAAAAAGGAGAGGAAATGTTCATTGAAATGTAAAGGCTTTGGTGAACCTAACTCAAGGAAGGTAACATAATCAACCTAAATTAATGGCATTTTTATTTAAAAAAAATATATTACCATAAATATGGGGTACAAGTTGTAAGTAAAGGGTCTTTCATTAAGCGCTTTCCATATTTAAATTTTAATACAAAAAGTATGTGTAAAATATTATTTAAATTTTTTATTCATATGAAAGACCCATCAATGTCATTGTATACGAAATATAACATTGTGCAAATATTAGAAGCGATTTTGCTGGATGGTACGGATTCCAAATGTCTAATTTTCCATGACTCTGGCGTAACAATCAGGCTAAATTTAACCGATGGCATGGATCACGTTGGCATTGAAGCCCGCTATGGGTTATGGTGTGTTTGCATAGATCTGCGACTTAAAAACACCCCAAACACTGTCTGACAGGCTCGAATCGCATAATCTTGGTGGCCACTTTACATCATCTCCACTTGAGATGATCATGCCCTCAAATCGCTCGTACTGAATGCATAATTTGGCATAAGCTGTGTAGCACCTAGCGTTATCCAGTTGAAAGCACATGTCGTTTGTGTCCATATCATCCGATTTAGGCCAAAAGAAATGGATAATCATCGACCTATAGCCCTGGCCATTAACAGTGATGATCTGGCCAACGTCGTTAGTAAAGAAATATATGGCGATGTCGCCCTTTTATACATCCCAAAAGGATATTGGGAAACACCTTTCCCTGGGAAATTTTAAAAATTTGAGCTTTTGAGGTATGGCTATGTTGAGATATCGAGATCTGTTTGGTATAACTTCGCTGTGGCTTCAGATATGAATATAAATCTTTTCGTAAAGAGGATATAAAGAAAAACTTTTTTATCAATAACTCGAAAATATTGATTTTCGCGATACGTCGTTGTTGCATAGAAGGAGCGATATGTTTTCATATTATCTAACATTTTGTAATTGATATGTTGATACAAGTAATACAAGTGTCTTATGCCCATAGCTTGAAGGAAATGTCAACAATATTTTCACACTTTCATGGGACATGATTCAAAGGATTATTTGACATCCTTAACATTCGTCTCGTTCCATTTGTAGCTGGTGAAAGGTGTTTAATTTCAATGAATTAGAAAGACGCCAAAAATATCAGTTGTTGTGCTTTGGAGTTTCCTGCTTCGTCTCTAGTATCACTAGTGACAACAGTGTATTAATTTTCTATTTTGTGTTAATGGTTGCTTGCGAACTTTTTTTCTTTGTATATTTGAATTTCACTTCCAGTATTTGTCTGTGCACTTATAGACATATATTTTCTTTTCTTTTTTTAATTTATTAAAAATATTCGTTAAACTTAAATATAAGTAGTATATGTAGAGTGTTACATGTACGACGGCCTTAATAAGAAGTTTAAAAGAGTGCTTTCATTTCTGGATTCAGTTGAACTACAGTTTACGCTGTTTAATATCAAATAAAAGCAATTACACCAGACTTGTCACAGGTCGATTAGGTTCATTTATATGAAAAATAATTTATTAGTATTATTGGAGAAAGTGTAACATTTTTATTTTCCCTTGCCAAGAAAAAAAAACGATTTTAAGATTTTTATTTAGAAAATTTTAAATTCTCTCTGTTTCTAAGCAGATTTATAATTACCAGGGAGCACTTAAATCCTTTTTTTTCATTGTGAAAAGGCAAAAGAAAAGAAAATACTTATTAATTTCATTATTCATATAACTTTTTAATGAGCAGAGATGGGCAAACGCATAGATACAAAAGTTAAATTTAATTTGGTGAACTGAGAAAAACTGAAAAGAATAAACGTCTTAAAGGCACATAGTGTCCTTAGTAAGGATATAATTTCATTGTTTTTGCAAATAAGAAGTTAATATTGAACACACTTTTTAATAACAAATTGTTATCCTTAATAATATTCAATAGGAAATGATAAAATTTAGCCAAATATAAGGTCGTTGTCATAAAAGTATTTATTAAAAAAAATTCTTTTAAAATAATTTTATATTAAAAGTATGAGAATGAAGAATACATTGTTCCTGCCTACCATGTCCAAATAATAGATGTGAAAATTTGGTTTCTGCTTAGATTCATTAGTTTGATCCTGGATAGGATACGACTATACCTGAAAGGCTTGATTAAGAGTTGCACTAATGCTGACTTCACGTCTGAAGGCGCTTTGCATTGTTTTCAAAACTATTGATTTTCACATTTGATAGTTGGACATGGCAGAGACATTATGTTTTGAATAATATTATGACTGGATGTGCACTGTGCATTTTTTGAGGAAGGCTGACGCAAATACCATAGGAAAACTAGCAGTACATGTAATTTCATGCGATTTCTCATATCGCGTTAGTAGTTTCAAAATTGCCAGTCCATTCTAGGCTGTCAGCTGCAGCGCATCTGTCATTTAAAACTTCATTTATTTATTTAATTGAAATTTAATACATTGAAAGATCTTCTCAATTAGAAACAATAATAGGCTCTATTGCTTGAAGACATCAATCCGGACGATGCAGCAGGGAAAGGAACGAAAGGGGAATGGGTCTTTCGGTATCAATGAAACTTTAAGCACAGGAAATTTTTCTATGTATATTATTCACAGCGCGAAGCGTCTTAGACAGTATTTTAAAAATTTGCTGTCTAAAATAATTTCGTTGATAAACATTGATTCCACATTTTTTACCGTAAAATTGTTTGTCAATAACATATTTTCCTTAACTATTAATCTATAATATTTTTATGTAATTGTTAAAAATATTTAATCATCTTATCATGTTATATGCATGTTCACAAGAACTCCCAACATAAATCCCATAAGATTTTTATTGAATGGAAGATGTTTTACACATGTAATGATGAAATATACATCCCTGGGGTAATTGCTCCAAAGACAGAAGTGAGAACTTACAGAAGTGAGTAGAGAGTGTCTTAGAGCCCAAAAGAAATTTTGTTTAAGAAAAACACATTCACATGGAAAAAGCATAAAAGTACTCGAACGCGTTAGAAGTAGATTTCTTTTATATTAGACATAAGTAAACAGGACATGAGTTTTTTTTGCCAGTAAGGGAAACTCAAAAAACCTTCAAATAACATAATTCACTTTTAACATTTAATTTATTGAAAAGTTAGCGCCGTAAAAACAAAAACAAACAAACAAACAAACTGCACGAGACTCACCTCCACCTGTTGTAAATGGAATGACTGAAGCTTAAGACTCTGATTTAGTATGTTTTCCATGCACTTAGAGAAGATGGAGGCAGGCAACCTTATTTAATATTTGCTTAGGCTTACCATTATCAAAGCTTCTACTATATTTATGACCTCTTCTGTAGGCGTTATTTAACATTTAGATGAGATTTGATTACATAGAACATATAAAATCCCTGCACACCTTCTTGTTCACATCCTGAATAATACATAGAATGAAAATTGTTGTTTGGTATGAATTTCGTTTACCATTCAATATGTATTTTGGATTTTATTTGATTTTTTCTTCGAGGAATTAAGATGAGCCCGAATGATTTCACTCTAAGGCCAGAGATGTTCGTGCGTGTCATTACGATTGCTGATGGTGTGTCATTGATAAAAATACATTTTATTTTATTACCAACGGAAACATTACGCTGCGTAAGGAAGAAATTACAAATTCATGTCAGGCTTTTCGGAAAATTTTTATACAGGATTTAAATGAAAATTTGTTGACAAATTCAAATTAAAATAATACGCTCGCCTTGTTGGACACCCATTGAGCTAGAAAGTAAATTAAAGGTTAAAAGGAAATTATTAATGAAATGAAATACAAGACTAGAAAACTATCGGTAGCTTTTATAAAGTTTATATGCAAAAGACAAAGTGTCTTTCATGTCCATATTTATTAATGAAAAGCTTGTAGATAAAAAAGTCTTATAGAAAATCAGATCTTAACAATAACTTTTAAAGAAAACTTCTTACCAATAATAATGTGTATTGCGTTCGATAGCAAATCGTCATATAAAATGATTTATATAATAAATTTTATATATATATATATATATATATATATATATATATATATATATATATATATATATATATATATATATAATACGTTAGAAGAAAATAAATATATAATATTTAAAAAAAAAATTGTTTGTGACTCCCTACAAATCCCTTTTTTGATCTTACTCTTCCATAGAAAAATCTCTATAGATCACAATTTTCCATAGGAAATATTTTATCAGTGAAATTTCTTTTACTAACTGATGAGGTTTTTTTATAGAAAATTTTTAATCGTTGACAGCTTTTTATCATAAAAAATTTTTATTGATTATAACCTTCACAAACATTTTTTATTAACGACAATTTTTCATAGAACAATCTTTATAGTAGACAATTTTGCATAGAAAATTTTTTATTAACGAAAACTGTCGGAAGCATTTTTGATTGACGGCAACTTTCATGGAAAATTTTTTATTGACAATTAAAAAAAATTGTTTTATTGACAAACATTTTTCATACAAATATTTTTATTGATGACAAATTTTCATAGAAAAATATTGACTAACGACAATTATGTCATAGACAATTTTTGTTGATGACAATTTTGTCATAAAAAAAAGTTTTATTGGCGACAATTTTTAATAGAAACTTTTTTATTCTTAAATATACATATATAAAAATTGCAAATACAAATTTCTTACCGATGCTCATGATTCGTTGAGAAATGTTTATCGATAACAGTTTTCCATTTTTTTAATATTATAACAGAAAATAAGTATTTATAATAAAATATGTATGCATATTTTTTTTAATATATATTAATTTTTTTATAAAAAAAACTCGATTCTTTTTAAAAAAATCTCTATCGATCTTAATTTTCCATAGAAAAAATTTTGACATTATCAATTTTTTCATAGAAAAGTATTTATTTTGCCGTTTTTTTAAAGAACTGTTTTCTATGAAAAAAATTTAATTGCGACAATTTTTCATAAAAAATTTTTGTTGAATACTATTTTTTTAAAGAAACATTGTTTTGTAAGGAAAAATTTTTTATGTCAAAAAAAAAATATTAAGAACTATTCACAGAAAAAAATTTGTCGATGACCTTCTTTTAAAACTTAATCCGTAACAACTTTTCATGGAAAACTTTTAATTATTTATAAGCACTAATAAAAAAATTTTATCGATGATAATGATTCACAAAGAAATGTTTGCCCATAGGAATTTTCATTGAACTGTTTTTATTGGATTACCCAGGATTCTCATAGGAAAATTTTCACCGATGTTTTTTTTTTTTTTTTTTTTTTTTTGATATTTTTTACAACAAATTTCTTATCAATGACGATTGTTTATGGAAAAATTCTATCAATAACGATATAAAAGTTTTCATAACAAAATCTTTCACCAATGATTAAATCTGTAAGCTTGTAGCAAAAAATTCTTATATCAATTATAATTGACATAAAAAAATTATTATTGGAAAAAAATACATTATCGGCGAAAGTTTTTCCATGAAATACTGTTATTGAACAGGTACAGAAATAATATCACTGGTGAGAGTCCTTCCCAGAAAATTAATAGCTTTTCGATACCATTTTTCGAAATTAATGTTGTTGTTTTTATAAAAAAATGCATTTGCCATGGAAATTGCCGTCGAATGCCATGCCTTTAAATTTATAATAACTTTAAATATTAAATGTTCATAAAGCAAAATCACAATGATAATAATTTATAAAATCTAGTCATAAGTATATTATCTTGCTTTTTGCCATCTCTAAAACATATACATACACTCCTACTCTCATACACACATGTGAATATTTATATTTATAACACAAACAAAATGAAGAAACCCCCAAAAATTGTGCAACAGTCTATTGCTCTTTGTCCATAAAACTACCATTCAAGATAGAGATGGTCATCACTCACGCATTTGGGGAGAATTAGTCGTGTTGCCTTATTCACGTATATATATATGTGTATGTATGTATATGTGTTTTTAATGGACTTTGTGACAGCCGACTACCAACTAGTGGCCATACGTAGGAACTCCAAGTACAGCAGAGCACCGCAATCATTTCTTCTTGTCCTCCAGCATTCGGTTGATTAGAAGGGCGATCATTGTGCTCGTAACGAGTGAGCAAAAGAGATGAATTCTCCTGATGCAAATTGCAATTAATAATAGTACGTTCTAGGCTCTCCTGATTCTCAATTTATATGTTGACAGTTTTATTTTAAACGTATGCCAGTATACACCAAAATTTCCATGACCACTGAAATCCTGTGTAAGATAAATATTTGTGTTGCGAATATTTCGGAAGCGTAAATATCCTTTAAAATGAATTTTATAAATATGTGATTACCTCAGTTGCAACATCGTGTAAAAGGGTTATTCACGATCCCATCTCTGTTGCAAGAAATGCAATTTGTCATATTTTTATAGCATTTTATTTATTATATTTTCGTGCATTGAGCAACCATAAAGAAATCCATACACAAGCTCAATACTACTTAATAATCTTTACAAAACAACAACAATGACAGCTTTATAATTTATAGACCAAGGATATAAAATTGGCACCAAAACTAAGACCAAATAACCGAAAATAATGCAGCAAATAATGTTAAAATGCGCTCATAAAATTACATATTTGGAGCCATTCGCCTACACATCGTACCAAGGGACTTTCGAATTGAGAAGAAAAGGGAGAAAAACAACTCCTTCTCTTTTGATGGCAATGGACAAATATTTTTACTACAAAAAATGTATTGGAAATAAAATTACTCGTACAGGGCAGGATACAAAGTAAGAGAACAAGCAAACTATTAATAAGTTTATTTTATTTGCGCTTTAATAAATAAATTGCAAGGAAAATTTAATCCTAAAAATTTATTTCTCAAATTCCTTCCCATCTCTACTTAATATTTGCTTAGATCAATTAATAATATATTTATGTATGTGCACGAAAACCAATAAACTAAATGCCTTTTATGAGCCACATTGCCATTAGGATCGCCGATTCAGGTTGAAAGTTGTAATAAAAATGAAATTTTTTTCCAAAACCATAATTGACAACATTTTATTGGCCACAATTTTATGTTGGCAATATATTTCGTTAACGAACAAGCAAATTGATAAAATGCAACATCATATAGTGACTATTTCTTACACTCCCGGACACATACTTTCATTTTTATTTGAAAACACGTGTGTGTGTGTGTGTTTGTGGAAAGATGTTAGTTGAACAAAAACGGACTTAATTTTATGATCCTAACGCGTGCTTGTTAAGGTATTATTTCGTGTATCACTTGGATACTTGCCTGTCTTACCATGTCTGGGGAATTCTATTAAAGAATCACTTGCCATCAAAAATTGTTGCAAATTTTGAACTTTTTTTATAACTTTTCTTAAATAAATTGTTACGAGTATTACTTTGTAAAATAAATGTTGCAATAACAAAACGAATAATAACTGAATGAAGCACGAATAGACGGTTTAACTAACATTCTTCGTGCCATTAGAAAAATGCGTTTGTGAGGCTGTAATCTTCCCTCATGTCTTTGACTGACTGATGGACAGACAGACACACAGATAGACTCTGTGTCTATATGTATGTAGACAAAAGACAAAGTAATTTATCCACAACAACAAGAATTGTATACATATGAATATATTTATTCATTTTTATTACACGAAATATAAAATGCTTCTTAACGAGGGTGGTTGCAGGTAATTTTTAGTTGATTGAAAAATTATAGAATATTGGAAAACATATGATAGATTTTTTTGATGATAAAACTTTATAAAAATGTATTTTTTGTCATTAAATACCTAAAAGAAACTCGTATTAATGGAAATACTTTTAAAAAAATCTTCCAAAAGAGTTCATTAAAAAATTGACCTTTTGAAACGTATTTATTTGAACAACTGTCAACTGCCAACTGTTTGCAAGAACCATCCTTTTTTATATTTCAAATGAAGCTTTTATTTACTTATAATTCTTGGAACCTTTCATTATGCACGAAATACAATGTCGTTTAAATGACCTCCTCTACATTGGTTACACAGTGCATCCTTGTGAGGTAGTTTTCGACCACTTTTCGGCACATTTCGGGCGGTATCTCGGCGATAACTTGACGAATGTTGGTTTTCAATGTCAAAAAATTATTTGTTCAGAAAAACCTTTAACGTAGCCCCACAAAAAAAGTCTAATTGTGAAAAATCGCATGATTTTGATGGCCAAATGACGTCGCCAAAATATAAAATTACGTCCAATGCCATAAAAAGAAAAACGGTCTATTGTGTGGCTTGTGGCACCTTCTCGTTGAAAGGACATATCATCCAGTTCATAATCTTCAATTGCAGGCCAAAAAAAGTCGGTTATCATACGGCCAAAGCGCTCTGAGTTGATGGTAAATGTCTTTGCAGCGTCGTTTTCAAGCATATACAGTCCAGTGACCTCTCCAGACCGTAATGCGACCTCACACTGTCACTTTTTCCGGATGCAAAGGCTTTTCCACACTTTCACTAACAAAAGTCATATTTCCCGCAGTGCGCAGGTCTGACCAGATCTTTAACGTTTTTAATCTTTTTAAATTTCTTTATAATCTTGTCAATTCCTTGCATAGTAGGTCGATTATGACGGCCATAATCTCCCCGTAATGATCGAAAAGTAGCCACATTTGAACCACCACTTTTGTAGTAAATTTTAACTATTTTAACTGTCTGTCAGGCTGTTAGCTGTTAAAGAGATATTTAACAGCTGATAGCCTTGTTAGACCGGCAATTTTGAAACCACTAAATGGTTAAACCGATAAAATCTATGTTTTTAGATTGTTTTGTTGAGGATGAGATTTTATCAAGCCAGATTTTAATGTACCAGCTGATCTCAATTCCATTATGTTTTTATTTTATTATCTTGAGGCTTAAATAGATAAATATCCTATTCCATTTCGAGTAAAATTATTATTTATTTTAAAAACAAATATTTTCATAAACTTTAAAAACAATTGTAAAATACATATATTTATGCTTCGTTTTTTAGACGATTTTCAAATATTGACAAAATGGGTTTTTTTGTTCTTTAAAAAACAAAGGCAATGCATTTTGTATAATGCAAACCAGACCCAACAATTTTTAAAAACTACTCAACTACAATATTTAAAAAAAAAAACGAATTACACTCAATTCAAAAATAATAATATCAATCACATTGACGTAAAATAAAAGGTATAGAATGAATAAAAAAAAAAAACAATGGAAAAACCTCTGCTACAATATTAACAAGTGTCTTTTAAAAAAATGTTTCTGAATATTACATTTCAAAAACGCCCTTTTATGCTGCTTGCTATTCTATTAATTTCAAAACACCCCTCATATACACGCAGTCTTAGATTTCTTAAGGAAAATATGTATGTATGGAAATACATATATCTATATACATATATAGATGTACATACATATGTAGATACGAAAAGAAATGAAATTTCAATTTCATAACGCCAAACTGGCGTCAAAAGTCATAAAATTTCTGCAAAAATACATTCAAAGATTATAAAAGCAAGATGTTCACTGTTGTCGAGCGAGCATCCGTGTGATTCCAACAAATATATTGTGGCATTTGCCTTAATTTTGACATTTCAAGGCTGGTTAATTCTTAAGTTAAGTTTCTTTCCCTTCACTGTTTAGTTTGTCGGTTGGTCAGCAAACCTCCACCATTAAGCTGCAACGTACGAGTAGACAAGTCAACTCAACCCTCTGTTTAATACATCAGTTGGCTTTTATTTCTTCTTTTTTTTAGAACAGCAACGACCACTGTTGACTTTTGTTTGAAGCTTATGTGTTTGCTTTGTTTTACAGCCTTTTAATTATATTTTCATGTTATTTTTTTATGCTTTGCTACAGTCTCAACTTCCATCAAACGCTGGCCGAGCAGTTATTCATTTTTTTCCCTTTATTATCCTGACGACAATTACCGCAAGTAAAATTTTTAGTAACTACGCCTTGCTCTATTTGTATCTCTACTAGATGTGTGAATGTAGATGTACTGACTAATACTAACAGACTTAATAACTCAACCTTCTTGGTGTTTGTGTGTAACGTTTTTATTTCCTTTTTGTTGCTGGTGTTGTTATGTAATGTAAGAGTATTCCTTTGAGCTGTTGGTGTGTGAGTGAGAGATCTTAAGTGTTCCGTGTGCGTGCTGTAAGTGCCCGCTGTGTGTGCGTATTTGTGTGTGTGTGTGTGTGTGCAGCTGTCACTTGCTTCAATTGCAATTTTAACATTCTTAAGGATTTATGACTTAAGTTGCGTTAAGCTTAAGCTGTGTTTAACTATCCTTACAAAATTAATTTGTTGTTAATTAGTATGAAGTTTTTTTCATTCCTTAAGCTCTGCAGCATAGAGCTTTTGAGTTAAATATATTTATAACTTCTAGGAAGGCTGAAATTTAAGGTAATTAAAATTATTATGTATTGTGGCGTTCCATTTATTCTCTATTAAGCAATAAGAGTTTTTTCTTTGTCTATTTTAACAGGCTAAAACTCCTGCAGCTGCTTCTGTTATTTAGCGCAACAGCATCTATAGCTTTAACTGTTGGCAGCAATTGGGCTTAGAAGCCAGTCCCTGTTGCTGACCCAAACTCCCCTTACTTAAACAAGAAACTTTTTCCCACGACTTTGGTTTTAACCACAGCCACCAAAAGTTGCCCGAAGCGGTCACACCATTATCTTTTCCAGTACAAGCCTACGGCCTACTAGTTGCCGTAGCCTCAGATTTCTAGTCCGTCGTAATTTAAGAGATCCGCAAAAAATGATTAAGCGTTTTTAACTTTGTTCCAGGGATAGGGCAGTATTAAACATACGATCCTTTAGAGGTTATCGGCTAAAGGCCAAAGTGCGGGAATCTGAATAGCACATATACCCCAGAAGGCACAGCATCAAGCTAACAAAACAATATGCAAATATGTGCCACATGAGATATTATGTTAAATGTGCGGACAAAGACTTTACTCTTATGATTATAAAGATAAGGCCCTTTGAGAGCTACAGACCTTGATAGATGGACTTTAATCAACACAAATTCTGCGTTTTGCATGCTACTCGTTTTACACGTTTTCGATCTTAGACGGTTTTTAGAATCAAGAAATAAAAAATAGGAAAATAAAAACAAAATTTACCCGAATTGTAAATCTGATAACAATTAAAATGTTTGATGAAGAACACAGAAAAATGAAAATTCACCTTTTAATGTTCAGAAAAGGAAAAAATTTATGTGTGGATGAATAAGTTGAACAAACAAATTTGATCATTGTTTACATACGTATTATTTTCGTGTTATTTTCGTCGTACAAAATTTTTTCATATAGAATTTGTTTTTTTTTTTTTTTTGTTTGTTTGCACGGTCTTGCGAATAACATATATTCTGTGTAAAGTAGGGGACAGGTGTATTGCATAGTAAAAAAAATTTATTAAAAATGTTAAACCCTTTCTATTAGAAAGACACAACAGTTTTTTTTTTTTTTTTTTTTTTGTACATGACTATACTGCACTTATTGGCAATTCAGCTTAACTGCCATATAATCTCCCTTCAATTATATTACAAACAATATAATAATGATTTTTGTGGTATCTCCATTATATTCTTTTTTTTTTGTCCGTATGACAAATAGATATATAAACATCTTGTTTATCATTTTTATTATTAACAACAATGAAAATGCTAAAAGGAAAATTATTATTTGCATAAAATTCCCACAAACAGAAGTAAGACTCTATATACCATACACACATTAATAAATCTATTTGTACGTGTGTTAACGTTTATCCTGTTCTATTAAAATGTGTGTTATTGTGCGAGTACTTATATTGTTATCATTGTTGTGTTTATTTTATCCGGAAAGCTTTTAAACCAACAATTTTTAATAGTTGCAACACATACTCGTACATACAAAGTAGCCAGGTTTATATAGCAAAATACGCTTCGTACAGAAATATTGCAAAGAGATTTTGACAAGTTATTGTCCAGAGATTCTTAAAGGTCTTAAATTATGTTTCTCTAGAATGTTTACAATTAAATTGAGTGGTGTTATGTGATTATGGGCGCTTTTCCGCCTCCGTTATTAGGGGAAGGGTCTACGTGCAGTACTCTCGCATCAGTGCACTCAATCCATTTCATACTATCTGTGTAGTCCACGCTTCTCTTCATTTCATACTGCATGGAACATTTTCTGTAGCACTGAAAATTAAATACTAGTTCATCATACCTGTTCGCACGCCGCTTATGACGCCGGTCATTCGCTTACTTTACAAAAAAAAAAAAAAAATGGACCACAAAATACTGTACAACCAACGGTTGTTTCATTATTACAAGCTCTTAAATCAGACAGTATTTTTTGTGCGGTTGTATTGATTTAATCTTTTCAAGAAGCTTTATTTTTCGAATAGGACTAAATGGACTTGGGCTAGTAACCCTAATCTTTCGCAATGAACATCAAGGCGGCACCAAATATAAAACAGCCTACTGGTCAGGATGCTTATAGCCTTCCTAGATTATAGAATTAATATCAAAAACTGTTCCATATCACAAACTCTCAAAAAGATATCCCAAACTCTACACTTCATACAATACTCGACAAAACTCTCCGGTTTTGGTCAATTTTTAGTTTTTTTTAATCTGAAATTTCAAATAATTTTTTTTTATCTGTTGTGACTTGTGAATTTTATAATATAAACTTGTCATGTTTTATAGCTTGTCCTTTTATAACATTTGACAAATGATAAAATAAAATTATCCTTATAGGGAAGAGATAATGCCTTAATACAATAGATCAAATCACAAAATGTTAGGAAAATGGCACAATCACACACACACATTTATATACAATAGATACTAATGGAAATGTATTAGGCCGGCTCGTCATTCAAGGACAAAATTTCAATTTGTTTTTTTTTTCTGAAGGACTAAGTTTGCCCCTTATTTAAAAATCGCATGTGCTGTAACAATTAGTCTAGAAATAATTTTAGAGAAATTCAAATACCGAGTGGTAAAAGCCTTGAAAATTTGTTTGGGTGATATTGATTATATTATGACAATCGATATCGATAATTCAGCTCCTCGAATCTCAACTTCTTGGGGAAAAATAATGTTGAAGATGAGAAAATTCTACTACTAACGATTCAAATACAACATGGAACTGTAAAAAGGATTTTAGCAAATGTATGTTTTTGCCAAAAATTTACAAAATATAAATTATTTACACCATTCAATATAAATTTTTGGAATAATAAAATTTGCGGTGCTTTTAAAATTAATATAAAAAAGGTTTTTATGAAAGAACAATTTTTGAGAACTAAAAACCAGCAAATTCCTTTGTATTTTACCGATTTTGGAAAAAATAATGGGAACAGATAAACAAATTTAAGAATATTAAAATAGTTTGCTAAAATCCCAATTTTTTTCAAAGTTTTTCGTTTAAAAAACAATGAATAATTAAAAAGGATGTAATTTTTACAAGTATTTAAGAAATTTTTAGCTCGACTTCTAATGAGTCGTTTAAATAATTAAAATATCCTGCCGAAAATGGAAAACTTTTTAACAATCCTCAATTTTAGTGTGATTCCATATTTTAAACATTTTTTAAAAATTATTACAAAAGGGATATATAGCATACATTGCAGTCCTTGCATGAAATGAAACGTAATTAAACACAGCATATTTTTTGATATACCCGCCCATTTTAGCTTCATTCTTATTATAAATGTAGCTATAATTTCATTTTCTAAATTAAGGATATTTTGGAAGTAGATATATCCTTTCACGGTATGAAACAAAACTTAAACATGGTTATTTAAAAATATAATTAAAGAGTCAGTTGTGAAATTTTACTGTGCTCTGACCATTAATAAAGTGAAAATTTAACGTTTGAATATAAGGATCCATTGTAGATAGAAATGTCCTAGGAATGTCTTTGCAATGTCCCTGCTTACCTTCATTTTATTCTGAAACTAAAACTCTTCAAATAAGGATATGTGTGCATATATATGGCCTTCCACCGAATTTCCACAAAACTAAATATATATTTTGATTGTTGTTTGCTACTCACCCTAAAGGGATAAAACCCCGCATACAATTTTTAATTATTTTTTCTGAGCCGTGTTAATCTAAAATATATTTACTCTCGTATTTATATCAGATTTATTTAATATTCATTGTTTTTCATAAAACTGCAAAATATTTTTTATAAAACATTCATAAGCATCTTAATCTTAAAAAATATATAAATATGCATGTTTGTGCATGTCTTAAGCCAAGGCATTAAATTGATTTATTATGAGGTATCGTTGTATATGAGCAAAATTTATAAACTCGTACTTGTGATTTGAAAATTATGAAGTGGATATAAATATTTATTTAATATTATTATTTTTTTTTAGTTTTAAGAAAAAATAAATTAAGAAATTGTGGAAGTAATGAAAGAAATAATTCCTTAAAAATTACATCAATTTCGTGGCTGATATGTTCATTAATATTGAAAAAATATGCATATATTTTTCAATTGTTTTTAATATTTTACCAACTTTAATATATCGAAAAATATTTGAATTTTACACTCAATTCAAATAATTGTGCTCTAGAATTATTTAGTATTATTGCGGAAACCACTTAGTTAAACATTGAATATTCATAGTTATTAAAAGAAGAAAAAGGCAACCGAATTCCAAAACACGTAAAAGGAAAAATCCTAGAATGTAGAAGCAACAGTTAATCCATTAAAATTTCATTTTAAGTTTTATTAACAATAAAATTTCGGGAAAATGTTAACTTAACATACGGGGGTTGTAAAGTACTAGAGGCAAAATAGCAACAATAACAACACAAATCGTTTTCTCTTTTTTTTTCTTATCCAAGATTAGATTTGTAAGATAATGTTTCTATAACCTTTTTTCGTATTCTGTTTTTGTTGTTGTTGTTGTTATTTTTCTTCTAATGATGAAAATAAAACAATAAACGGGGGGAATGGTATTGACAATACCACTTTAAGCACTTGCAACCCTGTGATATATACGAGGTCAGGCGGGAAAATCATTTAGTTTCAATAGCTTTACCTTACACCGGCAATTAAAGAACTACGTATTTCTTGTTGAAAATATAATATGGTCTTAGTCAGCATGACAACATACATAAATATTTTTGTCACAAAATTTATTTAAAAAATTTTTTAATTTATTATTTGAATGTAAGAACAAATGAAAACAATGTAAAACTTCTTAGGGTTGCATACTAAAGTAATCAGATTTAAGGAGGCACCCCATCATTATAATTTTCCAACATTCGAAACAGATTTTAAACTTTGTTTAAAATCTTAGTCTAGATACTAAAGATGTCACAATTGAAAGATGAGCATCACATTGAAGAATTTTCTAGGAGTGGGAAATTTAAGCATCATATTGATTAGAATTTATAATACAAATAAAGAGAGAGTTGACTCAGTAAAATATACTTTTAGAATTAAAAGCAGGGGCCTATTTATGCTAGAAGTATTTCCTTAGACTATAAAGTCTCATATTAACACTTAAAAATACCATTGCTCTTAAAATACTTTCCTTCCCATCTTCGCACTTATAGCAGACATTCCAAGCATGACAGGCTTCTTCTCTCCTGTTTATCCTGTCTATCGTGTTTTCTGTTGTTTATTATTATATTTACGCACGTTTTTAAAATTACTTACACATCAGCCTCATACAAATTATCAAATTTTGCGGATATTGCACGCATACAAAAAGAGAAAATTCCGCCCGCCTCACACAAACACATTCACAACCAACGTACTCACAAATTCATGCCTACATATGTTGCAGGCTTTTCATGCTCATTTCCTGTTGAATGGGTGTGTAATATTATTTTGTTTTATGTTGTTCGCATCCTAATGGTTGTAATTTTAGACACATTTCGTACTCATTTGGTTGTGGAATAATTTTAGCTCAACTGCCACTTATCTGATAACACTTCGCATTTATGTTTATTTTGCCGTTGGTTGAATTATTTTGGTTTGAACCTAAAGGTCATGTGGCCCATTTTCTCTTAATTTAAGAGTTATATTGATAAGAAGAAGGTTAAACCGCAAAAACAAAACATAAAAATAAAAATAAAAATGATTGAAAAAATCTGTTTGGTTTAAACAATTTCAAACAAATCTGTAAAGGAACAGTAATGCTCTAATCTGACCTTCTAATGGAAGACTTTTCTCTCGTTGATTGTTGACTTCTTGTTCTTATTTAACTTCCGGGTTTAAGGATGCTACTAAACTTTTTTAAATGTCCTTTGTATGACTGGTTGTAAGGCCTAGTGGGGTTAATTTATTGTTGGAAATCCTTTTTTATATATTTTTCGGAAGTGATAAGTCCATTGAAGGTTCATTAATAAAATATAAAAGTCTAATGACAAGACTCAAAATACACTCTAATACTAAGATCTAGATGTGTTATAAAAAATATTAATGCTATTTTTTACAAACTACAATATCTCTTCTAATTAAATGTTTTACAAAAAAAATTACTATCGAATTTTATTTAAAAAAAAGACAAAAAAGTTTTGTACGTGTAGCAACGTATTGAAATGTTACATGTGGGTTTTATTTTAAAAAAGGATTAAATTTTACAAATTGGATTTTGAGCATTCAGAGACTTATAAAAAAGTTTTATGCGAAATGTTTTAATAGGACATATTGAAGAGTTATATTCTTGTTTTAAAGGACAGCTTTGACTTCTTTTGAGAAAGAGAAAAAAACGATCCATTCTTGAGAATTTCAATAGTTAAAACTTTCCATAGGAATGCCCCACTTAGTGTTTTATATGATCCTCCAGAGCACAGCTCTAGTCATAACTTTAACCCTCTCTAAAATGTATTTCTGTCCTAAAAAAATACACAGCTTTTTCTAAAATGCTTTTCTTGCTTAAATTTCCAAAATGTGGATTCAGTAATTTTGCCGCCTAGACTTTCAAAATGTCTTCAAGTAAGACCAAAAACTCTCACTCTCAAGCAACAGGTTTCCATATTGATCAATGTATAATAAATAATAACTAGTCTTTTAATAATATTATAGTCCGATTTGTTCTTAGTTTCAGGACAAATTGGTCATGGGAAAGAGAATAAAGGGAGTAGATTTTGTGGAGATTCGGTTTGAGATTTTCCTCACTGAAAGTGGTGAAAGTAAACTTTGGGCTAAAGAACACATTTTCTGCGATTCATTGGCACAGCGTTGACAAAGGGATGTGCTCTTAATAAAGGATTTGTTGCCCATGAATAACCGAAGTTCAGGAAAGGTTTAGCGATTTCATGAGAACACATTCCATTATAGTACCGATAAAACAATGAAACAAACCCTACTTTACTTCGATACTCCAGGGAATTAATTGGGTGGGCTATACTATGGTCACCAATGAACCCCTTCTTCCAATTCTGTACGCGATCGAGTAACTTCAAAATAGACTTTGAAGCACCAGCCGGTACATGAGACTTGTATATGATATGGGGATGGATATGGGTGGCATATATAGTAAAGAGATCAGAAGAAATGAAGTATCTTTTAAAAAACCGAGGCACTTGAATTACTCTTTAGCGACATGGAAAATGTGCTTAGTCCATTAAACATCACACTGGATTTTCATACCAAGAATATCAAGAGCTTTTGATTCCTCAATATTTATATAACAAATAGAGCAGTTTAGACGGTCAAACATTTTAGCACCTATTTTGATTATATATGAAACTAAAATATTTGAAATTATGACTTATTTCTGGTATTCAAATTAAATTTTGAGATTTAATACATTCGAAGACTTTATGTAGGATTAAATGACAAATATTTTTTAAGACATTTCACCCCGCTATTTAGGATTTAGATTTTTTTTTTTTGCACAAACATGTTCCTGGAAACTACCTGAACACACCTTATATCTAAAATAAAACGATTGCAGAATTTTCTATAATCGAATTCACTATAAATGTAATGTAAGGGAGGGGAGTAACTTTAGCATCACCTAAATAGAACTTTCAAAACGCCAATACACATATATATTTTCTTGGTCCCTCTAACAAAATCAGTTAGAACACTTTTATTTGGAAAAAATATTGATTTTGTTGTGCAGTGCAACACAATAAAAATGGAAGGCATTCGAAAGTATCAATTAACAGATTTGTCCGACTTCTCAGGAAGTTAAGTTGTTAAACCTCTGCACATCTATTCTAGTCTCTGACAGCTTCTCTTTTATTACAAAAACTCCTTATGTCCTTAAATTTGCATTAAAATATATTCCTTCAATTTACAACAGAGACATAATAAATTTAAAATCAATTCCCTTATCACGATTTAACATACAATTATTTGCTTTTGCAAAAATACGTGCGAGTGTACTTCTCTAAATCTATTTAGGATTGTGTCCGATTCTGTGAATAGGCATAGAAAAAATAAAATCCTGTAATGATAAGGCGATTTTTGATCAACGGAAGTGATTCCAACTTGCAATACTACTGTATCATCATTTCTGCAATTGCATGACTTTGCTGGACGTCTCCTCCCTTATATTATCTCCCTTATCCAGAATAAAGTTTCCCTGTTATAAATTTTCAATCGCTCAATTTTCTATTGTGGTGTTTGAGTACTATTTTGTTAATTTGTTCAATATTTTTCGCCTTTTATCCACTTCAAGGATGAATGTCTAATTGTAAAATAACAAAGTTTGAGACCCAGTCAAATAGTCTTATAGGATTTACATATTTAGGCCATAATATTTTTGAACAACAACACGTTTTTTAGAAAATGTTCTAAAAGAATCATAAAGCCTTTGGTTATTGGACTTTAAAAAACTTTTTGGAAAATAAAATTGTTTTATACAGAAACTACAAAACATGTATTCATCTCATATAAAAGCATCTAAGGACGAGATTGAAAACTCACATGTCGGAATATAAAAAATAACTATATCACTTCCTGTAGATATACTCATAGTAGTAAACGTTACTTTGTGGGTATGTAAATACTTCTTTGACAAAGTGTACATTTGTTTATTATACGAATGAAATTTTGTGTAAATTCTAGGATGAACATTTTTTCTTCCGGCTTATAACACAAATACTCGTTCTTCATTGTCTTAAAACACAATTTATATTCACACATTACGGGTTCATCTGTTCAAATTTGTGAAAATACGTGCCCTTATCTACTCATGTTATTTCTTTTATTTTATTCGAATAAAAAAAATTTATTTAACAGAGTTTCCCAATTGTTTGAAATTTGCAAAAATCAACTTGCCACATAGAAGTAAAAAATTAGTTCCAAACCAAGTTTTGCCTTATTTTCAGTAAGACTCCTTGTTAAAAATTTAAGTGCGTATAACTCCAAATCTCTGTCGGAAATCTTAAAACAACAAGCGAAGAGTCTGAGTTATTTTGCGTGTATAATAATTTTGTGTTGTCGATTTTTATGCGATGAATTGGTAGGCCTGGTGGATTCAAGACCGATATGAAAAAAAAACCATTCCAACATAGACACATAAAGGAAAATATTAAAAATTTAAGTATTAAAAAATGCCAATTCAAGTTTGTTTCAGAATTAAATTTTTTTTTTGGCCATGCCGTAGATGAGAAAGTTCTTGCCACCGGTCGAAGCCAATTTTGTAAAACTGTAGAGAAGAAAATCTTTGCACCCCCCTTAAAGGTTAATCTGGTCATTTCGTAATTTTGAATGTTCACTATGTGGTTATTTCATTTCGGAAATTAAGGCTTTATTTCACATATATTTAATTTATATTATTTCATTTTGTTGGAGATTTATTTTGTAATAAAAATTAGGATGTCATTTCATATACAATAATGCTCCAATTTCTGTGGAATTATTTCAGTTTTTTGGTAATTTTCTAGGGAGTTTTTCAAGCCACCTTTCCAAATATTACTTTATTATTCACTAAAGAATTTTTAAAACAACTTAGTGCTAATTAACTGACCTTAGTAGACTAGTAGGTAGTGTACTAGACTCGTAGTGCGAAGGTCCCAGGTTCGAATCCTGCCGCAGAACTCTGGCAGTTTGTGTCTGAAAATTAAAGGGAGCGTACAACAAGCCTTCACTAGCTTAAGTGTATATCGTATGACATGGGCTATCACACCCCTCCAATCAACATAACCTAACCTAGTGCTAATCTTGTTGGCATTACACAAATCAATTTTTGAACTTCCTTTGCTTGTTTTGCATGTGTTAAGTTATTTTTAGAGCTGAGAGGAAAAAGGATAATAGTTGTGAAATCAATTTGTAAATATCGAAAATATTTGCAAACAAGTATATTTTCTTTAAGATTTTTAAAGTGCACATATCCTTTTTTCCATCGTATGTATATACAAAAATAATTTCCAAAATCCTTTTTGAATTTAATTTCGATTTAAGATTTTTTTAAAAAAAGAGAAACTAAAGGGTAAATATTGTAAATTACATCACAAATCAAAATTTATGTGGAAAAGAAAAATAAAATTTTCAAAAATGGTTTTTTGTTCTGATTAACATTTCAAACATTTTAATAGACAAGAAAGGCAACGCCTGAATTTCTACATAAAAAAAAACAATTTAAATTTTTTTTTTTAATTTTGCTTATAAAATTATGTCCTTAATTTACCTAAAACTGATTAGAGTGCCGCAAGTGTTTTAACAAGTATAATCGTATTAACAGTTTGGGAAGTACTTCCTTATACTTGTCAGCAAACACACACAGTCACAAGCTTATATCCGGCTGTGTCAGTGTGGGTGTGAACGTGCGTATATAAAAAAACCAACTTGTGTGTTACTCATATGCCTTTTTACATTTAGATGTGAAAATATCTACGATGACAACTGATAATGGATCGAATTATTTGAAGGCAGCGGAAAAAAAGCATGTTCAAATACCAAACTAACACATTTCTAACACATCAAACCCACACAATCATCTACTCACACCATTCCAACCACACAAACACAATTACTGTGTTAGAATTTTAACAAAAGAAAAATCGTCCTTTTGGCATTTGACACTCAGTCCAATTCGAGTCACACAAAAACAAAAACAACACTAAGTGCCAAGTGGCGAAAATCATTATGAAGATAAAGGATCTGTAATTCTAATACAAAATGGAACAAAGCATTTGTTTTGGTATTCAGAGGACACATTCACAAATGTAAATAAAAAGAGGAAAATAGGATGTAAGAGGAATATTAGTGATAACAAGCAAATACATATTGATCAACTAAAAGGAATTAAAATGTTGCCTATGAAGGCAATAAACGTAAATAACGTAAGTAAACGTGTAGTCTTATTTCTTTCAATAAAATTTACAAAATATTCAAAAATTGAGAGTAAGTTCAAGCAGTGTTTTGATTAAATGGTTCACTTCTATTCCTAAACTAATTTTTAAATAGCCTAATAATACGAAGATAAAGCCATACACCAATGTCTTTACAGTCTTGTAACACAAAGTGTTTCCGTCATACTCCAAAAAAGATTTAACGTCTACGTCAAGAAATAATTTGAACTACTAAAAGTTTACATTTTCTATAGATTCCTTGGAAAAAAATACATTTTCGTGTTCACGTATGAGGGCGAATATATTTCAAAGAAATTTTAGCCTTGTAAAGGCGTTTTCTTAAGAAAAATAAGAATTAAAACAAAATTAAACATTTTCAAAAGCTTTTGATCATTTTAATCATAAACATTACTCGTGTCTTTTACTGCCAACTTTTCCGTAGGGTATTTCAAAGGCAATTCAAGTTCTAAATTATAAAAATGAAGTATCAATCCTTCCGGTAAATAAAAAAGAAAACAGCAGCATCCACATGCTGAATGAAAATCCTTCACATTCGTAAGACATTTGAACTTAAATGGTGCGAGCGGATGAATGAGTGAATGGAAGAAATATTCATTCAATCGGCTCGTGTTCATATTAAAATAGAGAAAAAGCAAAGTTGGAAGTCACGTATGAAAAATACCAACAATGGAAGCAAAACAAACTATTTTATATAAATGATGAATCTAAAGAAATGTTCGAGCCTGAAGGATAGTGTATTTTCATAAAAGCATTTTGTATGAAATTCGCTGGGCGCAGAGGGGTGGGCAAGTAAAGAAAATTTAGCATATGTTTTCCAATAAAAGGAAGAATAAAACATTTTCCAACATGTACGAGAACATGCATGTCTACGAAAGTATGTATTAAATGTTTTGGAAAATAATGAATGATTTTTTGCTAAAATAGAAAATTCAATAGACATAAAAACAAAAGAAAATTGAATTGTTTTGCGTTTTTCTACCAAAAAGAGAAAAACTTTTTTGGCAAATATTTAATGACATACGCAAAAATATTTTAATAGAAGTTTTTTTACTCCAGAATTTGTCAAATAAATGATGCTGTAAAATTATTTGAAGATATTTTTTTAATATCTTTGAAAAAGTAGGGAAAGCTAACGACAACATTTTTAAGTCTTTTCCATGTTACAGATTGACAAGTGTAATTAAGTGGTGGATAGAAGCTGCTCGAGTATTTCGACAACATTAAATTTCATCCAATCATCAATTTCAAATGATATCGGAACACATTTTCCTTATTAAACATATGTCAACCAATTCCTCATTTCAGTTTCAATTTATACTCATCTATTTAAAACTCTTGCAACATGCATGTACTATTGCTTGATCCTATTAAAATTACCTGTCATTGTCCTGAAAATAAATAAGTGCAACCTGTTGTGTAAAACAATCTATTACGGTCGTATCCTAACAATTCCATGAAAACGATACCACCATTTGGTTATAAGTCACACTGTCAACATATAGCAATAGTAAAGCCATCATTACAATCATCCGGAGATATCCCTGAAATACATGCCAACAACAGCAACAGAAAAAAATTCCAAGAAATAATCACAAGTAGAAGCCGTGTCTTTTCTCCAAATACTCACACATTCACATTTTTATTTTCATTTTAAAACAACATTATAACCCGGCATTATTTTTCGACTACAAACGACGAAAAACCCATTACTTGTTTTCTTGGCAGCATCTTCGCTCCGTTCCTTGGGAATGGGACATTTTTCTCTAAATTGCATTTGCTGTCGTTAAAGTAATTTGTTTTATACATTTGAAAACATGGCAAGTGAAATGCATTATTCCGTTCAGCAAAAAACCATTTGACTACATTAAGAATAGGAGAAGGGGTCCTGCAAAAGTTTCAATATGTCCTTTTTTGGATTTTATTCATACGATTTGTATTTTTTGAGACGATAAAACAAATGGAAAAAATTTCAGTTTTGGCTTTAAAATATATTCATATCATTTTGGGGAGTTAATTTCTTTTTCGAACAGAGGCAGGCAAAGATTTTTAATTTGAAGAAAAGTTGAAATTTCAGAAAACTTGCTTACTTAAGCAAAGTTATCATTAACAAAACATTTTGCAAAAACTCTAATTCTTTTAGTTGGGGAAAATATTCTGAAATAATAAATTTCAATATTAATAAAACTTTTTCTAAACAAAAAAAATTGTGGACTTTGGACGCCCTAATCCACATGGGATACAAGAGATTTCAATACATCCCCGAAAAAGTCACTGTTTGGTGTTGATTTTGGGGTAGCGGCCTCATCGGTGTATATTTTTTTTAAGGCGACGATGTCCAGACCATCACCCTCAACATCGAACGCTAAAAGTCGATTATTACCAACTAATAAGTTGGCGTAATTGGCTGATAGCACCTACGCGCTACGTGCTAATAGCTCAGCCACATTTGACATACTGTAGGAGGAATTTGAGGGCGTTATTTGTGGACCGGGGGTTGTATTGATAAGGCAAAACTTGTGATGGGTTCTACTCAATTACACTTCAAGTCGACTTACAAACATCCATGTGGTGATGATCTCGGGATGTTCTTGACGTCCTTCAAACATCGGCGAATTGTGAGAGGCGTCTGTTCCCCTAGTTGGGAAGGCTTTAAGCGGACTTTTGTTCTTATAAAAAGCGGTTGGCTATATAAATGTGTTTTACACTCAGCCAGTCTGTTGACTTAAAATGCAGCCCCATCATCACAATAGGATACAGTAGGCTAATCACCTGCTTATCTAAAAATATACGATCAACGAAACGTCAAGAGGCCCCTATGCTCTTGAAATTATTGCACTGTGGAACTTTTATTTCACAGACAGAAAAAACGTGTTCTAAATTAAAATTTTTTTCTTGTAAAAAAATCGTTCTTAAAGTTTTATATATGAATCATTATAAATCTATCCTGGAATTTTTAAATTAAGAACGAAAATCTCACTTATATCATGTATATATTGACTTTTTGTTGTAAATATTTAAAATGTTTTTGTGGCTGAGGTTTAAAGGTTTTTGTCCAATATAAAAAAAATAATTTTAATAAAATTTAAACAAACAAACAGGATGTAAAATTTAAATATTAAACACTCAAGTCTGTTCCAGTATTGAAATAGAAAAATATCATTCTGCATGATTTTGCTCTAATCCAAAGCCGTTTCGTCCTTAAATCAATGCCATTTTTCTCGAACTTAATTTTTGGCTTTTTCTTCCGAGTCGCTTTAGCACCGCTTTGACATGATTTATTAAGTACGAATGATTTGGTTTTTCTTTTGAGTGTACCACGTCTAGATCCCTTTTCCTGTAACGCTACTGTCACATTTCTTAAATGCATACTTTGTTATACGTCACTTTATTTTTATAGAAATAAAATATATGATCTGTCTTTACTATCTGCATGACATTTAGCCCACACTCCGAAAAGCCCCAACTACCGAAGGAAAAATATTAATGTGTTTTAAGACTTAAGCGTAGAAATGGAAAAGAATGCCAAATGACTTTGACAAGCATATGTATGTACGTAAGTTGTGTCAGCTGTGCCTGCCGCTTGTACACTCTAATGTCTACTGGTTGCAAGGCAATTCACAGGGGAACACCTGTGCATTTGTTGAGAAACTCTGTCGAAAAATTTATTAGTTAAACTCCATCTTTTCTACTTAAATACAATTTAATTTTATAAATTTTTTTCCTCTTTCTGCTATATTTCTTTGTCGCTATTGCTGGTTGAATTGCAAGTGCAATAACAATTGTTGCTAGCGTATACAATGATGCCATTGCTGCTGCTACTGCTGTAGTTGCACAAGTATGTTCTTGTAAAATAATCATTAGTTGACTGTCTGGAAATTTTTGTATTGGCCCTAACGAAAACTGTCAGCTAATGACAGCTGTTTATTTTTATTGTTAGCGCTGACATTTCATTGAATTTTAAATCAAATTATTTGCAATAGTGTTTAAGGAAAGATGTGTTGCAAATGTGGTGGATAATGGCTGACGCGTCCTTTGGTTTATTAGAGAACATTTTTATTCAAATTCAAAACGATACTAAATTAATATTATCCTGACTTTCAAATTGTATCATTTTGGAATAAATGGACTACATATCAATTAAAAAATGCTTCCATAAAAGACATAAGAATGCTAAGATTAAGACCCAGACCAAGACCCATAAACTTGTCATTTCAGAATGGTAGTTTTTTTATTCTTATTCATCGAATTGTAAGCTATTTATTAGGTTGAGAAAAGAAGATTTCTCATCAATCAATTTTATTTATTTCAAATCATTTTATATAAAAAAACATTTTATTTATACATCGATATGTTTGCAAATAATAAATTAAAATTTATTATTTCTCACCGGACATCAAGAAGGGATAAGAACTTTCCCAGGATCCAGATTTCTTTTTCCCTGTCTAAAAGTAGTCAGTTATTTTAATTGAAGAGAAATTGTATTTTCTTCAATATTGAAGGATATAAGCATTTTGATGAAAGAAAATAAAATGGTAAAATCGCAGTAATTCAGATTTTTTATCAAAATTTAATCAAGTTGACTTCCTAGGAACTTGAAAAGATGTAGTAATTGATTCTTGGAAGCAATGTATATATCATTCCTTAAGAATAACATTAATTTTTTGGTGATATAAGTGGTACAAATTATAAATATTCGTACGCATCATAGAAATTAATAACACTGCAACACGGATAATGTTGCCCAAAAATAGCCGAACATTAACACACGACTCATACTATGCATTTCGTCATAAAATTTACTGCATGCAACTTATTTTATTTAAAATAAAAGCAGCATAAGGTGGGGTGGAATATTTAAGAGAAAAAATTTTTGTCAAATATCCTTGCTATAATATTTGCTTCGATATCCCTGCCATCAGCCCTTCAAAGAAGTTGCATGCAACAATTTCGATGAACAATAGCGTAATATAAATCCTGTTCCTGTTGAAATACCATTCTTTTTATACTATTTGCTTCGATACCCCTCCCATCAGCCCTTCAAGAAGTTGCATGCAACAAATTCGATGAAATTCCACGTAATATAAATCTTGTTCTAGTTTGTCAGAATCAGAAATTAAAATAAATAAAAAAAATTTAATTCTCTTACTAATTTCATAAAGGAAGGAAAAATTATTAAATAAGAATGTTATACAGATATCGCTGAAGAAGACGCAAAAGCGTGATGAAATATTGGTTAAATAAATTTAAAATTTTATTTAAAAAATATAATTAGATATTATATCTATATATAACAAATTATATTTATAATATACATATATAAAATAAATTTATTTAACTGAGTTCTACTCTACACTAATAAATTCCAAGCTGTGCTGTACTGAACTCCACTTCATTGATTTATGAGACTCTAACGCGCTCGTCTAGGGCCTAGAGGAGTATTAATCTGCTTTTTCTATACTTTACATACAATTCACATGAAATGTCTCATTTTAGGAATTAAGAAACTTTCTATAGGTTCATTTCTTTATGTTATACCAGTTAAAGTCTTCTTATTGCATATTAAATATTCGTTTTAGTTTCTACAGAGTTAATATTTATTTTAATTTCTAGAAAAAATTGAATTGATAATAAGAAAATGTTTTATCAAATAAAAAGCCTTGGGCAGTACGAATGGACAGATGTAATATAAGGAAATATAGAATACGAGTATGTATGATAAAAGTGATGGACAAAATATTTTACATGCACTACTAGAACATTTTAATTGAGATTTTATAATAAAAGATTAAATTCAATACAGAACAAAGTCTATCTTTAGTACTGAATACAAAATGTGAAGTCATCATAAGGTGGCAGGTCATAATGACACGAAACATGAACATGAAAACATTTTCGAAAGTGTTGTAATGTCTATGGACACTACGACATTATTAATATATGCATTGCTGCACATATACATGTGTTATTAATGTATATGGGAAACCGTAATAAAGCGATGCCCGTGCTTGAATTACTACAGAGGAGAGAACTTTTCCGCCCAACCAAATATTGACTATGCCGGGCATAAAGATTTTCTTCGCTGTAATATATCGGCACATATTTCACTTCGGTTATAGTGTCCATGGACCCTACGATACCGCACGCAATGATATTATGACACTGGATATTATGACATGTCAACAACTAAGCAAAAAATTTTTTAAATAATTTCTGTGATTTTTTAATTTTAAGATTTAAATAAAATTGCACAATTTCACACATTTATCAGATAAGCCCAATTAGGCCACATGAAGAGAAAAATACAACACCAAAAACAATTAACATTCCCATAATTTAGAATAATCTATTATACTGGCAGAATAGAAAAACATAAATAATTGTCAAAAAAAAGATGAAGGATAAACCAAAATGTGATATGAACAATACCCAAGAATTTTTTATTGGATGATTGTCTATAATGGAAGAGCAGTTAAAAACCGAATGAACAATCGCCCAAAAAAAAAGTTTTGGGAAACTTAATATTTAACTCGAATTCATCAATAAAGTGCCCAAAGTCAGTAAACAATCGCCTAATTTTTTACAGCAGTTTTGAGCGACCTTTTCCTGGGGGACTATTTGCATAGTGTCGACTAGCATCTGAGTCAATTTATGGTATATATGTTAAAAATATTATAATAATATAATGCAACAATTTTGTTATTTGTCCTGGGATTAACTGTCTATATATCCGACACTGCATTGATGATAAACAACTCATCAGTAGACTTCAACCCGTTTACAAAGCATTCATCCCTGAGTTATGCTTACGTAAAAACTACCAAATGCAATATGGGAAATCCAAAAAATCACAATGGTAACAACAATCGTTATTATAACAATAAAATTAAATTACAGTAAATTTTTAATAGAGAAGCTTAAAAAATCGATTAGCAGCTTTTGAATATATTTTCTTTTTTCATATCTTATTTACAACTTATTCATTAGATGTTATATTTTATATACTGCCTAAAACAAACCCAAAGCAAACAAATTTACAACAAACTTTTAAGTGCATGATAACTTTTCAACATGACTGTATAAAAATGATGGTTCCTTTTTAACTATTTAAAGTACGTATGCAATTGCGAGCTTACGAGTATGTGTATGTGTGACTGTGTGTGCTTACCATGTAATAATATGTTTATATTAAAATTTTCGTATGCAAAAAGGCCATGCATGTCCTTCTGGCAATCCTTTTTACTTATTGTTGATTTTAGAAAAAAAATCAAAATTAAAAAAAATGAAATTGTGCTTTTTTTTATTTTCTTATGAACTGCTAATTCAAACAAGAAGGCAATTTATCATAGAAAAATATTTGACAATAAAGACAAGTAAAAGATAATGATGTTATTTATATAAACACATACACAAACACTTACCATATCCATGTACAATGTGTGTAAAAATATCCTTTACAGTAGAAAAGAAGACAAGAAGCTTATTTTACGCTTCAAAAACTCATGTGGACACAAACATACAAGAATACAAAGAAATACATCATACAAACAAACACGTGTACAGAAGCTGATGCACACACATACATATTTACCCACATCCATGGAAATTGGCATATGTGTATGTATGTATGTATTTAAAAATGCTAAGTATGAATGCAATACGGACGGAAGTGCATCTGGGAATATAAATAATAAAGAAGAATAATATTTGTGAGTATGTTGACTTAAGTTTGCAATATGTTAAAGGAATACGAAAAGGACATTCGTTACTGCCAACACAACAACAAACAGCAACGGCAACGGCAACGACAACGATAATGGCAACGGCAACAAGCACATCAACATTGTTCTCAAACAAAGGCATGCCAAAGAAAACAAATAGACATTCTCTTTGCCAAATCATAATGATGCATAACCAGCTCTGAATAGGATAAGAAATCTTTATAAATATATAAAAGGATATAAATGTATTTGAAAGCACAATTACAAAGAGACTTTAATAAGGGGCCTTTTAATAAAAACTCTAATTTAAAGGCATAAAAGTCCACAAGCATCAACTCAAAGTTTTAAGACCCTCATTATACTTTATTCTGAGCTTAAGCCATTATTAGGCTCCTATTGAGGACAAGACGTACAGGTAAAAATAGGTATGGATTTTAAACAATCTAAAATTGCCTTATTTGCTAAACAATGACTCAATTCTTATCTGTCGTAAAAAGGAAGTAAACAGTAAAATTTTATTCAGGACTGAATCCTTTTATTTCGTCAAAAGAAAACAACATAGTCTAATGGTAACATTTTTTAATACTATTAGATTCTTAAAGTTTTTTAATTGCTAATAAAGCGATCGAAGTTTATAATTCAAAATACAGTTGAAAGGTGAAGATCACGAACTAGAGGAAAATGCTTTGCATTAAATCAAAATATTCAATAACGTATCAAACCCAATCCAGTCCAGGCTGATTAACTTGGAGTTTGCGGCATTTGAAACCCGTTTTGTTTAAGAGGTTTTCTCGAAATTTGTGACAGTTGTAAAAATGTATAACACTCTTTAGCAAATGGATAGTGAGTTTACCCTACAAACAACTCGGTACGATCGAAGCAGTATAACAGTTTTGTTATTTGCACTCTACCTATCTAAGTATAAAATATATTTCTTAAAAATTTATAAAATTATAACAGTTAAAAAATGTGTTCGCCTTGCATAAGTTGTCCTTTAAAAAATCCTTAGTGATTATTTAATTGTTTTCCTCAGTACGACGGTATTCAAACCAAAACATCTTTTTGCAGCATAAAATCTAGAGGCACCGTACAGTTTTTTGTCGGTATAACAGCTATCAAATCTTAAAATTTATTTAGCAGTGCCAAATATTATGACAGTTTTATAAACGTTGTTATTTTGTATGTATAAATTTTCTACAGAAAATTTTTATTGTGGTAAAAAAATAACCGCAATAAAAATTTTTTAAAAAATATGATGTCAGTATAACAGTTTTAAACTAAAATTTATACTCTGCTTAAAAAGTATGTTTTCAGTTGAACAGTTTTCCACAAAAATTGTCTTCTTTACTTTAATTTATATTATTTACACTAAGCATTTTGTCATTACATTAGCTGCATGAAACTGTACCTATTCGCAAATATAAGGTAGAGTTATGCAGTTGTAATATAAATGTTGTAAGAAATCTTATAAAATTTCATATGCTGCCAATTTTGCTACCTCATTTGCTTTAATATTCCTCTTATCAGCGAATAAAGGAAGTTGTGTGCAAAAAATTTTACAAAAAAATCCAGAGTGTAAAGCAAACCAAGTGCTATTGTAAAAATAAATTGAATTTATTTATTATAATATTTATATTCCTGAAGGATACCCCCAGGGGTCTTTGAAATATTGCATTAGATAAAATTGTTTGTTATAAAAAATTTACGTAAAACTCAGCAATTAAAATTTTTTATAATATCACCCTTTTCTAGAAATGAGTTTCTTAAACATTTATAACAGTCGCAGAAATACTTCCTCGAATCATAAAAACATAATAAGAAAACTACATTTGTCGAAAAACTTTCTTAAGTATAACAGTCTTCTAACGAAAAAAAATTTGTCAGTATAACAATTTTCTATTAAAATTTTTTTGCACTGTGAAAGCTTTTCTAATTGCTATTATGACAGTTGTTTTAATACAAAATATAACATATTTTTCTACTAATAGTGTTTTATAAAAAAATACCTCGCGGCTGATTAAATGTTTTCTACAAACATTTACAATTAAATTTCTTTAAAAAGGCCCTGGTGTATTAAACCAACAAAAGCTGCTTTTCTTAAGCCAATTTCCAGCTACTGACAAACTGGCTTAACAAACCATACAATAATCAAAAAATCTACAAAATAAAAATATAGCAAATAAATTTATAAAAAATATTATAATTTAAGGTCACTTGATTACAGAAAATGATTTTAAAAAATATCAAATAAAAAATAATGAAATAAATATAATTACTATACTGCAATAAATACACTTGATACACTCTCACAAATAATGCCAAATAAGCCAAATGGCAATAACTACACCCAAAACCAAGTCCATGGGCAATACCAATTTGCCTCTCTGAGACTCTTCGATACGAGCGTGTTCTATAATACGACGAGCACAACGAAGCCACTGATTAATTGAAATGGCTTCGGGCGAGGAAAATTCATACTCTTCCTTAACGGAATTATGACTATGCGATGATCCTGCGGAGCCTGTGGAAGCAGCTTTCGCCAAAAGTGTTACACTTTTCGAGTTGTTCAGTTTCAATTCTATTGCATCCCAAGTATAATAATTCTTAAACGCTAAACGACGTTTACGCACTTCGGTGCACAACAGGCACTGGTCAAAGAGGAAAACTTTCGAGCGGAACTTTTTCCGCGATCTATGATTGTAGGCATCGAATTCAGTCGAACGTCTAAAAGATCCCATCGCTTGAATATCCAGCTGCAAAAAAAATGGGAAAATAATTCTTATTCGTTTGAGATTGAAATTGAAATTAAAATTTATATTAAAAACTTGCCTCTGGCATTAATTCATCTATAGAAAGTATTTCTTCAGACTGATTCACCACTTCCAGAAGACGGCGCATGCGTGTTTCTAATTTACATAATGAAGCCAACACCGGCTTACAGTTGATTGCATTTTTATAGAATTCCTAGAATTTATTTATCAACAAAAATAAATCATTTCAAAACAAAGGCAAATGCGAAATAGACCAATTTAAAAATCTACTACAAATAACACAATAGTTGAAATCACTTTTAGTAGTATATTTTAATTCTAGGATATATGATATACATTTTTGTCCGATTGGGTGAGCATCCTCACAATTTAAAAAAATTTTTATGTAAATTGAAAAATAAAATTTTTACCAGGGAACATCATGTTGAAGCAGTCTGAGCTCATAAAATCATCTGCTTTTTGGAATAAATTTTCTAGTCAATTCAATCATTAAAGTTTTATTTAGTTGATCGTTATCAAAGCCAACGCTGACATTTTCACTGACGGCTGCCGACGCCATAAAAATTCATAGGCACTGCTCCCCAAAATATTTCGACAAACAATAGACTCAATTATATTGACATCAGGGGTGGAATATGTTTTTTTTTCGCATTATCATAAGGCTACAACCAATATCTGTTACATCGTCAGCAGAAAAAAAGTTAATGGATCATAATTTGTAAAATTTTTTAACAAACAAAAATTTATAATAATAATTTATTGAATTCACTAAAAAATCCCATTCAAATGATTAATTATTATAGTTTTTTAATTTATAAGATTTTACTTTTAATCATATAAAAATGTAGAAAATCCTGAGAGCAGACGAACACATGCATATTTAAAGTTAAATCCTTAAGAAGGTATTTTTTAATTATTTGAGTGTAACATTTATGCGGTAACTAAATCAAAATCAGTTCTGCCATTCGAGATTTAATATACCACAAATAGACACTAAAGTATGCAGATATACTTGTCGCTTGTGAAGCACAGGAAGCGTTTCGTTAATGTCAAATGACTCAGTATAATACAACCATGATAATTTTTAATACAAAAAAAAATTATGATAGCATAAACTTTTCCATCCCTGATTGCTTTTAGAAACGCATACCAGACGCGTATATTCCTGAAAACTTACTCTTATATTCTGCACGAAATTGCAGCATATATCCTAGACTTGCTAGATCTTAAGGGTCTACAAGGGCAGCTGACAACCTTGAGTGACTTCCGCCAATGGAAAATAAATCTTTAAGTATTGCTTTAAGCGATTCGCAATGAAAAATTATTAAGGAGAAATGCACTTACTGCAATTAGCTGCTGCAACAGGAGGGGATATCGTGTCAGTCTTTGTATGGGTTGTACTAGGAAACTATCAATCCCTAAGCGATCGTTGATTGTATTTTGATAATTCTGTTTAAAAGAAAAATCTTATTATTATTATTATTTTGTAAAATACTTTATTTAAAAATTAGAGGCTTTTACCTGAAAAAATTCTCGATTCTCTCTACGCAAATCCAAAGATGTCTTCTTGTGCATGGTGAAGGTCACGTAGCAATAGAATCGATGTTTCTGCAATTGAATAATAGGAAAGTATTAATATTGATTATGGGGCATGCGGCCTTTCAGTCAATTCAGCTGCATATACAATTAAGGTTTATTGCCTATAATATCCTTTTTAGATTTGGCTCCGGTTCACAACCATATATTTATGCTTGAAATGAAGCTGTAGTTCCATGTAAATTTTCTTAATTTGAGAGATGTCTATTTGATCTTGTTAAATGACATATGACATAAAATTAATACATAAACAATCACACTCCTACATAATTTGTTTAATTTTCCTTTAGTTTCGTAAGTATTTTGTTTAAAAAAAAGTTCAAAAAACTGAAAACTATCGTGTTGGCTATTCTGGCTCTTAAGTTTTTCAACCAAATGTATTCCAAGCAAAATAATCATATTTCACTAAAATCCATTGACATATTTTTAATTTATTTGCATTTTAGTGATGATATGGAATTTAAACATATTCCTTTAAAGGGGGAAATACAAACCATGAAACTGCTAAGGATTGTAGACCAATCAGTGTGTCTTCGTTTTTACTGAAAACACTAGAAAGACTAGTTGAAATATACGTCAGGGATATCTTTTACGTAGACAACTTATGTGGGGCACAGCATGCCTATCGTAGCCTTACGTACCCGTAGTGCTGCTTGCACTACACGAAGTTATTGGTACCATGTATGAAATTTTTGATAAGAGTGAATATGCTATGGCAACTTTTTTGAATGTAGAGGATACCTTTAATAACGTGAATATATCTTTGATTATTACCACACTTTGCAAGACTGATGTGGGCCACACGATCACGGGTTGGACGGTAGCTGTACCCCACAGTGTGCGGTTCAATCACCACTCCAATACCAAGAGGATTTTATTATAAATAAAATACTCATGGTATTGGATGATGTGTGTATTCATAAAATAAAGAATATTGCTTTCCTGATCAATACTTCACCCTACATGGAAATTTCAAAGAAAATTGCATCAACTTAGATCTCTTCGATCCATGCCACCATGCAACCATTTGAAGGATCTCATATTTCATATGAAAATAGAGTTTCCTTAAAATACCAAATACCGTTTTTTATTACTTTTTATAAACGACCTAACCTTATTCGAGGACCATAAAAACATTTGTAAAATGATCAGATAAATATTATATTTCTTTAATAAAATCCCAATTTACAATTTTCCTTCTTTAGTGCACAGTGTCTTGACATAATGTTGTAGACATTCTATAATTTTTCTATGCAAATTTTTATGGCCAAATGCTACTTTTTCCCTTTAATGTAAAAATAAAACTTATAACTTAATTTATTGTTAAGGCAAATACAAGTCTTGCACAAATGAAATATGTTAAATATATTCATAGATACTAAACACACGCACACACGTACATGCATACGTATTATACACAGTGAGAAGCAAAACAGCATAAAAAATCACAGCTTGGGTTTGATAAAATCGAAAGTTGAAAGTATTTATGAATTAATATATATGTATGTATATAATAGTTGAACGGCAAAGTAACTTTTATAAATAATTATTCTTCGCTTTTTATTTATAAGAATATTTGATATAGAATAGTTGTCTTTTACATTTTGACTTAAATACAATTGCTAACTACACGAAATTATAGCTTTTTCTTATATAATGATTTTCTATTCAAAAATACTCTTTAATATATTTGCGTGTAGATCTATTATTTATTAAAATTCTAGTAAAAAGCCAAAAATTATGCACAAAGAACTTCCTCTTGTATTAGAGATTTCTGTATCAGAATTGAAAGTTTTCATAGAGAATTATGTGTCAGTATAATAATTTTTGTATAAAAAATGTTCCTTTGTGTAACCCTTTCATATATAGCTTCTTCTTCTCTATAAGTCCCTTAAATGAAGATATTAATTATTATATATAAAACAACATTAGACTATTCAACTATAATGTACGTTACTATAGGAATAAAGCATGTATCCAAGCAAAAGCATGACGTTATAGGAGGGGGAGGTGGCTAACCCCCATTTGAAATAATTATTAATTATTCTATATTTAGAGAATAGTTTTACGTTACTACGGGAATAAAGTGTGTATTTGAGCAAAATCAGGGAGTAGGACAGGTGTCTCCCGTACAAAGTGGCTAAAAGTATCCTATATTTGAGGCAACTACAATGTTTGTGGGTATTACTTTGAAGACAAAATGTACTGTTAGGCATAAAGCTACTTAAATGGGAGTAGCGGAAAAGTTACCCCTCTACAAGCACATTATTATTTTCTCTCATTTGGAGAGCTGCAATAGTGGGATAACTTATCGTATTGTAGCTTTCGGAAACAAGGGTCTTAGCGGAAAATCCTAATCTTCCATACACTTATGTGTGTAGCTTTACTTATAAATGTTTGTTTTATTTTATGACAATGGGGTAAAGAAGCAAACCTGGCATGGCTAGTGAATATATAGAACGATTTCTTGTCCTATAATAGTTTTCCGTTGAATTTTTAAGATTATACAATCGTTCTCTGCATGAAAATATATAAAGCAGTTTTTTTTCATATATAACAGTTTTCTATTCAGTGATATTTACTCAACACAATAGTGTCTCCTTAAGGACGGTTCTGTCAATGGTAGTTTTTTATTAAAATCCATTTTATTTTAAAGCTATTATTTAATTTTTAAACTCTTATATTCTACCTTAATAAATCAATAATGTTTTTTTATAACACTTTCGATCGCCACTGTGCCACCATTCTGGTTTGCTGTCATATTCGAAACAGCATTTAAATATATCTACACACATACGAGGAAGTATGTACATGTGCATCTAGGGCATATGCTCCTATATTTATATGGATACAATTACAGATATTTACGCATCTGTGTGGGTGTGTTACATATTTAAAATACATGTGTTAAGATAACAGATTTATTGCTTACCATACACAGTTCAAGCCTTCGAGGCAAAAACAATGAAAAGAATTAGAAACATAAATATTGACAATGTGTAGGACAACTTGTATGGAGAATGTGTAGGCATACGACTTCTCCTCTTTAATTTAAATCACAAAATCTAACATAACCAACCAACAGCAATCATCAGGTAGTTATGAAAATAAGTTTCAATACTTTGAACAGGACTCAGTAGAAAAATTGTTAAACTGTTTAAAATATATTTGACGCTTGGTATACAAATACGAAAATTTTGAAGTATGTCCTGTTTCACACACATCAAGTTTTCTTGATCAAGTTTCAATTCAGCTGGGAGAGCGATAGGGAGAGTATGTATTCCTTTCTTTATCTCTCTCCCAGCTGAATTGAAACTTGATCAAGAAAACTTGATGTGTGTGAAACAGGACTATAGGTATGCTTTTTGGATTAGTTCAAATAAGCTTTTAGGAAAATACATATTTTTTTACAAAATAACCTGAATATTTGTTAAGATAAATTGGAATATATCCTTTGAAAAAAACACGGTTGACCTTGCAGACTACCCTGTGAACTTTTTGCGAATATCAAGTTCAAACAGCCCGAACATTTTGGAATTTTTGCCTCAATTGAAAATTATTCGAAAATTTTGGTCAACTTAAACGATTTTGATTTTGAAATTTTCCATTAACCATATCTCTCAAACCGACTGAAAAATTTAAATTTAAGGTATTCAGTGCAGCTTTTGGAGTCTATCAGCCTGGAGGTTATAGATTTGATTAAAATATATTGCGCACTTCTTTGAAAGTTTCTTAAATTTGTCTTGCCTTATTTCCAACTGTGACTCCACTTGAAACATTATTTTCAAAACTACCAATATATATGTACTCGCATTTAGTTTGAAAGTTTACAAATGAAAATAATTTTAAATGAAAGTTATTATATCAGGTAAAATCGCAAATTCAAAAGAGTATCATTTTTGAAATAAATTAACAACGAAATACATTAAATGCAATACAAAATAAATAAAAATTTTTATGCAAGGAAAAAATTAGCACAATTAATTTGAAACCACGTTTGTTACTACGACGCAAATTACTTTTTATTTTGCACATTTTTTTATTATTTCAAATATAATTATGTATGCAATGTATAACCCTTTAACCAATATTTTTTCACTGGAATTTTTTCTCTAAAAAACAAATTTTTATTTTACTTTACTTTATTTTGTTTTTTTTTTTGTTTTTTTAATTCATGTGTCACACACCTTAAAATTGGAGTGTGTGTTTTGAGTTTAACGTAAAATGAAATAAATTGGCAAAGAGCTCAGGAAATTAAATAAACACAGTGGAATTCTTTTATAACGTATAATGAATAAGCCATAATAAACTAATGCATATAACGAAATACTTGTCCGGTACCTATAGTTTTGTACAAATATTGCATAAAAAACCCAGTGAAAAAAACGGAAGTTAAAGGATCGCTTAGTGCATATCTTCGACTTACTCGGATGCAATTGATTAAATTTCAATTTAAAATAGAAATTACTTTTACAAATTTGTAAAATTGGTATTTAAAATACTTAAATTGTATTAAAAAAAACTACATTTATTTCCTTAAATCTACATAAAAGTAATATTGTTGGCCTTTGGCTTCAACAAGGATTATATGGCAATAATAATCTTTCAATCCTTCGTTTTTCACCAACAATTCATAAGAAAATTAAGAAATTTACCTTAAAAATTTTCAATTAAATTTTTGCAGTACTTTTAAAAACGAAAATCTTTTGCAGCAATAAAATTTATCATACCTCAGTTTTGCGAGACCTTCCCGAAATGCTCGATCTATATAACCTCCTACCTAGTCAATGGCCCAACCAGTAAACGGCCCCTTATCATATATAGACCACTCAGCAAACCCAGCCGCCATATCATCTCCCTGTACGGGCGTACATATTCACATATAGCGGTATGGATATTCTCTCGAAAACAATTAGAATATACGCCTAGGACCTTAAAAGACTGAATTCTCTATCAGTTACTCTCTACCTTCTATATCTTTATCTCTATTTTTGATATGAGACGCTAAAAAATATATTTTATTCTATATTTTTAAAGGACTTAATGGAAACTTTTTACAAAAAAGTTACGATCTTTTTTTTTTAAATGTAAAGGTCCTATTGCGACATCTTAGTTATTGATCTTATTTAACTCTTTTAATAAAATAATATCTCGCAGTACTTGTATAACAGCAATGGCTCTGTCATTCGCATAACCCAGGCCCAAAAAACAGATGTAAGTTAATGACATTGCAACCGTTGGCATAACATAAGCAGATTGCAACATGTGTTTACTAGTTGTAAGAAGTTGTGTGTTTGTTGTTGTACGAAAGATTAAAAAGTTGTGATTTTTTTCTAGTTGTATAACCCGGTTGCACAGTTAATGGGCATGACGCAATACACTATTCCCATTTATGCATTATTTTCGTAGTGACCGAATTGTATTTAAATAATATTGCATTTTATATGTGAAAATAATAAACATTCGCAATGACATCCGATGGTACAATTAGTAAAAATTATTTATTTAAAAAGTAAAGTTTTACCATCAGATTGTAAATTGTACTGTAAATTGTATTGTATGCCATCAAAATGGTCAAATTGATTGCCAGACGAGCTGTAATAATGAGGTCGCAATGTCTATTGCTCAGATTATGGTTACATATTTACAATTAAATGAATAAAATAATTTTAACGATCTCACCCCAAAAATATTTCTTTATCATGACATACAATTTACATTGTAAGTATGTGAATATGCATTAACGATACTCCATCTTAATTATACAAATTATTACTCAAAACAACAAAAAAAATTATGAAAATAACAATTAACAATCCCAAATAAATCACAAACAATTTAAATTCTGTTGCCACGATCAACTGAGAGATTTTTTATAAACTAACCAGACCTCAGGGTATTAAAAAAAAAACATTGCGTTCTTAATTTAAAATAATCATTTAAACAAACATAACAAAAAAAAAAAATAATAAAAATTAACATGACGTCAGTTTTAAGTTTTTACGAGAAATGTTTTTGTTTATTTGACGGCTTAAGAATCCCATTGAATTTATATACATTTAAATAATTTTTGATGACAGAGAGAGCCAAATAATAGAGCGAGAAAGACAGGCATGCGGCATTTATATACAGTCTATTCTCGATAGTTTGACACTCGTTAAGTCTCCAAATCGATTGAAATTTTTTTTACCGATCTCTTTGAAAATAAAACTTATGTCATATGTACTGCCCTCGGTAGTTGGTATTTATAGGAATGGCCTTTTACATATCACAGTTGGAACTCTCTACGCTCTAGAACTTGAACTATTTTAATGCGATAATGTTTGTGTAAAAAAATTACATAATTTCCTTAAGTTGTTGTTTATTATTTTCTGCTTCTTCCGCAGTTAGCGATAATAACAGTCGAGGCTAAAAATATAATTTCCCTTTAAATAGAACTCGTAGTTTATGCACTTACAGCCTTATTCAAAAAAAAAAACTTAATTGAGGTTTGAAGTTCACATTAGTTACCAAAGACTTTAAGGCTAACAAACCTATGTTAAAAAATCCTATTCAAAAACAGTACTTTAGCTAGTGTATGCTTTAATAAATTTTACATGTTGATACTGGCAACACCATCATTCTCTCTTGTCTCTTTGTAGTTAACGATGCAAAACAAACGAGTATTACTCATCCGGATAGTCGGATATATTGATAATGTTTTGCATAGTTTTAATAAAAAATGTAATTTTTCGTTATTAAAGATGTAAATTAATATGTATAGTACATAAAAAACATAAACTAAATAAATTTATCGCAATGTAAAATAAATACGCCTATTTTTTTGTAAAGGTTTTAAACCGATTACTTGAAGAACGAGCTTTGTTTACTCGTTTTGGTTGTATGTATATCACTATAACGTTTTGTATATTTACATTATTTTGCTAAGAAACATAGATACTTACATACATACGAGTATGTTAATTATAGAAAAAACACCCTTAAAAAGCATTGGAAGCAAATTTCGTTCTACAGATAAGCAATGAGAATAATACCAGTGAAAAAAGGAAAAAAGGAATTACTTTTAAATTATTTAAAACTTTTTAATATTAATATTATGTTTTTTGTTTTGGTAACCTAGTCTGCATTAGTACAAACGTTAAGTAAATTAAAATAAAACCAATTCCTTATTTGATTTACATTGCAATATTTGAACTAGTATTTGTTTTATTAATTTTATTTGTTATTTTTTGATATTACAAGAACTTAAAAGGATGTACATATGTATTTAAATAAATATTTCTAAATAAAAAACAAAATAAAATCAAGATATATATATGTATGTCAATATATGTTTTCCTATTATGTATTTTAATTTAATTGGTTTTAAAAATATTTTTCAATAAATGCTCTAAGTATAGCATTTTCTTGTAATATTGCACGGCATCACCACCAGTTTTCTAAATTTTTATGTGGCAGACGTTAATTGCGGCACGTTCTAAATAAAAAATTACATTGGAAAATAATTTTCACATAAAATAAAAATTAATTTTACCAATTCTGTTCATTAAATTTAATATATCCATTTTTTTTATTTCACAAATCCACACAATTTCAAATATTATCAATAATTTTGTTCACAAAACTTTGTTTGTCAAAACAATAAAATATTTTAACATCGCTTTAAAGTAGGTGAGTAGCTGCTTTAAATTCTTTAATGTTAAAGTTGGTTTAAAGTACGTGTGTTAAGCTAATAATCGTTTTTGAATGAAACTTTAAGGAATTTTGCTTAAAGTTGGTTTACCAACCTCTGTTAAGTTTTTTTGAATAAGGCTGTTAATGTTTTTCAAAACTCAGTTGGGTCGAACTTTGGTTCGTTTAAATTTGTCTACCGTTAAGTTTCAAATTATCGAGGGTCGACTGTGAAACTATTGACACACAGATAGAATGTTTATTTATGCAAATAAACTTTATGTACACATGTTTAAAAGAATCGTCTTTCTTGTTAATTATATAGATATATTTTTATTGTTAAATATGTATTTGTTGAAATGTATGTGTGTTCTTATATAAAATATCATGTTTGTATGTATGTAACTTTATACAGAAATACGAGCTTAAGTAACATGAAATAATTAATATGTGCACACATTTTCTAGATTTAGTTGTTTAATGACTGAATTATTTAAATTTAGATCAATTATTAATTTATTTTATATTGATTTTTTTTTCATTATACATATGTATGTATATGTACATATGTATGTAAGTATATTTATATAAAGAAATTTAAAATGAAAATTGTCATTCATAAAAATTATTAATATTTCAGTTAAATGACTTCATAAATGTTTACTTTAATTTCGGAAAATATATTAAATAAATATTAAATAACAATTTTTTTGTTAATAAAGTAGCATTTATAGTGGTGGCAATTACAATAGACACACAACAGTGTTTTCCATAAATCTTAAAATTTTTATTCATAAACTAAATTATCTACTAATTTTTAAAACTTATTGGGATTGTACTCATAAAATATTTGAGCTTTTAGAAATTTAGCTGTTCGTATGTCGGCATTTCATTGATCATTAGACCAAATCGTCAGTAGAGTTCAACCTGTTTATGGCAAAACAAACAAATACAATACGAGAATTCTCCATCGCATATGAATATTACAAAATATATAATCATAGTAGGTTTACAATGCTTTCATACAAAAAGCAGAACAAACAATTATACTCGACATGAGTCTACTTTATTTTTCATGTTTACAATTGAACGCTCTTTGGTTGACATAAACTTTGCCGCCAGGAGAGAACAATTTGACCCTGTTAGACTTTTTCTTGTGGGGTTTTTTTGAAGTCGCAGGTCTATGCAAATGAACTATAATCCAAAGAGGCCTTTAAAATTAACATAACATGGGTCAAATTCGGCCTAAATTATGTGCCAGAGTCATGCAAAATTGGGCATTCCGTATGCGGTCCACCCAGCGAAGTTGTGGCGAACATATAATTCGTAGATAATGGCATCGATAGGCCTTTCTAAAGAATTAAAAAAATCAATTTTGTTTTATTTAAATTTAACGATATAAAGCACTGAATGAAAAACCCTTTATAACCACTATGTTTAACGTGCCAAATATTGGTCATGCTGGAAGTCAACCAAAAATATTTGGTTTATTTATATTTTTTTAATTTTTTTCTTTTTATCTTCGAAACTTCTTAAGCAGGTAAAATTTTTTATTAAAGCTCATAAAGTAGTTGATATACTGACAGCAAAAAGGAATGAATGTTATGCAAAAAATAAGCAAAATGATAACAACAAAATATGTGTATGTTCAAAATAAAATTTCAAAAATTGACATTGAATTAATAAAATATTAACTAACAGCCTCCGTATAGAAAATGTTCAAAAAGCCATTAATCAAATTTGCTTCAAGTTAAAAAATAAAAACAACAAAAAGGAAAAAATAGATTTTTCTCATTTTTTTATAAAATTTTGTTTGCCGTTGAGTACGACCATTAAGAAAGAAAAAAATTTTATTTATATTTTTTGTTGTACCATTATCATCACAAGAAAATTCACATTGAGTGATTCATGAAAAACACAGGAGTTTTCAAAAGAAACATAAGTATTTTCAAAATTTATTATTTATTTATTATATTATTTTGGCAATTTTCTTCTTTTTTGTAAAAAAAAATTAAATCGGCTTTTTACGTCGCACACCTTAAAATATCGCAATTGAAGTCAAGACCACGTTAAGGTGTGATTTGTCTTTTAAGCAATTTATGTCAGTGTCTGTCTGTCTATTCGAATTCAATATTAATTGTAGCATTTGCTGTCCGGCATACTAATAATAAATGAAGAATGGAAATTGATCAAATATTAAAACAACTCAAACGCAAAATTAAAATTTAAATAATTTTATTGGCTAAAAATTTTTTTTACTAAATAACAAAAGCAAGACTTTTAATACATTTTCGAAAATAAGCACCTACTTAAATTTTATAACTATATTCAATAGAAAAAGTCAATAAATTTAATTCGCATAATATGTGTGTATGAGTATATATATATATATATATATATATATATATATATATATATATATATATATATATATATATATATATATATATATATATATATATATATATATATATATATATATATATATATATATATATATATATATATATATATATATATATATATATATATATATATATATATATATATATATATATATATATATATATATATATATATATATATATATATATACATGTTTGTATGTTAATGATATTTTTAAAGTTTTTCATACCCCGTACAACATTTTTGTCGAGTGAATTTTTTTCAAGCAAAGCTTGTTGATAATTATTCCAAAAAATATGCATAAGGCCGAAATTTCATAAACATGTAATTTAAAAAAATAAGCAAATCTTGAATAAACTCATAAATTGAGAAATATATTTATAGATTTTATGAGAATTTTCAAATAGAATCGATCCTAAACAATTTGTTTTGAAAAGAATACAAAATTGATCTTTTTTCAAAAGTTAGTTATACTTAAGCCAAGTATAACAGTTTGTGCCACGATTTCACAAGCCTAAATGAGATTAAAAATGTAAAAAGCTGCCATTTTTACAAAAACCAAAAAAAAACTGTAGGATAATATCGCCCTTTCCATGTCCAACTATTGAATATGTGAAATTAATTTTTTCAGAGCAAGGCAGTTATCTGAAAACTAGTGAGTGTACCTGAAAGGATTGAAAGCTTATTCAGAAAAATGCAAGAATTTGCCTTTTTAGAAATGAACTGAATTTATTTCGCAATTGGGGACACACATTTACGTCCTCCAGAAAAGTACGATTTGCACATTCGATAGTTGGACAAAGGTGGGGATGATATTAACGTAGCGTTTGAAAGAAAGAGCATAGGGCCATGAAAGAACACAATACACTCACACTTTTTTACTATTATTTTATGACAAAAAAGTAAACAGTGTTGCCTATTGAAAACATTTATATAAAGTTTCATGATTGTGATATATAATAATTATAAATTCAACTTGTTTTGTTTATATATAGGAAGAATTCTAATATATTGCCCTAAAATTCTATGCTTTTAGTACAGAAATCTCAGGAAAATATATACAAATAAATATTGATTACAATGCATTCCCTTAAGATCAATCTGATTAATGCTCTTGGTAACTCTGAATGAGTTTTGACGGTCTTCTTCTTTGTTCAACTCTAGAACAAGATCAATTTTAGCAATAACTTTCCTCTTTGGTGAGACTTTGAAAATTAAATTTCATTTTCCTGTGTTAAACTTTAAGAAATTTACATGAAATTATTTCTTTCAAGTTTTTGTTGATAATATCTATATGCAACTGTCAAGAAAAAACTTTCCTGTGTAAATGCAGCATAAGGAATTTCACCTTATTATATTTAAGCATTTTTTAAATTCAAACAAAATTCAAAGCAAAATTCTTTGTAGCAAAAAAATATACTAGACCATATTTCTTAAGAAAAAAAAAACTTTTTACAAAAATTTCGAAGAAAATCTAGTCTTTAGTAAGGAAAGATGAAAATTCAGCATAAAATCAATATCAGGCAATAAAATCCATTTCATCAAAAACTATTAAAAAAAATATTTTTTAATCTAAAAATTTTGCTTTTTAATTGTTGCGAGCTTCTTCAATCTAGTCTCGACAATATTTAAAAAAATTCAATATGATGCCATCGAAAAAAATAATACTGACGTTAATATAAAGGCGGACTAAGCATTTTCTTGCCCCTACCGAGTTATGAAAATGAAATGGAAAAACTATGTATAACAGTTTAAAATAAAAATATTTTTTTATATATAATAAAAATTTTAGCCTTAAACTTACAGCGATTACAATAATTTCAATGACGTCTTTGTTCATTTGCAAACATTTCCTTTTTTTAACAAAATAATTAAATTGAAATAAATTTTTAAGAAATAAACAAACCGTTGGCAATATTGTTTAAAATTTCTTTAGAACTCAAAATTTTTATATTTTAATATTAAAAGTGGCATTGCCATAAAACACAATTTAATCAATTCTGAATTCGAACAATTGTTTAATAATGATAAAAAATATTTTATTGTTTATTCGCTCCATAATGAGTATGAATTAATTATGCCCAATGCCTTTTATTTCCAATCAGTTCGCATTTGCACAAACGTTATAACTGAACGAAACGAAATTGCAAAAGGGTGATAAAAAAGAATTTTGTTGACTAGTGTACTGTCAACATTGAAACAATTCAAAGCGTTACTTGAAATTGAAATTTTGTAAAAAAGTTTTTGACTATATTTTTTGAAAATTACTTTGAATATTCTGCCATTTATAAAAGTTTTTCTGCATATTGGCCTGTTTGAGGTTTTTAGCCACTTCATATGCTTAAGACTTCGCTGATGCTTATCTGTAGAACTTTAAAAACATTTTTAAAATTTTAGAAAGTTGTACTTTTCTACAAGTATTAGAAATGTGGAAAGTTCAATGAATTTTCTATTAAAGAATTCTCAATCAATTTGTGGTAATAAAATATATTTAGAGGTCTACAAATGAGCTGGCAGAAACCCCAAGGAAATTTTAGTTTCACGGACTAGTTTAATGCTCACAAATGAATGAATATATAAATAAGTTTTGTAAATACAAAAAAAAAAACATATTTAATATTGAAATTTATTATTTCGGGATATTTTCCCAAATTATTTGATTTAATTTAATCTATTCTTGCCGTTGGGAGTGGACTGAGCAATGCACGAAAATGAAACTTACAATCTTTTGCAAGTGAGTTCCTTCCACGACCTAAGGAAGCATAGCTGAATGGTATCGAGCGCGTCCACATGTTGCGTATAGTGGAAAGCTAGGTAGGTATGCGGAGCAGTCGCAGACAATTAGCGGTTCCGAGCGGAGAGTCTCAGAGGGTTTCCGGGTGGCTCCGGACTTTCGGACAATTTCTATGTGTCTACCATAATTGGAACGTCAAGGCAAGGGATTGTCTCCTTCAAGTGACTAATAGCCAACAAAAACCATCGACTGTTCCTTATGATAGATGCGGCTGGAAGCAAGCAGGCATCGGATCTAGTAACAAACGGCTCGCCATATAAACGTGATGCAAGGATTCTAAACCAACCCGCCTGTAGGCCATGTGCTGGCAGCCCCAGTTCCAGTAATACTTATTTTAAACCAACTAATTACCGAAACTTCAAGAGGCCCCTTGCTCTTTATAGGAACTAAAGGAATTAATAATAATAGTAAAAGATTGAATTTGTTATAATTTTTTAGTGGAAAACTGTTCTGTTAGGAGGACCTCTTTTTCCTTGTTTAATCTCAAATAGTGCTAATTAATTCATAATTTAGTTGAAGAAAGCACTGCACACTTTTTGGATAAATCATTAAGTATGAAAAATGGAACAAGTTTACTAGAGTCTTCCTAGAATATCCATCATCCACCACGTGTTCTTCAAAATATATATGTACATAAGTACATTTATTTGCGTTTATTCCGCAATGGAGTTAAATAATTAATGCAGATAGATACCCATATCGTAAATAATATTAAGTTGTTTTTCCAAAATATATGTATATGTTTTTTATATACTACATATGCACATTGAAATAAGTATATAATGAAATAAGGCACACATACAAATGGCACTCATTAGCCATATTGTGCAGCAGGTGTTAAAATATCAAACAAGAACTATAAAACTTTTATCTAATATTCTTATGTATATAAAATTTTCTTAGAAAAACTAAGCAAACACACATATTACAAATACATATGCAAGTTAATAGAAACAACGTTTAACTTACATCTATATAATGGGCCATTTCATCAAACATACTCTTCAAGTCCCGTTGATTTCTCAGCATTAAGGGCAGTATTTCCTTTTCGTGCAAATCCAAAATTTCCGATATGTTCCCTAGTAAAATTTTCTGCTTATCTTCGCCTCTTAAAGGCTCCGGCAGTTGATCATATGTTTGAAGATCGCCATAATTTGTCAAGCCCTTTCTTAGATTGTTCACGTAATTTTCTTCAGTTTGTATGAATTCATCGATAATAAAACTAATTTTTTTCGAGTCATAGATTTCGGTCTGATCACACGGGAAGAGATTTTCCAGCGAAAGGGTGTCTTCATCTTCGTGGCTGTTGGGGGAAAAGAAGTTTGCATCATCATAAATTGTACTAGCTTTAAAAGAAGTCTTAGTTAAAGTACATTTTTACAGAAATATTTTTCAACACATTTTATTACAGAAAATTTTAAGCTTTAAACTCTTTTCTTATCTTTGAAAAATTTACAACAATGCACATGTATAGAAAATTGTTGTTCCGTAGAAAATATTTTCAAAATGTTTTGTAAATCTCCCAATTGTATTGTTTTTCTTTCCGGGGCTTTTTTGGCAATTTATTCATTATATTCAAAATTATTTTATGAATTTTTTCCAAAGCTTAGCGCTTTTTTCTTATTTCTTTATTTTCTATCTATGGGATTTTCTTTATATATGATTTCCCAGATTTCGTTACCTCTAAATTTTATATACATTCTCTTCCGATAAGAACATTTTCTTGGAATGTAACTATTTTCCTTTGAAGCAGTTTTCTAGAATTTTTTTTGTAGAATTTATCGATATAAGGGATTTTTATCGAGTCAGGAAATTTATAATTTCAGGGATTTTTTTTTCTTGAAGCAGTTATTTCTCAAATGTTTTACAACTAAGAAAAAATTTTTTTAAAAATTTTATGATTTTTAAAAAATTTACAACTGTTCTTCCTGTATAACAGTTATCCATAAGTATTATTTTTATGATGAATTAAAGGAAAATAATTTCTGCCTAAATAAATTGCTTACTGCTGAATATATTTTTCACATAAAACTTTCTTCTGAAATTACATACACATACGACAATTTTTATAACAGTATTCAATGCTCAAAATTTTTCCTAATGCAGTAGTTTTTTTTAGTACACTGCATAAATATTTCCTTACAAAAATTGATTGATATCATAAAATATGTCTACAAAAACCATCTCATTGTATAACAGTTTTCTACAGAAACCATTTTCTATTAAAAAATATCATTACTATAGTATAATATTATTGTTATACTATACTTTGCCGAAAGCAAATATTTAATAATTTTCTTTGTAAAAAATATTTCATTGTATAACAGTTTTTAGTATTAGTTTGCTATAGAGGATTATAGACTGCATGAAAATAGTTTGAGATATTCCTCCAATTAATTTTGAAGAAATTGTTGTGAGTTAAGTTAATCCATAAGCAACTTAATTAGTGCTAACGCCAACTCATCATTTTTTTCATTAATTTTTGTTCGAAAGCTTTCAACTTTTCAAAACCAAACTTGTTGGCATTAGCATAAATTACAGCCATATGGACTAGCTTTTTAACAGAAAATAAACAGATTTCTATATTGGTGGTTTTACCTTGTATAATGCTTTTTTATTTCTACTCAATTCTCTAAATGTTATGAATACAATAACAAATTATATTATAACTTGGGGCAAACAAACATATTAACAAAGTCCTTTATTTATTTGTAGGTGGGAATCGAACCCACAACCTCCGCACTGACAGGCTAGTACCAAAGAAAATTAACTCTACCAAGTGAACAGCTGACTAGTTTTTTAAGGTTATATCTGTAGTTTATAATGTATTCCTTAGCCTCTCAGCAACAACGAAACCCACATGAAAAAAATTTAATTTGTATTACCTTTCGTATTTTTTTTTTGCAAAAAACAAAAGAATTTTCAACATAATGACTTATTCTCTGTATAACAGTTTCGCTTTTCAAACAAGATTCCTTTAAAAAATTTCTCTAGAGGAAATTATTAACTACATGAGAATTTTTTCCATAGAAACTGTTCCTACCATAATATTTTTTTGTACGTAGAAATATTCGTAATATAAAAGTTCTGTATAGAAACTTAGAAAGATTATTATTTACTTCAGTAAAATTTATGAACTCAAATAAATAATAATAATTTGCTTACAATTAAACAGTTTTACACATCTTTGGTAAAAAATTTAATTTAAAGAAGCTTTTTTTATTTACAAGATTTAACATAAAAAATTAATCGCTTAACAATGGTATTCTATAGAAAATTATTCGATATATAAAAGTGTACTAAAGAAAAGTTTTCGTTTTCAGCAGACAATTTTTAATGAATAATTTTTCTATTTTCCATCTTTTTTCGTTTCTTTGTAATAAAAATAGCAGAAAATTTCGCTGCACGAATTTTTTTTATAATTGTTGCTGTATAACAGATTTATTTTTAAAGCTTTTCTTGAATGGCAACATAATTAATTTAAAAAGAATGTTTTTGCTACATAGCAGAATTCTTCATTTAAAATTATTGACAACAAACAATTTTCTATAAATTATAACAGTTTCATTTTCATAACAACAACTTTTAATTATTTAAAAAAACTCTTTGCTACGAAATGGTATTCTATTTGAGTAACTAATGACATCATAAATAATTCTCTAATAATGATGCAGTATAACAGTTTTGTTTAAAAATGTTGTTCGTATAACAGCTTTGTATAGATATTACAAAAAATGTAAAATGTAGAAGTTGATATCTTTTTTTAATATGTAAAAAATTGTCGTGAATATAACAATTTTATTTATAATGCATGAATATATGTACACACTATATGTTCCTTTTAAAAATCTGTGAAAAATTTGTTTGTCACTTACTATTCATCAGTTACATTATCAGGCAAGCTTGGTGTATGATGAAGTGGTTGGTTGTTAGAACTGGTACCGTTTAACGAATAACTGACCGGACGCATATTCGATGGCGACGAGGGTACTGTTGTTGACATAGATGGCAGCGATGAGGATGACAACAGCGGCGACGCTGGTGGTGACGGAGGAATTGGTGGTTTTGATAATGATGGCGCAGGGGAACATAATGAATCACTTTGATAACGATAATAAAGAAATAATTAAACAAATATATTAAACACAACAAATCAACTTTTAAAACATTGTCATAAACCAAAAATTTTATGCACCAAAATTTTTTTAAAGCAAATATGATTTAATATTTTTGCTCTTATCTAATCAATTAAAAATAATTCTCTAATATGTGCAGGGTTGGAAGAAGCCATGCAAACAAGACTGAATATTGAAAATATTATAAGGCATGAAAATATTTTTATTAAAACCCTTTTTTTGCTTCACAGATTCCAAAAATAAATTAAAACTTAAAAAAACAGTTAAATTTTATTAAAATTTTACACACATACTTTTCACATTGTGATTTTTGTATTTGATCTTTTGCTGTTGTTTTTGTTGTGACACTAGACTCATTTGTCGTAGAATCATTAGACATTAAAGATCTTAATTCATTTATTTTTAACGATTTTGTCACTCCATTAATATCATTTGTTAATGGCGCTGCTGTCTGTTTGTCATCTAATGTAGACCAAATGGCATTTAATATCTGCACCAAAACGATGGCGGTCAGCGTGGTACCGACAGTGATAATATCGAACCAAGTTAAGTCGATTAAACCGTATAACATTTTGTTATTATTTTTCTAACTTATTTTTATCAGTTAATTATTAGATATATTTATTATTTTTTTTTTCATTTTTTCTCAATCCTTTTCAACACCCGCACATCATTTTCGTTTGTTTTGATATTGAAATCGCAAACTCAACTGATCGTGTTTTGATTTTGTAGACAAAATTCTAATTATTGTGGGAGCTTTTTTTCCTAATTTTATATTCCACTTTATTTGAGTACTCTTGTGGAAAGAGTAAGAGAGCGAAAAAAAAATCTGCTGTGGACAGTGGGACTCAAATAAATGTTATTAAATGCATAAATTATAAATAGGGACTTATATGATCGGGAGATGTGGATTCTATTTTGTCTGTTGTATATATATATATATATATATATATATATATATATATATATATATATATATATATATATATATATATATACATATATATATATATATATATATATATATATATATATATATATATATATATATATATATACATATATATATATATATATATATATATATATATATATATACATATATATATATATATATATATATATATATATATATATATATACATATATATATATATATATATATATATATATATATATATATATATATATATATATATATATATATATATATATATATATGTTTAAGCAAAGTGTTCCGATCTTTTCGAATTTTTTAATCTGATTAATTTGTTTCATTATATTAAAAATTAGTTTTGCCCGGTATCGCTATTGTTATATACTTTTTTTTTTAATTTCTACCATTTTCCCCAGCGATTTTCTGACAAGATTAGCAATTTATTCCAATTTTTAAAATTTTTGCCTAAAACTCTTTTATTTTATTATTATTTTTTTTCTTGGATCATTTCCATTTTATAGACTTATCAATTTCGAAACTTTAATCAAAATAAGATATCCTTAAAATTGCTTTTTCGAAGATACCAGAAAGAGCGAAAAGAGTTTATTAGACCTATTTTTAGTTGTCCCTTATTTGATTTCCGAAAATCGAGTTTTGATCAGATCTTTAGCATTTCGATATACCAGGAAGATATTCTTATTATTTTCGCGATAATGTAGGTATGGTATGTACGAATATGTGTCTCATAAATTTTGATAGTCTCGATAGATCGTAAAAAAAATTATGGTATTCCGATAGTTTGGCTCCATGTAGACCCCGTCAGTCGAACCGTTGTGGTAAATATTAAGATATAAGCTATTGATATTTGATTGAACCCAAAACTATATCAGTTCTTAACCTAAAACTATCAATAATTGTATTGAAATTAATTACTTATAAGTTAATTGAGCGATATCGTTGTATAAAAATTTCGAGAACTGGTTTTTTTCAATAACTCGAAAAAAATCAGTAATTTTTCAAAACTGTGAGAATTAATTAATTTGTTCGAGAGATATTATGGGCGAAAATTTTCGAGAACTGTATTTTTTTTCTAAATAACGCCAAATATTCTTGCTAAATCGTTTTTCTAAGCTCGTGTACTTTATAGGACTTTTTAAAACAAGAATTTCTTCTCAATCAGTTAATTGGCTTGGAAGATATCGTTGTTGAAAATATTTCCGAAAAATTTTCACAGATCGAACATGATGTAAGCAGGAAACTCCTGGAATGGCTTCTAATAGATTTCGATAATAAAGCGCTTCTATTTATATGTTGGAAATATTTGTTTCTAAAGTTCATAAATGGTCGTATATTCTATGGTAAAATCCAATACGATTATTTTTGTAACTGTAGAATCTAGATGAAATTTCATTAATTTCTTAAACATTCACAAGACTAGAAAACATACATATTTCAGACATAAGTCCAATAAGAACCCCTAGAATTGTAAAGTGCTAAGACCACTTAAGACAACATACATTTTTATTATACAGCGAAAAATAATGAGATGGGCATTAACGCGCCATAGTTGTCAGGGAAATTTTTATGTGAAAAATTTATATATGAAAATATTGTGGAAATAAACGAAATTATTCCATATTGTCAGAGACATTTTTAGAGCGCCGGTAAAAATAAATTATTTTAGCCTTGGTGTTTCAAAATTGACAAAAATATGTAAATATATGCGGCTTTTCTCAGAAACCATAGAATTTTTTTCCTATAGCCAAATTTGTTTAGAAATGTTTATATGGGTTGATTAGTTATTGTTTATTTATCTGCTATAGAAATAAAAATATTTAAAATTTATTTAAAGTACAATAAAACATTTTTAATGATTGACTGGCACATTTGGGCGCACGCAAAAATTTTTATACGATTGCGAGTTCGAAATCAAAAAATTTTTAATTAATTGTTTAAACAAAATTATTAAAGACAGCAGGTGGCCAAGAAGAGATTTTTAGTTAAATTTTTTTCTATAATATTATTTGTTGTATATTTAACACAAATACATATGTAAATAGAACTAAAATATATATTGAAATCTTCATGCTACAAAATTGAACATATTAACATATTGACGGTAGTTAAACCGGTTTGATATTTTTTTAATATTTCCATAAATAAAGGGGATTGATTTTGAGGTACTTTTTTGAAAACGAAAATCAAATTGATACAACAAATTTTTTGTTATTCATATTTTTCAAATGTTGATATTTATTTATCGCAACTGCACAACAGTTGTATGACTGCATTTACAATATGAGTTTTTTATGAAACTTGTTGCATGCAACTTTTTTATTTGCTTATGGAATTTATATTAAAGCACACTGGAAGCAGATAAAATTTTATATGATTTCTTACAACATTTTTCATCCCAACTGCTTCACACCACCTTAAATTGCCAAATTGATGAAGTTTCATGCAACATATTTGATGAAAACATGCTTAGTGTAAATACAGTCTATCTGTTTATAAAAAAAAATTATATTCACTTTAATATGTGTTTAATTATTTGTAAATTATTATATAAAAATAATTAAAAATTTGTCATAACATTTAACACATTGCTTGTTTAAAAGATCATCGTCTATTTTAACGTTACAAAAATACTGATCTTTTCTTTAACTCATTTGAATTTTATTTGTTCTTTAATTGGCTAATATAAAACCTGTGACATCATCATCATCACAATGTGTGAAAATCAAATACGTTTGAATTAAATATAAAAAAATTCAAACAATATATATATATATATATATATATATATATATATATATATATATATATATATATATATATATATATATTTAAATATTCATATTTTTTTAATTAACACATCGCACTTGGATCAATAACAGTATGAAAGTAAATTTTTAACCAAACACAGGCAATCCTTTCATAACAGCTCTTACTGGCCAAACCGATTAACTCTAAAAATAATAAATTTAAGAATATAATAAAAAACTATTACTGGAATATAAAAACTTTATGAACTATTTATTCAAACATTAGCGCAGCTACAGGATATTCTAGGAGCTTTACAATTCCTAAAAAAAATTCTAGGTTTATTGTCTTACAGACATGTAATGAATAAAAAAATTATATAATATATTAGAAATTGCATTCGAATTTTTGGGGGAGTGGCTAAATTTCTTCTAGGCTGCGGCTAAGCCACCCTCCCACCACCCAAGCCAAGACGTATTAACTTACTCCAATGAATTCAGCTGGACGATATGGTCTAGAGAAATTCGTTTGAAATAATAACAATTAAGAGTCGAAATATGAGTAGTATTTCAAAATGTTCATATAAAATTTACCACAAAAGTGGAGTTAATCGATTTTGGAAAACAATGTAAAATATATCATTGTTGCGTGAAGCAGTGGAAGGAATATTATGGAGAACCTCGAGTAGGTGCTAAAAATGTAGAAGATAAAAACATATTCGAAATATAAGCCATATGCAGACTACGCAAATATTTGATGCAAAAGTTATAAAAAATAGTTTCCTTTCGCCAGAGGTTTATTTAATTTTTTTTATGATAAAAAATAAGTCCAAGAAAAAAATAAATGCACACTTTTTTACATAATCACATTTTAGTTAAATATACCTTTTAATGATGTAGAAAAATACACAATGTATAAAAAACCTTAAGACTGTATTTCCATTAAGCATATTTTAATCAAATATGTTGCATGAAAGTTTATCTATTTGCCAATTTAAGATCGTATGAAATTTTATATGCAGCCAGTTTTTCTATCCCGTTTGCTCCATTGTCCCTTTTATCAGCGTATAAAAGACTTTAAATTAAAAAAAAAAACTACTTAAGATAATAATCTTCTCGTAGTTGAGAAAAACATGTAAAAATTATGTCGATTATGAGAAGGGCTTGACTTATAAGTCAATAATTATTGTCGGTAGGTCTTAACAATCTTAAGTATAATACGGTGGTAGTTTTTGCCTTTGACTGCGAGTGACATTCTTTTCTTAGTGGCACATGGATCGGTGAAAACGAAAGGTCTCATGAATGAAACCATCTCTCTCCTATTTTTCCGAATTTCGGTGTTTTTAATTATCTATTTCTTGGGCTGCTATTGAGTTATTAATTTTTCAAAAATGTTCGTTATTATCAATATATGATTTTATTATTTGATTAATTAAAAAATAAATACGTAAATAATTTTTTTATTTCTCGGAGTTTAAAACTCCTTAAATGTAAATTTTTCATATATCAATATGACTGAATTAATATGAATATTGACTAAATTAATATGTTTTAAATTTTATATCCAAGAAGTTTTAATACTCTATATCTATGTGGATTTTATTACATCCTTATGAGAAATCCATTTTGCAGAAGGCTTTGTTTTGTTTTCAATTTGATTGGGAGAAGACAAGCCTTCTTCTGGACGGTCCAAAAAATTTTAAGTCCAAGAGTTTGAGGCAGTACAAAGAGTTTTCAACATCATGTTAAGATAATGAAATGCTGGCGCAGATCTAGGGGACAAAATCCGCAATATCCATCCATCTCTCTATCCAAATATCTGTCTAATAGTAATTTAACACAATTTAAAAATATTTATACTATGTGCTTAAAACAACAACAAAACTTCCAAACCCAAAAAATTTGTTTTCATTTCTCATAAAAATTCTAAAACTTTTGATAGCATCGACAGAATTTCTATACGTTTGTTTGGTAATAAATTTGTATGAGTAATCCCAAAAAATTTTTAATCTCTAAAAATATTTTGGTTTTGTTTTACAAAATTAGGGACCAAACAGATTTTTCGTTTCACTTTATAATATTTTTTTTAAGAAATAAAGACTCATTTTAAAACATTAATTCTACGTCACAAATTTTTATTTAATTATTTATTTGGCATTATTGCAAAAATACTTTTTAAATTTCTTTAAAAACTTTAAGATTTGGCCTGCTCTCGCTAATTTTATATATTAAAAAATACTTGACGCTAATACTTAAAATTAAAAAACTACAAAAAAAATATTAAGGTACTCTAATGGCTTGAAATTATCGATTCGTTTCCACTTAAATAACTTTTCATTGACTTTTTAGGACTCAGCGTACCAGGTGGTACGATTGCTGCCACACTCATCCTGCTCCGGTTTGGGTACAACCCACATATTACCTATACCACTATCAGTGCTAAAGCGATTTGAGTCACGAAATAATGACAAGTTGGGCGGTTTGAGGTGCATATGATCGCCACGGAATTCATGTGAATGTAACTCTTTTAATTTTCGACGCTCTTCGGCAGCATAAGCGGTAATCATATCACGTATTAAATCCAACCACTGATCGATTAAGGCTTGATCACCTATAAAATCGCATTCCTTTTGCTTGCGCTGATCATAAAACAGAGTGAATTGTTTCGATTTTGTCGCTATACCAATATGTTCGCAGGGGTAACGATCGCGGAATATCAGCTGCTTGCCCTTGATTTCTGTATAAATTATACATTTATCGAATATGAAAACCTTGGATCGATAGCTGCGCTTCAAGCTATGATCGGTGACTTGAAACTCGCTAACTTTGCGGAACATGCCCTGATAGAAGATGTTAAACTGGAAGGGAAAAATCAATTAAATTACATTTACTACTAATCAAAATCAATGTCTGAAACCCACCTCATGATCATCGCATACACAAATGATGTCATTTATTATCTCCGACTCGTTGGTAGTTATCAACAGGTTGCGAAATTTTTTCTCTAAACGACAGCAGGACTCTATTATTGGTTTGATAACATAATCTCGATTTTTGAATAGAGTCTGTAAAAGAAAATATTGCAAAAGATTACGAACTCAGTTTGTCTACAAAAACTTACTGTTATAAACTGTTGCAACAGTAACGGATAACGAGCCATTCGCTGTATAGGTTGCACCAAAAAACTATTAATGCCCAACTTGTCATCAATTTCATTTTGCAAAAGCTTTATAAAGAAATTCATAATAAATTAATTCAAATACAAATAAAATCGAACTTACAATCTGATAAATTTCAACAAACCTTAAAATAATTTTTATACAGATCGCACAACTTCAGCGATCTTTGTTTATTCATAGTGAATAAAACGTAACCATAAAAACAATTACTCTATAAATAAAAGCATAACAAATAATTTATTTAAAAAGTTTTAAATGCAAAATAATTGAAAAAAAAACTCACATCAATAAACTGTTTAAATTCGTCAAATATTCTCTTCAGATCATGTTTGTAACGATGCAACATGGGTAAAAATTCGTCACGATGAAATTCAGCAATTTGTTCTATATTGCCGAATAGTACATATTTCTTGCCCCTCAGCCCCAGAGGCAAATCACTACGCTGGAATATATTGCCATAGTTTTTGATGCCAATCCACAGATTCTCCACATAAGATTCTTCGGTTTTGATCAGCTCCTCCAGAATGGGTTGTACGCAACTAAAGCTCTTATCGCGCAATTCAATTTGTTCCTCGTCATCGTGTTCGCTATAACAAGAAAAAATTTTATCAAACATATGATAGGTTTAGTTTAGAATAGCAATGATGCTAACTATTTTTCGTTAACGATTAATTTTCATAGGAAATTTTACGTTAACGATTAATTTTCATAGGAAATTTTTCGTTAACGATTAATTTTCATAGCGAATTTTTCATTAACGATTAATTTTCATAAGAAAATTTTCGTTAACGATTAATTTTCATAAGAAAATTTTCGTTAACGATTAATTTTCATAGGAAATTTTTCGTTAACGATTAATTTTCATAGGAAATTTTTCATTAGCGATTAATTTTCATAGCGAATTTTTCATTGACGATTAGTTTTCATAAGAAATTTTTTGTTTAACGATTAATTTTCATAGGAAATTTTCGTTAACGATTAATTTTCATAGGAAATTTTTCGTTAACGATTAATTTTGATAGGAAATTTTGCGTTAACGATTAATTTTCATAGGAAATTTTTCGTTAACGATTAATTTTCATATGAAATTTTTCGTTAACGATTAATTTTCATAGCGAATTTTTCATTGACGATTAGTTTTCATAAGAAATTTTTTGTTTAACGATTAATTTTCATAGGAAATTTTTCGTTAACGATTAATTTTCATATGAAATTTTTCGTTAACGATTAATTTTCATAGGAAAATTTTCGATAATGATTCTGGTAGAAAATTGTCTGTTAACGATTAATAATTCGCCTAAAAATTTTTCGTTAACGACTAATTTTTATAGAAATTATTTATCTATGGGGAAATTACAAAATCAATCGTCATCGAAATAAAGTCATATGAATGTTGTAACCAATAATGTTGGGTTTCCCGTTGCAAATTGTTTTTATTGATGAAGATACAAAAAATATTGATAATAACAGAATTTCTAAGCAGTTAATAATGAACTTATTTTGTTGGAAAATTTATTTTTATTTATAACAAACATTTTTTATAAAAATTCCTATTATCATGAAAAATTTGCATCACTATTCGTACATAGAACTATTTCGCTGCAAATTCGTGTCTATTAACGTAAATTGACAATAGTCGTTATACACGTACCATATAATTTGCTTCTTAATACAGGATATAATTTAATATTTGAGTGATAAGTTTTCGATCCATATTATATTCCACACTTATTATTAGATTTGTCCTTATTGATAAGTAACAATTTAGAAATTATAACTATTCATAAAGACAAACTTTCTGATCAAAAAATATCATATAAAACTTTTTCAATCACTGACGAAAAATTTTGATTTTGGTAATAGTCACCTTTGCTTTGGTTTATGATGCAGTGAATTGAATTTAGTTTCAGCTAGACGTGATTCAAATGAGCCATTTATTACTTCAGTCTTTGGTCGAGAGCGGTAATTTCTAAAAAAAAAATTTAATATAAATATAATATTGATTACGTTGTTAAATTAGTAAATGTTTGGGAATTCCAAAAAAATTTATGTAAAGGTCGGCATAATTAATTGTTGCTTTTTAGGAAAGTTACTTTTAGAAAGGTACTCTTATGAAGAGATACATATTAGTAAAAGTACTTTCCCGGAAGGTAATTTTTAGAAAAGATAATTTTCAACAAAAAAGATTATCTTTTATAAAAGATTGTTTTCAGTAAGAGTACTTTTTAGAAAGTGTTCTTTTTAGAAAAAGTACTCTTGGAAGAAGGTACTTTTTGAAAGAAGTACTCTTTAGTAAAGGTTCTATTTAAAAAAATGTACTCTTTAGAGAAAGTACTTTTTAGAAAAGTACTTTTTAGAAGAAGTACTTTTAAGTATGAGTCTCATTACACAGGGCACTTTTTAGTAAAAAAAAAGTTTAAAAGTCTTTATTTTTAAAGGCCTATGCCAATTTTTTTTTATTTGTTATTATTGACAAACATTAAAAACTTACCTTGGAAAGTCTTTATTTCTCGACTTCACAGCCGTTGATTTCGCTTCGCCAGCATTAGTGTCTTTTTTTCCTATTGATCTATTCATTTCTTTGCTATAGCTTTTGGAATGTTGAAAGACGGGTGTTAGAAATGATTGATTTATGGCTGCCACTGAAATAGTGCTTTCTTTAATTTGGCTCTCATCCAAACTTACACATCTGCCAAAATCATCTTGTGTGTTGTTTGCATAGTTTTCTGTGGATGCTTCATTTATTTCATCTCTCATGCTATCCACGTTATCTTCCGAACGTTCCTCATCATTGCTGCCATGAAATCCTGAATTGCTCACATCACCGCCTTGTGACTTGGTATTAGTGATGGGATAGACTTTCGATAAATATGAAGCGGATATGGAGAAGGTCGAGGACGAAGAACTTGACAAATTCACTTGCTGACTTTGCATCAGACCCTGAGAGGATCTTGATTTGTATTTGGATGTTTTGAAGATGATACTCTCGTCGGCTTGCAGATTTTCGAACAATAATAATTTCTGTTTTACATCCAGCAATGCAGGATCTGGCGTTTGTGGTGAAACTGGAACTTGAAGTTCCAGTTTTCCACCGCTGTCGTTGTCAATTTGACTAGATTGTCTACTTTCAATGCCACTATTAGTATCATCATCTAAATATATATTAATGGGACACATTTGCAGCATAGATTTTTTGGTGAAAGCATTTTCTGTATCGCTGGAAGTGGCATTGAGCGAAACAGAAGGTGTAGTTATAGAAAAGGACGATGTATCGTTATTATCAGTCGTCAAGTCTTGTGTTTTAGTTTCTACTTGAGAATTTGTGACACTTAAGCCTTTGGATTCGATCGAGCTATGACTTTCAGTGCTGAAACGTCTCCGATTTGAGCTTCGTTTGTTAAAATTACGGTTGCTTAAATTACGTTCACGACGAAATGGTCGTGGGCTGGCGTCCTCATCGGCCATTGCCGTGTATATTGTTTGAGCAAAAGCTTATAGATGGAAGTTATATGAGCAAACTAAAGAAAAGAAAAACATTAAGGGATATTATAAAATTGTTTTATCGATTTTAAAATATAATAAAGATAATAATATAATACAAACAATAATTTACTTCATAAGTTCCACTAAGTTTATTGGAAAGTGTATGTTTTTGGCTACACTTTTTTAACTTTCAAACCATATATGGATTATTTTTGCAAAATTAAAAATAATATATATATATATATATATATATATATATATATATATATATATATATATAATTAAATTAGAAAAAAATTTCCAAAAATAAATAAACTAATAATTTCACACAAACTATTATAATATAACGCCCGTATGAAATTTTATATTTTTCTTCGAAACTAAATTATTTGCATTCCCCTTCAAAAAAATTAACGAAAAAGATAAATATTCAAGATAATTTACACTGAAGAAGTTATACTGTCTAGGTTTTTAATTAATTCACATTATTTAGAAACAAAGTATAAAAAACACATAAATTATTTGTAATGTTTTACAGCAATTAAGTAAATTTCAATTAACATTTCCGTAAAGCTTAAACCTTCGTTATAGTAATTGTAACATTGAATTTTCAGTCTTTCTTAGTTGAAACAATGTATTTAAATAAATTTTAATTTAAAGTACGCTTTTTAATGCGTCTTCAGACATGCATATATTTAGTAAAGAGTTTTGTAATAAGGATGGTTTGGTATTGAAATTGTGGTACAAATAAAGTTGTTTTCTTTACAAGACTCATGTATCATCATCACGTTTAAAATATGACTTTAAAAACACAGATCCGGAAGTACCGAATATGGTAAATTACCGCTCAACAATGTCTAGTGGCGCAAAATACAATCACCCCTATCGTGAATAAGAAGTGAAATTTTTGTTCACGTGGAATTTTTATTCCACCCGAACAGAAAATTGGTATCGGGAATTTCACGTGAACAATTTTTTCCACAACTTGAACAGCTGTGGAAAGTGTAATTAATATGTTATCAGTGTAATTTGAATGAACATTTGAAAATAAAAGATGTACATACACATAAAAAGATATATGTACATACACATAAAGGTGCAGAGAAATATTGCAGAAATAAAGCAATACATACATACATACATACGTATTAGCAATAATTTAAAAAAATAGTTGTTAAATTAAAGTTGTTTTATTTCTTCAATTTCTAGTAATCTTTGGGTTTTCTCTATTTTATTATTGACTTCTTTCAGCCGAAGTTCTTTGCACACTGCATGATGCCGCTCTATCATTTTGAATTTTTTAGCCTCGAGTTCGTTACCTTTTTCCAACGACCGGTATACTTTTCTCATTATCACCTGCATTTCTTTATTGTGACAGTTTAATCTTAACAAATCATGTCGATCACACAACTTAAACATGATTGGTTTATGATTAAAGGTAGTTTTTCTTTGTCTCAGGACATTATGAAAATTCTTATGTACCAATTCTAAAAGAATTTTCAAGGGAAAAGAAATGTCGGTTGTTTTAATTGGCTAAAAATTCATAGATAAAATGAGAAATTCGTTAGTTAATTGCTACTACTTTTGTGATATTTCTGCCATAACATTGGAAAGTCATTACCCAAAATTTTGGTTAAAATAATAGAGATATAAGGAAACATGAAAGTCCGCTTCATGTAGCCCATCCTCTTCACGAAAGGCATCACGATTCAAAATAAGTCGAGTGAATGATGTAAAATTGATCCGCACAAAAATATAAATGCGAAAATAAGGCCAGTGGATCTGTTACCTTTCATTTTATTAAGAAGGATGTCACTTTGAAATTTATTTACCGATTTTGTCCTAAAATTACTTTTTATCAGCCTTAAATTTCTAATTAGACAAAAAATACTTACATGATGTATGCATTCCCCAAGCAAAATCAAAGTGAACAAAACAATGAAAAAATTCCACATATTGCACGAAAAAACAACATTCACGATAAGGGGAATTTTGTTTTAAGTGGAATTTTTTCGGGGGAAATTATTCACGATTGCAATAATGTGGAATGTGGAATGATTTCATCCGGAAAATTATTCCCGATAGGGGTGAATAACTCCCTTAAATGCTTCATGCGAAATATGTACCATGAACCAAGTACCATTCTATCGGAACTACGTATAGTACAGGTCTATACAATTCAACTCTGACTATAATAAATTTATTGTTATTTGTTTGTATGATTCTTCTTTAACAGAAGATGGCCTCGTCAATATCGTTTTCGAATAGGTATGGCGTTACCGCTCCAGAATCCATATCAAATAGTAAATTCTTGTGGATGTATTGCAAACTGATGTGATTCGTGTCTTACATGAAATTGTAATTGCAGTAAGTCCGATCGAAAAGGCGTGCATATAGATATTGCTTGTGTATCATTAAATTTGTGCTTCTAACACATTCTCCTACTCGAAGGACGCCACATTAAAATCTGTAAAAGTTGGAATTTTTCAATACAGAAGAGATTTCAAGGGCTTGATTTTACTGGTTAGCAAAGTGTAATCAAGATTTACGTTAGTACCCAACTTTCGATTAAATTTTTTTCATTAAAATGACTGTATGAAAATTCGATATTTAGCAGGTAGTTGGTAATTTTTCTACATAGATATAGATCTGCCTAGAGGCCTGTTATCTTGACTTCTATCAGACATAATATCAGTATTGTTGATCAGCCGATAAAAATGATACCAACTTAAGGTACAGAATAAGTCACCACCATTGAACCGTACATCAATCTAAAATTTTTCTTCAAACAGGTGGATCCAATCACATCTACACATCTTTAAGGTCGTCTCTAATATCCAGGCGTAGACCAGGTCCTGGACGATATTAATTTCCTTGATATCAGATAAAACACTGGTTTAGAGTAAATTTTTATAGGCTCAAAGCAGTCTCTCTACGCCTAGCGTATAGCAATTGCAGCAAGGCGTCAAGAATCATTAGGACAACATGGCCCCGGTAGACTAGTTCATGGTTAGCACAACTCTTTGCTGATTAGTTACTGGCTCGGTAAAGAATCAGGCGTCGTTTCGATTTATGTCATTGAATTCCCAGTGTTCAACAGTGTTAAATGACACGCTATTTCTGCTCTAACGAACGATCTAGTTTTAGTAAAAAAAGTTTCATTTCTTGGGCGTTCGTATTGCTTTCTATCATAATTTACCTGAATCATAATTTACTGAAACAGACTATAAACTTCGGACTGTTTTTATTAGAAAGTGCTTTATTTATTCATTTTTCTAAATCATCATACTAATGTTTAGGGGTAAATTTTTTTAAGCCGGCTTTTATGTACGTAAGTGTATTTTTTTTAATCTTACACTTTACTTTTCATATGTTTTTGTTTTCATTCTAGTTTTTTAATTGTTTTTTTTTTTATTGATTTATAAATGAATTTTTGAAACACCAGCCATTATTTAACTTGGAAAAATTATTTGTAAGGTTTTCCATATTTTGCAAACATTTTTTTTTCAAATTGTAAAAGAACACAAAATATTAACAAATAAGTATTTTCAAGGCAGGAAAAATGTCAATAACAAATTCGGTTCTCACAAAATATTGCTTTTGGATTGTGGGAAAAATACAAATATAAAAACGCACTAATTTTAGCAATTTTCGAACACATTTATATACGTACGTTTGTACATAGTATAGTATATAATTTGTATATAATTTATTTACTTTTTTATTTTTTTATATACAAATACTCAATTATATATTTCAAAATTAATTTCAAACATGCCGAAACAATCGTCAGCTGCCCCGCTTACGGGAACATATAAAATTCAACTAAAATTAATTTAGCAGCTCCAAACATCGCTTGTTTATTCTCTTCTTATTTTATGTGTGTCATTTTTACTCTCTCAGTTTTGCAGTCTAACCAATATGGTTTGTCATTTATAATATATTATTATCTATTATTATTTTTCTTTACTTTTTTTGTTGTTAATGGCCTTAAGCCTTAAAGTTTAAGTTTAAGTAAAATTTCAAAATTTTACCTTAAAATATTGTTCACACTCTTAATTATTTAAACAATCGAGCTCTTTAGTTGCTCTCTTTGAAAGTAAAAATAATAACAATTAAATAATTTGTGGAATCCAAGTTAAAGTAGGCACAGTGGGTACGAAAGTAAAAATAATTGTATAGAGGATGTATGCTTATTAAAATTTTTCATATGGGATATGTTTAATTTTTTATATTAGATCAGCCTTCAAGAAAATGAAACCCTTGAAATGAAATATCGATTTTTAAAATAATAACAGTTTATATTAAAAAGGCAAAAAAGTCTTCAGCTTAATTAAAAAATAAAGTTACTAAAAAAGTAAAATAGTGGATACACATTTATTATTTTCGTGGATCAAGGTCAATTAATATCTCTGCTTCTATCGTCAAGCTATATTTAAGACCTAATGTATACATCAACCACTGTTGCTTGCTGCTGTAAGTAATGTTGTCAGAATTTTTTTTAAATTAAAATTTGCAAAAATTTAATATATTTAAGAAAAATCTCCAACCTCATCTTCTTAAGACTTTTTCTGTATTTCATAAAGATCAGGTTACATTAAGTACGGTGGTGGCAAATAATGACACTTCCATCTAGTAGGCCCGTTGAGCTGCATCAATCGGTACTAAGTGATTATTCCACTAATCAAGTTAAAGTAAAATGAAAAAAATTAAAAGCAATTTTCTTTATTAACTTATTTATAAACACAAAACAGAAACCTGTGCAAATGGCAAACAACATACGTATATTCCTTCGAATTTTTTTTTTTTCAGTAAAAGGAAAAATTACCAATTTTGGCCCACTGTTAAGGGTAATTGTATGTAGAAACAACTAAATTGAAATCCCTTTTTACTCTGCTTATGCCATATTAGACTTTTGCTTAAATAAATATGCAACTGTATTTATGTATATTTCCCTGATTTAGGGCGGAATAGAACGAACGTAATGTCAGACAACAGATTATCATTTTTTTCGGGACATCTGTTATATCGTCTATAAATAACACTTTGAAATAGAACTAAATACTGTAAACTGATGCATTGCACTTAGGGGTTCGTTTCCGGGAAGCGTCGAGAAGTAAATTTTGATTGACAAAATTATAAATTGCCTGTTGGGCGTATCGATTAATACACTAGTGGTCGTCAAATAGCACGTACATTTTATGTCCTACATGTATATTAAAATTGTGTCTATGAAGTTTCTCCAGCTGGTTCTACCCTGCGAAGGATTTTTATTCATACCCATCAACGATCCATTAGAATACATTTCAGCGTCAGTTGATCTGCGCCACGTTATCCTGCACTGTTCTTCAGCGATGTCTGATATATCCCTTCTGAGGATGTGGCCAATCCCGCGCCATTTTCTTTGCCTTACTTCAACATCAATTGGATCCTTTTAACAGATAGAGAGTAGTTTGGCATTTGTTTACGAACACCTGTAGCTTTTTTGTTATAGAACTGCTTACTTTCCATGTCTCACTTCCGTACAGCAGTACGGATAACACACTAATGTCAAAGGTGCGGATCTTGTGTTTTCTTAAAATTTTGTGACGACTGCATATCCTTTGTGCTTTGTTAATCCTGTTCTTCACATCGGAATCGGCTCCTCCATCTTTGCTAATAATGCAGAATTCATTCGACTTCCTCAATGATATTACCATTTAGCTTTATCGGTGTTCTGATGTTACTTGATATCCTCATGATCTTTTTAAAGTTTCTACGAAACTTTACAATACATTTCAATAAATATTTTCTCTCTAATTTGATATATACTCTTTGAATAAACATTATTTAATATATTTATTTTAAATAAATATTTTTATCTTTTATAAATACTTATTGTACCTTGTTTTATTTAACTTTTTTTATTTATTTAGGGATAACGTCAGAAACTGATAAGGAAATGAATCATTGAAAATCGTTTTATGTGAATTTTTTTTCCAAGTTACGTGATATAAAAGCCAATGAAAATATCAATAATTCGTTTTACAATCAATTACAAATAAAACTCAAGGATAAAAATATCCCCAAATAAGGGAAAGTAGGCCCACAATAAAACAGAAAAGTAATTGAAATTAACTGTCAAAATTATTAAAAAATTAATTTTTATTACAAAAACTGTCAAGTACGAGTATACAAAAGTACTGGTGTCAGCCATATAATATATGTACATACTTCTGTATGTAAATATGTATGTATGTAATTGTCATTTATAGCCACTTAAAAACACGGCAGTATTTTTTCTGTCATTTTCTGTATTTTCTCACTCAAATTTTTGACAGTTTTAAATAACATGCAACAACTGTGCAAACTTTATGAACGTTTATGGAAATTCTACTCACATTTTGCTTAATTAGCACTTTAAAAAATATTTTTTCTTTACTAGTTTGCCTGGTTAACGTTAGCAACAAATAACAACTGCAACAATGAGAATTAGAAATAATATATTAGTTGTGTTTTTGCTGTTATTTTCACAAAAATAAAAAAAAAATTTGTGTAAATAATGTTTGTTCTACTTTGAGCTTTTTTGACATTATCGTTGCTCATAATAAAAAATATTACTCTCACGCTTAAATACTGATAAGCAAAGAGCAACAACAACAAAATTTTAGTACAAATTTTCTTAGCCGCATTAAAATTTAGTTCAGTTAACAGTTTAGCTGTATTTGTCACATCTTTTTATAAGACATTGATATAGAGAAAGCACCGTTTGCTAGAAGATAGTCTTAACTACAACAAAATTTTCTTCAAATTTTAAATATAAGCTTAGCTCTGCAAAAGATATGATTGTTATTTTTTATTTAAATTGTTTAAAAAATAAAAGACCTTAAGCTTAAAAATTAAAAAACAAATTATTATAAAAAAAGGTAAAAAATAAAGATACATTATTAAGATATACATTATTTCACTTATAATACTCGTGTAAAAATACCGATTGTAGCGAATTTTCGTTTATAGTACAATAGAAATTTTTTAACTGTATTGGTTCAATTGAAAATTTATTAATCTGATTAAAGTACGAGTACTAAACTTAAGAATTGAAGTTAATAACTCCTTTTAAATTAATTATTATTATTTATATTAAAGGACCATCTTCGATGCTGACTTTTAGCAGCCACCTAAAAAATGTTAGAAAAACTTACACATGAGAACTGATCCTGACGTTGTAGAGATTATCGAAAACAGTAGTAGCCCAGGCTTCTAGCGTCATATTTTTATAATTCAGAATTTTTGCTTTTTATTCCTGCTTAAAATTAATTTTTTTTAATAATCTTAATAGTTTTAGGGTGGAGGTCCCCCTTTAGTTCTCTCTTTCAAAAATATATATGCAGTATGTGGAAATGTTCTATTGAAATTCGCCATGTAAAATATTACAATGTTGATTTTTTCCAAAACTTTATATAACTTTACATGGTGAAAAACCGAAATTCAATTTCGAATTAAGTCTACAGCTAAAACTTTTCAAACACGCCTCGTATTTAAATAAACTTTATCAGTAACTGATAAGATACAGGAAAATTTTAATTTAGCATGTTTTTGGAAACTGAATTTATATCCAACTCAAATTCGAATTCTCAATGCCATAGAACAAATATTCAAATATTTATATATACAATTTAATGTAATTGATTAAATTAATTTTTTAATATGGAAAGGATCATGCATTTTGCTTGACATTGTTCATTGTTCATTGTCCGCTATAATCAATACAAGAGATCTAAGTTATAATGGCTCAGGCGTCTAAATTCGACTAATTTCGAGCTATTATTTGGTTACTCTGACTATGACTATATCGATTGTTGCTACTTATTGTTATAGACGTCTGACTTGGGACGTCTGTCTAGTGGCATTAAATCACACGATCAATGTAGCCAACTCACAGTAATAACGCAAGGATCATGACTTTAAATCTTTCATAGTGAATGTAAGTTTTGAAATTCGCTGTGTACCACATAATGCATCCTAGCCTTAATTATATATTTCCACATCCAGATCGTTCAGTTAAAGTCTCTTAATCACAGCGTTAAATCGATTGCCTAGACTTCTCTTGCATATTTTTACTGACAGTGCCCATGTCTTTTCCTGATCATACATTCAGTTGATGTGCATGTATTTTCTAATTGAATTTATGGCCCTTCAAAGGAAAACAATAAAAAAAACACAGAAATAGACCGAAAAAATATTGCAGAAAAAATTAATTTTTCTCAAAGAAACATTTTGTCTAAATTCAATTTTATTTGTAGTGAATATTTTTTTCAGTCAACCTTTTACAAATTTTTTTATAATTTACAAAATTCTTTTCAAGTCCGCAATCATACAAAACATTTACTGTTTCAAAAAATTTGGTTCTTAAAAATAAAATTATGTACGAGTATTATTTGGACGTACTCTGCTCATTCAATATAATCTTCCACAGTGGCTCGCCAGCAGTGACTGAATAATAAACAACTCATTATACAGAGTCCGCCGGAGAAACATGGCCAACACATGTTGATAACATTGGCCTTCCCTTTAATTGAAAGCACTTTTCTTAACTTGGAATAGTAATAGAAGTTTATCTTGACTTGTACACTTAGTTTTAACTTTATTTGTTTTTTTTTTTTTTTTTTTTTTTTTGATACACAAAAAATAAAACTAGACAACAACTAATTAAGACTCTAACCTTAAAGTGGCTTTTATTATTCTTATTCTTATTATTATTTTAAATAATAAATGTCTTCAATTTTATTTAAATGCTTGCGAGAGCAAAAACCACCAGGTCTTGTGAGTGTTAAAACGTACTGACTGAGTGTTTCCAAACAAAAAAAATGTTTTATATTTTTATGTTTAAAAGCTTGTTTTTTCTTCTTTATAGCAAATAAAAAAGATAATATTATTTATAAGTTTTGTTGTTAATGTTGACGTATTGCTTTTTTGACGTTTTATGTGATATTCATTAGTTTTAACTTTATTTTTTTCTTTCTATACACCTGTATTTACCATATTTGCTTTTAAACTAGTTCTTTGTACACTCTACTTTACTAACTTGAGATAAGATTGTTAGATCAGAATAAAAGTGAATATGGTATAAGAATCAAAACTATTTAATATGGAAAAGTTTTACCAAAACTATTATTTGTAAGAAATTTCTCAAAAAATTTTTAATTTATAAAACTGTTTGTTGGTATAAGATGAAACATCATATTAATTAAAGCTTTAAAATAGTAAAAAACTAGTATAGAAGAAGAAAATATTAACAAGTGCCAGGGACCGGGAAATATCCTCTAATATGCCATTATTTAAAAACGACATCTACACACTAAAAATTCTAGCAAAATTATTTTTGAACAAACTTTTGTTTCAAATAAAATTCAATTTTCAGCAAATATTTTTGCTGTCTCAATTAATTAGTTTTTTGTTTGCGTTTTATTTTGAACACAACTCCTAATAACAATTAAAAAATTTATGCATTTCTTTTCTTTTCAATTTGTAAATTTTTTCACATTGTTTGATTTTATTTTTAATTTTATTAAAAATTGTTTACTAAGTAAAATAATATAGTTATTGAAAATATCTGCATTTTTTCTAAATAAATTTATTACAAATTTAAATGTCTTTGTAGGACCTAAATGAAATTTTTTAAATTATTTGATTTGCACAATTTTATGTTTGGCTTGAAAACAGTTTTTTTCTGTGTACAGAAAATTATGAAATAAATTTTCAAATTCTATTTATTTATATATCCAACTATTTATTTATATATAAATTTTTTAATTGTAAATTTATTTATTTACTTTTTCCAATTATTATTAATATTTATTAATTCTTCAAAAGTAATAGAACTAACAAGAAATTTTCAAAAGTTAAATCTAAAATCATCCATTATTTAAGTCCAGCTGGGCAAGACTAAGAAAACATCAGCTCCTATAGATTCTTCTGTCATTGACTTCACATCTCTCGTACTCGGCTAAGCGCAAGAGTATCCCTCCTTTGCAGCCGAGTGTGGCCTCTATAATTTAGAATGTTGCAGACTAGTTGGTTTGGATGGTATTCAAGTTTCTTTATGTATATCGTCAAGTATTTCGAAACTATAGTTTTAACCAATAAAATGTCAAGGTCCTTATGAATGCGAGAATTATTTACATACCAGGAAGCTGCAGTAATCGTACGAAGGATCTTATTTTGTAGCCTTTAAAGTTTTTCTATGTTATTCATTTATTTAATTCCATAGTTACTTATTATTATTATTATTTTTATAATATTTTTTTTTTTTTTTTGATATCACAATATTTTATCACTGGTCTAATCAAACTATTTCATTTCTGTAATAAAAATGAAACAAAAAAAAAGGAATTATTAATTGGATTTATCAAATTATAATTAAATTATACCTTATATCCGATGAAATCGATTGATTGAATCAGTGATGTAGAGAAATTGTTTCGTTAAGGATATAATGTAACTTCGTAAGGTCAATGAAATTAATTAATTGGGTTTCTAAAGTTTTTGCATTCATCTGTTTCTTATTGGTTGTATAAAATTATTTCATAAAACCAAAGAAATTATTTCGTAAGATAAATTAAGCGAAATTCATTAATCCAATGAAATAACTTTATTGTCCAATGAATGTGATAAGTGAAATGTCATCATTAAGTTAATAAAATAACTTAATTGAACTAATCAAACTGTTTCATTAAGACAATGATATTATTTCGTTAAGAGAAAGAAATAATTTCATTATATCCATGAAGTTGTATAACGACTTTATTCGATTACTAGAAAGATTTCATTTGTTTGATGGCATAATTTGATTATAATTATGATTATTTTTCCTTAATCCAATCAAATAAAATTGCTAATTTAGTAACAAATGCTCTTTCCTGTTATGAAAGTCACATATTCCATTAATATAAAATACGTTTAATCCACTAAATTTTTAATTCAATGAATCCCAAAATTCAGATAATAGCCGCTTGATGAAATATACTGGTCCTGTCTCCTCTTAAAAAAAGAGGTTGAAGAGCCGGAAGGCCACATTGGATCAATGAATATATACGTATTTATTATTATTATTATTTTTTATTTTTTTGCTCAAAAAACAATTTGGTTTCAATGACTTGTAGGTCTGAAGCTTATTTGATATTTGAAGTCTCGTTCCGTTCGTCTTGTTTTGTACATGATGACACACAGTGGCTTTTCAATTATCAGAGAAATTTCGACAAAATCAACAGGTACTTTCCATTTTTGCGGAAAGGTGCAAATAACAGTTTTCTAAAGCTTCTAAAAATATTTCTTCGAAATGAAGTTTAAGCTTAAAGAAGTGAAATGTTTTAACATAATCGTACCTAAAAGTTAACAAAAAGAAATAAACAGCATCATAATATGAATTTGTAGGGTATTGTAGGGTATTTGCAAAATCAATTTCAAACAATTGCAATTTTTTGTTGTTGCTTTTATTGCCTTTTTTGTTATTATATTATTGTTGTAAATACAATTTTAAACAATACGTATTTAGGAAAAACACGTACTGTTTAATTAGTTTGTATCGCTTTTGTTTAATTTATAATGACAATGACAATTTCATTGTAAGAGTTGAACTGAAAAAGAATTTTATTCGGAGTGAAACACAATGCATGTGTGTGTGTGTCAACTTATAGTACTCGTATATACTGGAATCGCAGATTTAAAATTAAAAAAAAAGCTTTTAATGAGTTTAAAATATACAAGTTTTTTTTTAATAGCGTAAAAAATATTCACTAACGTTTGAGTGTTTGCCATATCTAGCAGATCTGATCGTTCCGATGCAATTTTTATAAAATCCGATTTCCACCAAACTATTAAAGCTTCTCACATTTGAGTGCAATTAGATATAATTTTTTAAATACTTTCTAAAATATCAGTTTCTCTCTTGAGTGAATTTACACTGTGCATTTTTAAATTAAATTTGTTGCATGCAACTTACTTTTTTCGCTAATAGAGAGGATGTTGATTTGAAGGGCAGTATGAGAAATTTTATTTCACAATTTCTCTTGATAAATAAAATAAGTTTCATGCATTAATTGTGTTAATTTATCGAGTTTGAGGTCTAAAAATAATATATTTATTTTTATTTTTCAATATTTCGACACCCTGTGGGTGTCTTCTTCAGGAAAAATTTTTACCCACAGGGTGTCGAAATATTGAAAAATAAAAAATAAAAATATATTGTTTTTAGACCTCAAACTCGATAAATTAACACAATTAATTAAGAAAGGTCGAATAATATCATTAATTTATAAGTTTCGTGCAATAAACTTTATGTAAAAGTGCATAATGTAAATCCAATCGATAAATAAATAGTAGGACCCAACATTATATTTCACTAATATGAAGCGTTGCCTTAATTTAATACTTTTTTTTTGGTTTTTGTTTAAAAAAACAACAACAAAATCAAGCTTGTAATAAATTTTAAACTAAATGGATTGGTGCCCTCTACTGTCTAGTAGTAACAAAGTTTTGCTCTGTATCAAAAGCTTTTAACACAATGGAAAAAAGCTAAAATAAATTAGCCTACACCCAAAAAAATATGCTAGTCATTTTTAATCATAAATTTACGCATCTTCATGGACAATAAATTTTTAAATCAAACTTTTTCCCAAGCGCTTTTTAAAACAGGCACTGGTATAATAACACACATGAGGGTTTGCTTTCCTGCCACTGAAGAAAATAGGAGTGGATTGAAACATTTAGTCGCTCATATTTTGTTTGTTAATATGTTTTAAATAAAATAAGAAAAAATAAATGGTACGCAGTATTATTTCCCAAATAATTTTAGATCACATTCAAATACGATGATTTTTTCCAATTGTTTTTTAGTTCTGTCACATTCCTCTTACTACTCTGGGGAGCAGAGGGCCGCGTTACATTAATTAAATAAACTTAATCTTGTGGTGAAATGGACCTCTGGTAGTAATCCTTTTTTGTGGACAGCAATCATAACATTTCAAAAAAGTTCGCAAACTTAAAAATACATACATGTATGTACATAAATAAGAAGTGGGCAATTTTTGATTTGTGATTCTCTTAACTTTTTCTTTTCTTCTAACAAGATGTCAAAAAAAAATTGTGAAAATTTTAAATTTTTTAACCATCTAAACTTTTCGCTTTACGTGTACATGATAAGTAATCATAAATAAAGGTACTTATATATACACACACATATATTTTAAAAGGCATTAAAAATTTATTTTTTTTTTTTTTTTTAATTTTTATTTCTTTACTTAAATCGTTAAGCGTTAAAGTGATAAGTTTATCAAATTCAATGAAAACATTTTCACAAGAAATTAAAGTCATAAAGCTTCTGATAGATCTAAAATAACTTCTCAAAGAAAAATATAAATAATATAAAAGTACAGATTTCCTTGTAAGAATTTCTTGCTCCATATCCTTGCGACTCACATAACAAATGATCTTGGCTTTTATGATGTTGAATATGAAGGTATTATAAATTATTTATAATCAATACATGTTTGCTGTCAAAGCGAAAACTAGAGTTACTTAGATTAACCCTACTAGAAGTTAAAGCTGGTGATTTCCTTATAAAACTTTGTATGAGAAACAGCCACATTTTTATTATTAAAAAAAGAAAAAATTACAAAAAAATTCTTTTGGCATATTCCTTGGACACTGTTGGTCGTTTAATGGCTTTGAGTGTGAGGGGGAGGTGAATACACGACTGTTGGATACCAAACCGAAAATGACCGCAATGATAATGCCAAATGTCCCTAAATAGGAATATTCTGCCAATATATATTTTCATCACATAAAATCAATTCCATTTAGGATTTTTATTTGGCTTCACCAACACCTGACTTTAGCAACTTAAACAAGTTTCTAATTTTGCAAATTTCACTCAAAACAATTTTTCCCATTGTGCATGTTAAAAGAACCTTTAACCGGAAAATGTACCGCACTTCAGAAGTGACCTCCGATCTAATTACTTGTTTCAATTCTAATTTATTTAAATTTTAATAAACACTTCTATACAAATGAAGATTTTTTTAAGTAATAGGAACTCAATACAAAATTTTTATTTAACAAATTTCTCTTAATGTGCTGTTTTCCTTTTCACATTAACAAACCACAATTAACGCCTAAATAAATTTATTATTCTCGTATTGGAATATCAAATAACCACCGAAATAAACAAACAATTAACCGCACTTGAATAGATGTGTAAAAACTGTCATAAACAATAAACAAGCATTTAAATAATAAATAACTGACTGACAATAAAAATAAGACACTATTAAAATCTAAGAAAATCAAATTACATAATTCTTTTTTCTACAATTTCAAATTAATGACATCCAAAGACAACACAATTTATTTTTTACAAATTGATATTCAACAGTCATGAAATATATGATTAGATAATTTAGTCTTTTTCCAATAATATGAAGCATAAATATAAAAAAAAATTCCTTAATGTATTTGAAATAGATTATTGTTAGATATTTCTGCAATATTCATTTGTGGCCTCATGAGATATTTTAATTAGTTAGGCGCTATAAGTTGGGAATTCGATTTAACAAAATCCGTCTCTCCGAATTCGGGGCTAAATTAAGTTATGCAGCTCTTCGATAACCGTTGGATCTGACATAAATACCTATATTGAATTTCATTCATGAAAAGAATCCACAATATCAATTCACGCAAAATTAAAAAAAAAAATTAAGCGAAAATTTAAGAAGAGAATGAAAATACATAAATAAACGGCGAAAGCTTAATACTCGATTTCAATTTGCCTCTCAAGAATATTAAAAAAAATATATGATTCACCGAATATTGGGCTAAAAAGTAAAGAATTTCGGCTTCAAGTCACAAAAACAAATCGGAAAATTACAAAAAAAAAGAAACTAATATTATTTATTTCAGTTTTCTCAAAAATTAATTCTCGAAACGCCAAAAAGTACGATAGAGCAATGTTTATGAACTTTTCATGGTCTGATAACAATTAAAGTTTCTGGCGTTAATTTGAATTTGGAGTTTTGGTATGTATTCGAAAACTTTTACTAAGATTTTAGGTTAATTATACCCCATGTTGAGTATTTTTCACCTTTTAACAAAACAGGCTAGGAAGACCCGAATATTGAGGTCTTAAAGGGATAATATATTCCACAAAATAGTCCTGGTAGTATTTAAAAAGATTCTGCTAAGCACATGCTATGCCTAAGGTTGTAGAGTCATATGGTTTTCAAGGCCGCCTCAGCATAGGGGCTGCAAAAGAGACTGATATTCAGGAGTAAACTTTCAACACGCCTATATAAGTATAAATACAATGCCGGAGTCTGTTTTCGGAACCTCGTATTATTTTTATTATTATATTTTTTTCACAGTTACGTTCACGCATTTTGTTTTCAAAAAAGAAATAAATTAAGAAAAATTTGTTCCAAAAACAGCATCTGGAAATCATGTATTTGCCATTTGATTGACTGCATATTTTCGTCCTCCTCATAAAAATTTTAACTCATATAATAAATTGTGAATGATAATAAAAATATATCACAATTGTGTGATTCAGATATTGCAGAACAAATTGTTGGCTGGGTATCTTGCAAATAAATAATCTTAATATTTATTCAATTAAATAACATTTTAAAAACCCATTACTAAAGTGATCAACATATAAAGTCAATATTAATCAACCAATTAAGGAAATCATTTTCTATTTCGGACAACAATTTACTTCTTTTTAGTAAATATTTGCTCATAAAAGAAGACACAGAAGTAGATATTTTTTTTTTTTTTTCACGCTAATATATGTTTATTGTATCTTCAAATAATTGAACTAACAATAAGTGTTCAAATCTTAAATATATAAATAATTATTAGGCCCAACCAGTGTCGGACATAAACTTAGTGATAATAATTAATAATACATAAAATTCATGTTACGCACAAAAAATATTTTCAAAGAATTTCATCTGGAGAGTTGCGTATTAATGCCGTAGTGTCCCTCTTTTTTAAGCGGATGTGTCCAGGAAAGTTCAAGATGTTACGAGCAAGGGGATTAGGATGGAACTCGAGTTTTGTTAAATATTTTCCAGCATATTTTGCAATTTCAGCGGTCACAAGTGGCATATTTAAATCACGATGTAAAATAGAATTTTTCAAGTACCATGGAGCCGTAGTTATTAACCTTAATATTTTGTTTTGCATTCGTTGGATTCTCTCTACATTGGAAGCTGAAGCAGTGCCCCATAGCTGAATTCCGTAACACCATATCGGCTTCAAAAGCGACTTGTATATTAAAAGTTTACAATCTAGACTGAGGGTAGAATTTCTACCAATCAGCCAATGTATCTGGGTTAATTTAAGCTTCATTTGTGTCAGCTTAGAGTCAATGTGGTGTTTCCATGTAAGCCGTCGGTCGAGGTGAATACCAAGATATTTCACATGTGAATGTTGAGGAACAACTTGATTGTTGATTTGAATGGGGGAACAAGTATCTCTTCGTAGGGTAAATGTAACATGAACACACTTTTGTTCATTTACTTTTATTCTCCATAAGTTCAACCACAATTCCAACAGGTTAATATGTTGCTGAAGATAACGGGATGCCTCGTGAGGGTTTTCATGCATACTAAGGCAGGCTGTATCATCGGCAAATGTAGAGGTGAGGATATTACTGCTCAAAGGCATATCACAGGTATAAATCAAATACAAAACTGGCCCCAGTATACTCCCCTGAGGCACCCCAGATGAAATGGTTTCGGGCACACTCATGAAGTCTCCTTCCACGACAGTGAACTTCCGGGCAATAATGTAACTTTCCAAAAGATTTACAATGTTTATTGGTAGATATGTCTTCAATTTTAGAATTAGGCCTTCATGCCACACTTTATCAAATGCCTGAGAGACATCAATAAATAGGGAAGAACAATACTTTCTTTCTTCAAATGTTCTTCTTATGAAATGAACCAATCTATGACATTGTTCAATGGTGCTGTGCTGACTTCTAAAACCAAATTGATGGTCCGGTATGCATCCATTATCAGCTAGAATTGGGGACAATTTTGTCATGAGAAGTTTTTCAAAGAGCTTCGAAATTGTTGACAGCAAACTTATTGGCCTATATGACTCAGCCTTGGTAAGATCTTTACCCGCCTTTGGAATCATTTTGACCATGGCAAGTTTCCAGCTGTGTGGGTAATACTCCAGTCGTAAAATGCCATTAAAAATAAATAACAGGATTCTAATAGCAATACGAGGCAACTGCATCAGCATCTTGTTACTAATTCCATCAATACCCGGGGCCTTCTTTGGATTGGTTTCAGCAATTAGTTTTTGTACATCAAGCATCTTAAACTTTATAGGTCGAGGGGGTAGAGCAACTACGCTCGGCAAATCAACAGCACCAGTACATGTGTTTGGGGTAAATACGTCTTTTAAATGACCAGCTAATATGTTACCTTTTTCAGTATTAGTTCTTGCCCAACCTCCGGTAGAAGTGCGCAGGGGTGGTTTAGACTCAACGGGTGTTTTAAGCTTTTTAGCAGCGCGCCACAAGGAGTAATTAGATGCTGCAGTGACATCGAGACCTTCCAGGTAGTTCTTAAGAGAAGCAGATTTTTCAGCTGAAAGCAACTCTTGGAGTCGTTTAGTGCATTCTCTAAGTCTGATTTTATGTTGTGGCGATCTGTGCTGTTGCCATTCCCTTCTAGCTCTTCTTTTTTCACATACGAGACGTTCAATGTCCGCAGAATAAATTCTATTAAACCCAGTCTGCGGATGGGAGGTAGTGGCATGTTTAGCAGCCTGTTTAATATTCTCGGTAAGATTGGCAATGTTAAGTTCAATATCATCGGGAGTTCTAAGCCTGATGTTTTCCGTACAATGACTACTGAGATATTTTTTGAACCCCAGCCAGTTAACACGATGTATCGTCTTCACATATGGGTCAGGTAAGTCACTTCTTAGTGGGCTACAAATTGTAACGATCGTGGGAGAGTGATCGGAGGAGAGATCATGTGAAGCTTCAACATGAATTAAATCCCTAGGGATATTTTTCATGACCCCAAAATCTATAACATCCGGAATTTTTTGTATGTCAGTAGGCCAGTAAGTGGGCTCCCCACTAGAAATGACATCCAAATCCATTTTTGAAATTGTGTTGAACAATGCTCGACCTCTAGGAGTAATAAGACGCGACCCCCAGAACGTATGCTTTGCATTGTAGTCTCCAGCTGCTACGAAACAAGGGCCAAGAGTTTTGTAAAAATCCTCGTATTGATCTTCACTGATTGAAAATCTGGGAGGGGAGTAAACTGATGAAAGCACAAGATTTGAACAAAAATTTTCGATGCAAATATTTGTTGCTTGTAGATGGTCTTCACAAGTGTTCTCAAGAATATAGTGCTTGAGTCTTGACTTTATTAGAATTGCTGATCCTCCACATGCTCTTCCTCTCGGGTCCTTTGTATCATATAAGGTGTAGCCACTCATTTTAAAAAGGCTTCTCGAAGTCAAATGAGTCTCAGATACCAACATTACATCAATATTCTTCACCGTGAGGAAGTGCTCTAGTTCGTTTCTATGTTGGCGAATGCCGTTAGCGTTCCACAAACATAACTTTAACGTGTTCATGGCTTGTTAACTAATGCTAGAAGCAGAGTGTTCTGCATTCGCAGCATTTCTTGCATCATGCTAGTCATATTTGTCGTAAAGTTGCTTATAGTTTGCACCAGATTATCAATAGTAGCTTCAAGGCGATTGAAATTAAAGCTTGCATTTGCGTTTGTTGTATTGTTTGGTGGTGACACTTTTTGAACGGGAATAGAGTTGATCTTCACAGCGTCAGCATACGATACATGTGAAGTGATTGGTTGGGCCATTAGGGGATGAGTAGCGGAGTACGTATTTCCTGCTTGAGCTGGAGTTACTTTAGGCTTTTGGGTCATAGCTTGTTTCACAAAAGAGAATACAGGACATCCTCTGTAGTTAGCAGTGTGATTACCTCCACAATTACTGCACTTTTTTTCCTTCTGGTCCTTCGACTTATTGCAAATAGCAGTGTTGTGTAATTCACCGCACACAACACAAACAGACGGTAATTTGCAATAAGTTTTCGTATGGCCATATTCTTGACAATTATGGCACTGTACGGGTCCTGAGCGCTTGTGTGGTTCTTCGACTGTAATTTTCCGGTATAACAGATATTTTAAATTATAAATTGGATGGGTCTCATTTTTCTTCAATTTTATATCATTCGGCTCCAATTCAACGCGAAATAAGGGTTGGGGAATCTTCTCCCTGTTTATTATGTTAGAGACATTCTTTACCTTAAATCCCTGGAGGGTGAGAGCATCTTTAATTTCCTCAGGAACTACATAAGAATCTATGCCTTTCAATACGATCTGTAGGCCTTTAGCACTCTTAAGCTGGAATGTGTAGAAACTTGTTTTATTTTTTTCGAATTCGTTAACCATTTTGCGGAAGTCTTTTTCATCATATATTTGAACTTTTGTTTCATCAATGTTACCACGTTTTATTGGAACAATGTGAAATGACTTTTCACCAATGGCCGAGATTAGTTTTTTAATAAGTGTGTTCGAGTTTTTTTGTCTCAGATAGATTGGTGGTGGTTTTGAAGTTTTTTTCGAAGATTCTTCGGGTTTATCGCTGTCATCTTGTAATATTTTAAACCGGTTTTGACGATTAGCTGAGGCGGCGTCGTTGTCTCTGGATATTTTCGGAACAGATGAGATTTTGGATGAATTTGGGCTTCGCCCGCGCTTTACTACCGTTACATATCTGTCCATTCCGACAGGCACTTTAGGTTTTTGAATATTATCGTCCATTGTGATAACTGGGTTAAGTGATGAACACGAGCCCAGAGCGGATAATGGCGCTGACTTAAATAACGATGAACTAGGCAATGGTAATATTACCGAATCACTACTTGGCATCGGAGTAAGCGAATTTGATTGCTCACGTAAAATTGGCTTTGCCGTTAGAAAAAGACTGTCATCCAATTTTTTCTTTTTATTGTTTGCATTAAGAGCTTCAGAACTCACAGTAAAATAGGCATTTCTGCCGTTAGAACTCACTTCACAATTTTTTGTTTTTGAGGTACTCATGCAGAGTATTCCTCAGTCACTTTGTTTGTGTTTTTTGTTTTTTTGTTGTTTCAGTTTATACGAAAAATATTATTAATGCAAGTAAAGCAAATTTAACAAAAACTGTACTTATTACGAATCAGTACTTATTACGAATATTTTTTTTTTGTTTGTATTTTTGTTTGCTTAGTATGAGAAAAAAAAAACTCCGCTAACACGTCTGTTCACTACGAAGGTTCAACAAGACGCACAGAAGTAGATATAAAAAAAAATTGAAAATTACTTGGACATAAAAGAGAAACCAAATAACTAATTCTTACGACAAATTTCGAAAATACTATTAACGAAATGCATCCGAAATTCACCACGTGTTGTAAAAAAATTAATTGCGAATTGTTTTAAAATCAAAATTAAAATATGTTGTAAATATTTCTGAGACTGATTTTATTTAATATACATACATACGTATATATTTATTTACATATGTATGTATGTATGGACATATAATTTCTCCTTGAAATTAGTTTCAACAAAAAATCTCTTTCTTTATTGAATTTAATTTATGAAATTTCTTTTCATTTATTTTCTACAATCTTTTAATTGAGAAAAGAATTTAAATCAAAAAATATTATAATCACTTACTTAAATGCCATACTTAAACATTTTATTCACAATTTCCTTTTTAATTAATTTGAATTCTAATACGAAGATTTAGAATAATAATTTTCACCACTGAATTTACATATGAATTTCAGCAAATTCTTGAAAAGAGAGAGTTCTTGTTTATTATGCTCAAATCAGTGATGGGAGTTTTAAGCTGAAAATTAAATTTAAAAAATAGTTTAGAAAATCTTTATATTTATGAATAATATAATACATTACAAAAGCAAAAAAAAAACTTAAAATTTTGACATAAAAGAGAAACAAAATAACTAATTCTTACGACAAATTTCAAATTAAAAATTAGCCACAATTAGGATCCGGAAGTACTGTAAATACGAATATTTTTCAACGATTTTAACATAGTCTTGTCATTTCTGGATGTTCCCTTTTTCGAATCCTATTCATCAATTTGGTAGCTATCTTCATTATGTGGATAAAAGTACACTTTTTATAATTGTTTTCCAAAGAAACTGCTTTCGTATTAAATTTTGATTGTTTACTTTGCACTGCCAATAAGTCAGAATGTATTTTTTTCCTTATGTGAAAAAAATGTTATTATTATTTATTGACGAAAAATAAAGTTTTTATATTTAAATAAATAAATATATTTCTTTATAAATAAGAAAGTCACTACTGTTTTATTTAAAAATTTTAAGAATTAGATCCTAGGAAGTCGAAAAAGATACACTTACAAATCCCTTGAAAATTTAAAAACAATAAGAATTTTATTTTAACAAATGTGATTGTATTTAAAACTGTCTTGAGTAATTTTCCACTGTTGTATCAAATGTGAAAAATCTAATTAACATATTGTGACGCCCAAATTTCGATTTAATTTCTTTAAAAAAATTATAGATTCTTCAAAAAAGTTATCGACATAACACATTTTCAAGTGCCTCATCACATATAATTGTAAGTGCCTTCTATATAAATGATGACCCTATAACTCCGGAAATAAAGTGGAATATTGGAAGTTTAATTTTCTTTACTCTTTAAAAGAGAGACTAACTAAATGGGCTAGGGTGGAATTCCTTAGCTCACTGCAGAGGAGCAGACTAATAAAGTCTTTGTCAGGAATGAAACCTTCAACATACAGGTTGGCAGATCGTCATACCTTCAAACAGCGTACCGAGCTTTCACATCAATCACACAGGAGCATTTTTTAAAATAATAACTGGGAAAGTTCGTATCATTATTGCTTATTTAAATTCGGTAATATTTTTTTTGTCCTTAAAACTGCGTTGGGTGCCGTGGATTTTGTTTAAATTAGTTATGTAAATGGTTTAAATGAAAGCGTTTTCGATTTTTTTTTTTTCAAATAATTTTGATTACTCCGAAAATTTAAAAATTTTTCAACATTTAGAGAGACTGCAAGGTGAATCGTATAGTTTCTTATGGCGTTATTAAAAGAAACCAAAATTTTATTATATAGGACGATCTCTATATCAGCTCCTTACTATAGTCGGCAATAAGTATGTAGTAGAGGACGACACACTAGAATTTAAATTTAATTAAAAAAATTTTTTATTTATTTATTTATTTATTTATTTACAGCTACATTATATTTACAGCTGACATTACAAAAATAATACATGTGACTAGGTTAAAAACAATTATAAGTAAAAACATTGGAATTTAAATAATTTAAAAGCTTTCTATTAATATTATTAACATTATCCGATAAATCAATGAGATCATAAAATTTATTAAAATCCGAACAAATTTTACGAAATGGATCGAAATTCATGAAATTTGATCTGTGAAATCTAAGATATAAGGGTTCATATGATCTAAGTTGCCTATTTGGAATATTGATGTTTATTTGGTCGAGAAGAAAATACAATCCGTTTTACCTTGAAATAATTTTAAAAAGAATACAATGTTAGATGTAATTCTTCGGCTTTTTAATGTAGGGAAATTTATGAGTGCCAAACGATCACGATATGGCGGCAGATTCACAGCTGGATTCCATTGAAGACATCGAAGACAAAATAAAAGGAATTGTTTCTGTACTGATTCTATCATTTTAATATATAAATTGTACTGAGGATCCCAAATAACAGAGCCATATTCAAGAATGGGTCTTACTAAAGATGTGAAGAGATTTTTTGTAACGTAAGGATCGTTAAACTCTTTTGCCCATCGTTTTACGAAAAATAAAACACTATTAGCCTTGTTAACAGCATATGTGACATGTGTGTTAAAATTAAGTTTTTTGTCGAAGTAAATTCCAAGGTCTAAAATTGAGTCAAGAGCTATTAGCTCAGTGCCATTTATAAAATATTTGGTCGAAAATGGTGAATATCTAGTGAAAGTCATTAATTTGCATTTATTAATATTTAATTCCATAAGGTTTACGGTACACCAATTAAAAAAGTTGTTTAAATCCTTCTGAAGGTGAATGGCATCATCGATTTTAGCAATATTTGAGAATAGTTTGACATCATCAGCATACATTAGAATATTACCGAATTCAATGGCTTTTGGAAGATCATTTATAAAAATCAAAAATAAGAGAGGCCCAAGATGGCTACCCTGAGGAACACCAGAAGTTACTTCAAAATAATTTGATCTGGAGTTATTGTAAATAACACATTGTTTGCGCCCTTTTAAATATGATTTTATCCAGTGTAGGAAGTTCCCGGTAAATCCGATAGCATGAAGCTTCTCAATCAATAGGTCATGGTTTACCTTATCAAAAGACTTACTGAGATCTGTATAAATAGCATCTGTTTGCTGGCTATTATAAAAGCTTGCGTTGATATATGACGTCAATTCCAATAAGTTAATCGTTAAAAAATAAACAATTAAATTTCTTTAAAACGAAATAAATAAAAAGTAAAGAAAATATTTCAATTGATCTTTTTGAAAACTCTATTCATAGTACCATCTATGGGAGAAACTACTAATTTACTCTGATAAACTCTGAAATTGCTTTTTTTTTAAATGAATTTCACCACATTCAACGAAGTGCAAATATTGATAACAGGGCTGCCAGGTACTTTTTTTCATTATCCCCAAATCTGAAAAAATATTTCCCCGGAAATCCCTGATAAAATTGGAAATCCCCAAAAGGAACCCCTGTAAAATATTCACTATTGTTAACAAAAAAAATTATTTTAATTAGGTTTGTACTAGAAGAGATCATAAGAAAATGCACACACATACATATTCATATGTATGCATATATGTATATAGATATGTTCAACATGTATGTACATATTTCATATATTCATTACATCAAAAACGTCTGAATCGCCATCTTGTGAATAAGATGAGTTTCTATTATACATATTCTCTGCATTAAAATTGCCTGGCATATCCTTTGTTCTTTTGAACTGTTTACAACAGATTTGGTTGATATTTAAATGAACTTGTACTCTCAATAATGCCTCCAAAAGCTCATACTGCATACTATTTCGAAGTTTTGTTTTTGTGAACTTCATTATTGAAAATACGCGCTCCACACATGCATTGCTTGTTGGCATCAAAAGCATATAAAGCACAGCCTGAGCCAATTCTTTGTAGTGTCTTTTACCAGCAGCATCTTGGAAATTGTAAACTTTTGGCCATAATTCCAATAAATTAAGGGGAACATTATTTTTAAAATAATAATTCCATTCGGTAAAAGGGAGCTTATTCCACTGAGCCTCGTAAACATCTAAGGAAATAGCTGCGTCCATGAATTTAAGCAAAACGTCTTTGATTGTAGAAAATTCCGGCTACGATGTTGTATTAATACATTTTTGGCTGCTGAAGTACTTATATTGTTTAAAAATTTAAAGATTTCAAACAAACGTTTTTTTAAATACTGCAAACAATTTTTTAATACTAAAATCTCTTCACTTCCGAGGCAACAATTTGACAATTCAGCTTCAAACTCTGTTCCGAAATCCACTGTATTTTAAGGGAAGCAGAGAATCTGGGTCCTTCAATATATCCAATATATTGTAAATATTTTTCAAAACTTTTATTTGGTTAAAAAACGATGGCTTAAATATTTTGGAACATAATACTAGAACAATCATGTACATTTTGTCATACAAACTTCCAGCATCAATTGTGTCGCACTGAAAACCTAGATTTAAACGATTTATGTCGTTAATAATTGGATTAATGAAAATAAGGAACATTCGATTGCTATCGTCTTTCATTTCAATGTAAATCATCTTTGCAATGTGATAATTTTCAGCTGTTGCTGAAAATTCAGGATACGGAAACGAGTATGTAGTTTTAAAATATTACTGATGAAACCAACAATAAATAGACAAAAATAAAATGTATTAATTTAACGAATATTAAATGAGCATGTTGTTCTAAAATTCTCCAAAATATCCTATTTTGTTTTATAATATCCCCAAACCCCAAATGAAAAGTTTTGTCCCTTTCAGAAACAAAAAAAACCCCTAATTTGGGGTCAAAACCCCAAATCTGGCAGCCCTGATTGATAAAGCAAACAGCACAAGTAACATCTCGTTGTGTTTCATCGTAGTGAGACATTCAGCTCGTATATAAACCTTAACTTGAGTACGACTAGATTGTAGTCTGTTCTGTTACACTCGAAGGTTCAGCTGTGTAACAAAAGCTTCTAGGCATTAAAAAAAATCGGTTGAAGAAAAACAAACAGAAAAAGACGGTTAACGTTAAACAAACTTCAAATTTTATAGTTTGTTTTTATATTTAAAAATTTTAAAGGTAAGATTTGCAAAAAAAACTAAATAAAATAATAATGAAAGATTCATTGTTTAAAAAAGGAGCCTTAAAGTGAATAAAGTGTTGTGTTTATTGCAATTATGAAATAAATTTTAATAAATTTATTTAAAAAACAATAATTATGTAATTCATGCGAAAAAAATTATTTTAAATATTTGAAGGACATTAATGAAAATAAAAAAACAATTAAAAAACACTCAAGAAAAATAGCAATTGTTTAAAACCAAATAAAAAATATATACATGTGTGTATGTATGCATACATACATACCATATGTATGTATGTACATTGCGAAAGTAGAATTGATTTTTGGTGTTGTTGGGTTTTTAAAATTAATTGGTTACACGCAGCGAGAGTCTTTTGAGACCTTTTTTGATTTTTTTTTCTTTTATAATCGAGTGTAAATTAAAAAAATACCAATTAATTTCAAATAAAAAGCAAGAACAACTACATTTATACAACAACAAAAACATATATACATGCAAAAATAGAATTTTCGAAAATCATTGATCGTTAGTTTTTCTTTTTTGTGGTTCGTTTATGGGTTCGATCAATCGATTGATTATCTTGTTACAAATTTCGTAATGAAACAGACGTGTTAATTTTCGCCTGCAAATTTGACTCTTATAAACGTTTATCGACTACACAGTGTAGGTTCTTATCATATCTATTATATTATCATCATATTTATTTATACATACATACGTATAAAATTATTAAATTAATGGAAAAAATTTTCCATTTGCTTAACCATTCTCCACGTTTATAAAAAGTGTTTTAATTAAAGAAAAAGAGTGATTGAAATTTATAAGGGTCTTCGAACGTGTCCAAAAAAAGTTTTATGGCGTTTTACAAAAACTAGTTGAAGTATCTTACGCCAGATGGAAAATGTTGTTCAACTTTGACTCGTAATAAAAAAATTAATTAACAAAACATTATAGAAATTATGGCACATATGTATGTTGTATAATAAAATGTATGTCGATGAAGAATAAGTTTGTAAAAATCAATGAAAAAAAAATTAATTTTCGAAAAAGATTTGTGCCGAAAAATCAAGTTTCTTTCGTGTTATGTATGTATATTATTAAATCACTCTGCAATGCCATTAAAATTAATTGTGCCGAATTTACAAAAGCCGAAATGATTACTAAGATGTAACAATGTGCATCATCATAATTTATTTAGAAAAATATTTCTTTTTAAATCCTCAATTTAAAAAAAAATTATCAAAAAATATAAATGATTTTTGTTAAAAAGGAATCGCCTAATTCAACTCTCTCTTGCTCTTCATAGGTTTGCAGCCACGTAGACCAACCAACAATTTTAAATAATTTTATTTACTGATTTAAGTATCGAATACGAAGTGTTCGAAAATGAAACCAGAAATACATTTCTCGCGTGTAAAGGCATCTGTTTCACAATATAGTCAGATATCAATCAATTCTCAAGATTATGATAAGTTTCTATTGATTTTGAGAACTATTTTCGATCCAAAATAAAATTATTGTTTTTCACCAAATGCAGACTAAATGTCTAAATTATAAAAATAAATTGTAGAGACAACAATATGGAATTTGGTCAAAAATGGTTTTCGTGATCTATTGAAATCATCACTTCACTTTAAAATAGTACTCGTAGTCTTGAACAGGAGTAATTTTCATCACACACCTGAATATATATTCTCTTCCTTTTGGAAAAGTTTTTTTTGGCACAAACAAACATTCATCGTACATTCATAGACGAATAAAATTTGAAACAATATTTGAGTTTTTTCTTTTTAAATTTTATCCATAACTAGAAAAATTATAAAAGTTCGATATGCCGTGTTGAAAACTTTGATTTCTACTTCTATAATTAGGCCACATTTGCTCAAAAAATTTATTAATTTAAAAAAAAAATTAAGAAAAATTAAAATAGCATTAGGCAATAGAAATAAAAGGCTTTCTAACACTTTGCAAAATCATACCTGAGATTCAAATTTTTTTGTCGTGATATTAACTTGTCGCATTTATCAGAACACCAATTTCTCTCATAAAATGTCAATGGAAAAAAAGGAATACAATACAAAAAATATTGTTGTTATCTCGAATGTTCACCCTCAGCATATTATAATGAAACAAAACTTGACCACTGTTCAAATAAACTTAATTTAACTAATTTTCGTTTGCTATTCTGTAAATGATTATACAGATAAGCGAATCTCATGGCAGGTTAATTAATCAATGTCATGACGCTTTTTGACACAAGATAAGCAAAAAAACCATTTCATCCTTAAATTATTTAGATGCAAATAAAGTAACAGTGGACTTAAACTGCATATTTTATTGAAACTTCATATGATTTTTGACAACTTATTCTATCCCACCTACATCTCTGCATCTTAGATTAATTATATTTATTTTTTCATTCCGGTAAATGATCTATCTTAACCCTTTCAATACCGAGTACATAGAACATAAGTACAAAAATGTATCAGTGATATAAATAAAAAAATCAATGACAATATTGACAACTCAATAATAAATGTTTTTAAAATTGTTTTATATTTTCATATTTTGATGTCAATATTAAAGTATGCACAGGCAATGAAGGGTTAATAATTAAAGAATTTATCCCACAAATTGTTTTAAATAACAAATGATTCGAATTTCTTATCGCAAGACAAAAGTAAAGTTGCATACATACATACATACGTACACACATATTTTATATGGATGTATGTATGTATTTGAAAGCATTTTCGGTATGAATAATATTTTGTCATTCATTAATTATCAACATTATAATTGAAAACACGTAAAAAATTATTTCAACAAATTTTGCTCTCCGAAATTGTTTAAACCTTTAAATCTGATGATTGTAATAACGACCGAGCGATTAATTTGATTCGGCATTGGCGAAATTTCGTCAATTGTTAATAATCAAATTCCAGTATAAGTTCGTATTTGTTAATTTTTGAAAAAACAGTAAATATTTTTCTAATTTTTCGTCGAGCTTTATAAAAAAAAACTTAAAAATACATTTTTAAATCCACTTATTAAACCTAGAATTGCAATATTGCAATAAATTTACAATTTATTTCAAAGAACTGAATCTGACACTCCCATAGTCATTTCCTCAATTCAGAATTCGTATTGAAATCAAAAATTGAATGAAGATGGCATTCCATGTGCGGAATATTTTATTATTCCTATTATTTGCAATATTTTATATGTCAATTGTGTTTAACCTTGATTAGATTTAATTGAAAATGTCTAAAAATTAAATTAAAGAATTGACATTTAACAATAAAATAAAATTCAATTCAAAACGCTACAAGAGCAAATAATGAAAGAAAAGATACGATACATTTTCTACTAATTTAAATAGTACGATAACAACTAAGCACAATTACCTGCATTTTATTTTATTCTACTTAAATTAAATAGTTTTTAATAAAGAAAAAAATTTATAGCAATTTATATTTCTATAAAAACTATTTGCATGCATTGAAAGATTTAGTAAAAAGAGGAGTATAGCCTGAATATAAAATAAACAATTGCATTGAACAGTCAAGATAAAAAAAGAAAATCGAGTTAAATAAATACAAAGTAATCAAATCGTTCAGATTTGACTGATTGGGCAAAAGGCCAAAATACGTTTTTCAATAATAAGTTTTATTTACAGAATAAACATTAACACATCGATATGCTTTACGCGACAAATTAAAATGTGTATAATTTGGTCCAGGTTATTTATGTATATCCGAATAAAACCCAAATTTAGAAATTAAAAACCAATTTTTAAATTTTCAACTGATTATTTGTTGGCATTTGAATTAATTAGTTAACAAAATAGGAAATACTACTCTAATGTCTGACAGTATATTATACATGTACATATGTATATGTGTACATCTCAGATGCCCAAAACTTGTTCAAGAAATTTTAATGGCCCCCAGAATATCAACTATCGACTTTTATCATATCCTCCACACACATACATACATACTTGTATATTGTGGTACATGCAGTCATATATGTTTCTTTCTTTTCAAATCTTTATTTTTAGACAGGTTAAGTTTCTTTCCCTCTTTTCAATATACGAGGCCCAACACGCATGATCAAGGCTTTATTGTCCTCTCAACTCCAGAGAAATTGCAATTTTATAAAATTTTGTTTAAGGATGAAAGAATTTTCCAAACATTTCCCAAATAATTGCTGCACTAAGTGCCATTTAGTCTTCTAATTTTAGCAATAAAAGCTTTTGTAGGTTACATTATTCATCGTGGAAAGGGTCTCGCCCCCTACCATATTATTTTATTTCATTTTTTATAATTTAAACTAAAAAAACCTGACTTGCGGCTCAATAAAACATTAATAGCTAGGCCAATAATCCGTTAGAAACCTCTGTCTAGCATCGGACAATGTCAGATAATATGGTCAATAGTTAATCTTGCCACGATTTTGGACTCCACGGCCTTAAAAACCAGTATCGTCTCAGGCTGGAGCACGTTACTCTCATCAGGACGGCTACTTTAAATTAATTACAGCTCATGTAGCCAACCCAGCTCCCTGGAATTTGACCTAGTTTGGTTTATAAATAATTTTCCCAACACGTTAGTACGCCTTAAGCGTTTAATTCTCTCTTAAATTGAATGAAACGTCCTTTGACATTGTATAACAGGTACAAAAACTAATTCACATAATTTATACTTATGCTTTGAAGTTTGTACAGAAAACACTATTGATTACCACAATTGTTAATTCAAGTTTTAAGTTTCGAAAACTTTCAAACAGCCTCCCAACACATGTGAAAGAAATTGAAGATCCACAAAATGATTTTTTTTCTCAGTGTGCGCTTGAAATTTATTGGTAGATGTATATTGTTATATTTGGTGGCATTGTAACTGGCGTTTTTAAATTGATTGTAGAATGTTGTTATTATCTGTATGTATGTATATAAAAGTTGTTGCCGGCCGGCCGGCTTACCATTTAACCGGTTGTCAGCCCACAAATGCCAAATTGTTTTCCTTCTTCTCTTTATTACTTACATGCATGTTTCTTTTGTTCAATTTCATCTTTTCGTGTACTTCATTTCTTCCTCTTAATGATTTTTATCTTTTAATTTGCAAACGTTAATTGGCTTCATGTTGGTTGAATAGCTGGCGATGGATGGTTTGCTGGTGATGGTGGCATGATCCACAAAATGTAGCAACAACAAAAATTGCAACTCGCCAAGTATATGCATGTACACATTCAAATCTGAGTAACCATGTTTAGTTTAAGCGAAACGGGGTACAGTTTGATGCCAACGCCCTTTAAGATTTCTTTATATGGTTCGACTTACATATTTTCACTCTTCCATGCCATTTGATTTTTGTGCGGCACGACATCATCATCGCTTGTCTTGGCTTAGATTACATGCCATGCATACAAATTCTTGCTTCACAAAAATAACCGTGGGTGTAGCTGAAGAAAGAAACGACAAAAAGAAATATTTGTAATAAAAGTAGGAGTTTGAAACATTGTAATGAATGTACTACTTCCGTCTACTTTTTATAAAAGAAATTAATGATAATTAATCAATAGAATTTCTAATATGAATTTAAGAAGAAACGTGACCACTAAATAATGTATAAAGTATTAATTAACTACGAAAAATTTTTGATCAATGTAATATAGAGTCTTCCAATAGGGACTTTTGAACTATGACAGTTCATAGCTGCGATATTGTTGTCAAATTGGCAGACAAGGAAATTTAATAAAATTTTAATTATTCTTAATTGGATTAAATTGCACTACACGGGCTGTCAAATTTTATAGGAATCCGTAATTGAACTTAACTGCAGAAACAAGTGAATCATTTGGCACGAACCGAACCCGTGACTCTCACACTACTAGTATAGTACACTGGCTAATAGGTCATGTTCTAGTTCTATAATAGAAAATTACCTAGACAAGGAAAGTAGAACCATAATTTTCTCTGCTGTGACGTATTTCATCAACATTCATCTGCTTATACCAATATGTTATTTTATGAAATTCATTCCTTCCAAAGTATTCATCAGTGCACTTTTTTGACTTCTTTGAAAGTTGAGTTTGTAAAATCTAGATTACACTATGTAACAAAAATAAAAAATTTCTCAGTCCTTAGGATGTAATTGTTATTTCCTAGTCTGTTATGTCTTAAAAGTATGGAAACCACCTAATAATCCACGGAAACTTTGCTTTTGTGACCAGGACAATGTGATTCATTAAAATATGCTAAAATTATGAGAAAAACGTGTTTGAGTCTTTCAATACAGAGAAAATCATACAGAACAGCACATATAAATCAAAACTAGATTTTATTACAACTTCAGAAAACCAAAAACATAAAAGTAAATCAGAAGCGGGTGGTTTTTCGACATTTGCGTTTATACTGCGAGTCACTTTCTCTAATCAATCTCCAAATTTAATCTCCCATTATGTTCTCATTGTATTGTCCTTGGTATCGCCGCTCAAATTCCGTTATATCCTGATGGAAGCGCTCGCTTTGCTCCTCTGAATATGCTCCCATGTTCTTCTTGAATTTGTCAAGATGTGCATCCAGAATATGGAGTTTGAGAGACATCCTGCAGCCCATTTTGCCGTAGTTCTCCACCAGACTTTCGACCAGCTCCACGTAGTTTGCGGCTTTGTGATTGCCTAGGAATCCCTGTACCACTGACATAAAACTCATCCAGGCAGCTTTCTCAACACGAGTGAGCTTCTTGGGGAATTCCTCACACTCGAAGATTTTCTTTATTTGTGGTCCAACGAAGATACCGGCTGTAACTTTCGCCTCAGAAAGCTTAGGGAACAAGTCTTGTAGGTACTTGAACGCTGAAGAATTTTTGTCGAGAGCTTTCACGAATTGCTTTATAAGACCCAGTTTGATGTGGAGTGGTGGCATCAGTACCTTCTGGGGGTCCACCAAGGGCTCCCACTTGACGTTGTTCCTCCCCACTGTGAATTCAGTTCGTTGTGGCCATTCACGCTTACTGTAGTGTGTACTGTCGTTCCTGCTGTCCCACAGGCAAAGAAAGCAAGGAAACTTGGTGTAACCGCCTTGCAGGCCCATTAAGAATGTCACTATTTTGAAATCTCCGATCACTTCCCAGCCATATTGCTCATACTTCAATGCGTTCAGCACTTTCTTGACATTGTCCTAGTTCTCTTTGAGAGATACTGAATGCGCCAGAGGAAAAGACGGATACTTGTTGCCATTGTGAAGCAACACGGCTTTGAGACTCTTGCATGAGCTGTCAATGAAGAGGCGCCACTCTTTTGGTTCGAAATCAATTTCGATTTCCTCGAACAGACCGGTCACGTCGTGGCAGAAGCAGAGCCCATCTTCGCTGATGAAGAAGTTGGAAAAAAGTTCGTGACGCTTCCTCTGACATGAGACTTTAACACTAGGATCCAGCAAATTCCACTGCATCAGTCTGGACGTCAAAAGTTCAGCATTGGACTTGGTGAGACCAAGATCTCTTATCAAATCATTCATGTCCTTTTGGTTGGGATAGTATGGGTTTTTGTTATCAGCTAGTAAATTAAATCCTTCACCTTCATTGTCTTCCTCACTCTTGGAATCAGGGCTCTCACAGGAAGACACCTGCTCTTTCTCTGGAGGAGTAGGAACGGGGATGCCAGAGCTGTGTGGAACTGGAGATATGGATGAAGGAATGTCAGGATACATGATTTGACTTGCTTTTTTGCCAGTCCGACGTTTGGAAGGGTCCACCATGCAGAAAAAGCAGTTGCTTGAATGGTCAGTGGGTTCTCTCCAAACTCTTGGCACAGCAAACTTCATAGCTCTCTTTTCCCCTCTGTACCATCCTGAAAAAAAATTACAAAAGAAAAGTACCATCTAATAAAAAAGTTAACAGAATTATTTATTTTACCCATAACAAAGCAATATAGTTTTAAAATGTCTTACCTTCCAAAGTCCTTTTGCAGTTTTCACAGGCGAAATGAGGTGCCCAGGATTTGTCTTGATCACCCACAGGCATGCCGAAATAAGCATTGTAAGCTTCGCACATTTTAAAACCTGTTTCCAAGGAGTACTTATTCGCTCTTAAACGCAGATAAGCGCTGCCATAGTCACAAAAGCAAAGTTATCTTGCGACAATAGCTGTTTTCTATACTTTTGGGACCTAACTGACTAGGAAATAACAATTACAACCCAGGGACAAAAATCTTGTTACATAGTGTTATAATATAATTTAGTTCTACAAATCCATTCGGTCAATTGGTCGACTTTTTTTATCAAAAACAAAATTGTTTATTTCTTTAAATTTTTGTTTTCTTTAATATATAAAATTTTTAAGTTTTTGCCCAGTGATATAAAATGATCAATTTGCAAAAAAAATATGAAATGTTGAGTTTTCTTAACATATTGAATGATGATCGTTTTCAATTAAATGAATAAGTATCAAAAAATAGAACTTCCAATGACAAGTATATATTAAAATCATGGCAAATGATTTGAATTTGATTTGATTTTAGGATCACAGTTTCTGCATTACTAAGTTCTTCGCGGTGCTCTTTTGGATGGTGATGTGCCTGAAGTAGTAAACGCGTTGACTGTTAAACAATTCACGATGAAATAAAATTCCCCGAATTGGGACGCTTTTCATAGTATGTATGTATTATAAATATATATTATCCTCTGGTACGAATAACATTTAAAGTGTTTCCAAAAAACCCTTCTTAACCTCATGAATATGATATCAAGTCCAATGAATGGAAATCAAGAATATATTACGATCAGAAATTATCGTGATTCGCACTACTTCTGGATTAATAAGCACCGGCACATACATAAGAGTTGCATTTCATATTCGGTCGATAGACCGAATAAACCCAACCATACACACACAAGTGATATATATATGCCTGTGGGATTGGAACACATCATTGTTCATCGGATGTATTAGAGATTTTTTCAGGAAACGCGAAGCAGAGGAAGTAAAAAATTATTCCTTACATTAGGGCAATATTTTCTTAGTCGCTAACTTTCGAGTTACTACATTTGAACGGCTAATGTAGCAAACATGTCGATAAGGCAGCTTTTGGAATAAAACGACGTGGATTTACAAAAAATGTATTGCTAGTCTTGGAAAGAAAGAAAATCAAAGAGTTTATGTTATATTAAAAATATCTTTGCGGTCTTTGGTTATAAACGACTCAAAGAAATTGCATGAATATGAAAATTTTTAGTCTAGAAAGTTAAATCACAGATCAAATATTATCGAGCTATCGAGCTGAATTCGCGAGAGTATTAATAAAAATATGCAGCAAACACTAGCATAGATAAGCCGATCTGAGGAAGAGTAAGACACGTCCAGAGCAAAATTTCTTATGGAATTGCTAAAACATTACACTGTTTTTCTCTTAATTAAAGGGCTCCAAATAAACGTTCAGGTTACGCGACAGTAAAAGTAGAGATTTACATGAATAATAAAAAGTAAATTCGGTTGGAAAAATTTTTGCATAAATTTCATGAATATGTAGTATAAATCAGAATTGGAGGAAAATAAAGATAAAGGAATTATCATTTTCTATGGAAATTTGACAGAAAAACTGCAATATAAAAATATTACGTTGAAATTGATGACTTTTTCCTAATGGGTTGGAATTTTGCTGTTTAAAATAATGTATTCGCATGTATTTCACATACATACATATATTTCGCCAAAAATTGCATTTTTTTACTTATAGAAATTCGTTAAATATTATATTGGATATCATTTACAGCTTTAAATAATGGCCGATGAAGCACAAGCACCACCCGCCGAAGCTGCACCAGCACCAGCTGAGGGTGAGGCAGCTGCCGCACCACCAGCTGAACCCACTGAGCCCATTAAGCACACCTATACCCTATTCTATTTCAATGTTAAGGCATTGGCCGAGCCATTGCGTTATCTTTTCGCATACGGCGGCCTTGAATATGAGGATGTGCGCGTGACCCGTGATGAATGGCCAGCATTGAAACCAAGTAAGTTTTTCTTTTCTTTTAAATATAAAAATGCTATTGTAAAAATTCCTAACCATTACTTTTTTGTGTGTGGAATATTAAGCAATGCCTATGGGTCAAATGCCCGTTTTGGAAGTTGATGGTAAACGTGTTCACCAAAGCATATCAATGGCACGTTTTCTAGCAAGAACTGTTGGTTTGAGCGGTGCCACACCCTGGGAAGATCTGCAAATTGATATTGTTGTTGACACTATCAACGATTTTCGTCTAAGTAGCGAACAATGTGTGAAGTTGCATGTTATATGTTGTTTGATTAATCTTTGCATTTTAATATATAGAAATTGCAGTCGTTTCCTACGAACCTGAAGATGAAATCAAGGAAAAGAAATTGGTCACATTGAACAATGAAGTCATTCCATTTTATTTGGAGAAATTGGAACAAACTGTTAAGGACAACGATGGTCATTTGGCATTGAATAAGGTACGGCTCGTCAAAATAGTAGAGCAAAACAAAACAAGTCAAATAAAAGTTTTCTTGTAAATAAAATGAAAAAAAAAATTATTTTTTACATTTAGCTTACCTGGGCCGACATCTATTTCGCTGGTATTTTGGATTATATGAATTATATGGTTAAACGTGATATTTTGGAAAATTATCCAGCTTTGCGCAGTGTTGTTGAAACCGTTAATGCCATGGAACCCATTAAAGCATGGATCGAAAAGAGACCACAAACTGAAGTTTAGGTTGAAGTCTTAAGACACTCTATTGAAGGAATGGAAAGTCCTTTAAAAAATTATGGAAAAAAATTAAATAAAAACAATTAACATTTTTTCATACATTTTATGAAGACACGAAGACAACTCAACAATACTATATATTGATTTAAACATTACATTTTGTTCCTTTTTTGAATTGTTCATATAATAATAATAAATTACAATATTAACAATAACATACGTACTACTTACATACAATTAATATTAATAATTAATAAAAACAATTAACTGCCTGTCCCACGATGTCATTCGACATCGATCGCTCGCATAAATACATTCAAACCAAAAACAACATTTTAAAATTTGTTGCTGTTTCAAGCGTATTTATTCGAGGGATCGATGTCGAGTGACATCGTGGTACAGACAGTAACAATCACTTGTTCATATGTTTTTTGTTTTGCTGTTTATCTTGATGTTTTATGTGGCATAATTTACACTCTACTCTATTTATATACGTACACACACATACACTTATATAAGTATGTATATAAATTTCAAAGCGTTTATTTAAAAAATGGTCCTTTACACTAGGCTCTTTTATAAAAAGTATATTTAAAAAAAAAAGTAAAATGTTGGTCCTGCGAATTTAAATTTTTCTTTTCAACGCTAATGTGAATCTCTACTTAATGTGTGGACTTACAAGCATGACGACGTTTCGCTATTAATATTGTTAAAGGAAAGTACCTTTGTTAATATATAGTTTAGTTTTTTAGTTTAGTTTAGTAATTAGTAAATGCAATGTTTAATATTTTATCTTTTATAATATCAGCTTCCACATCATGAAATATTTTAAGTATAAGTTTTACGATTTAAGCACTTAACAACGTAGTATATATTAATTTTAATTGTTCTAATAAATACTGTACCTCTAACAAAATACAAAGACAGAGAACACCATTAAAAAGCTAAAAATACATACACATTTTTTTACATAACACAACAGGTGAATAAGCCAATAAATAAAAAGAAAATATCGTTCGTTACTCTTTCATATTATTATCATCATTGCCAACATCATTGTGATCTAAATTCATATTCGAAACCTGCAACAAAATAAAAAAAATTTTCAAATCGATCGAACAACAAATGGACAATAGCAGCCACAGCAATAATTATTGAACATCCGGAGAGTATTGGATATAAAAAAGACTCAAAAAACCACTTTGTATAAACTAACTACACAAAAATTCAAATAATTTCCTTTTTATTTAAAATCATTTCAATTATTTTAAAATACGAAAAAGACACGGTTTCAATTCTAATCATTTTTTGCAAGAAAAAACTATCAGACGACACTGCAACACCTCCAACAACAACAACAGCATCACATTTAAGACCTTTAGGGTTTTAACAAAAAAATTACAAATAATTTCGGAAATAATGTTAATCATTAAACTATGAAATTTGTAAATTGAATATTGTATTTTTATATAAGACATTTTGTAATTAACCTTATAAAAGGAAAATTCATTAAATAAAAATACAAAAAAATTTAAGAGCAGTTTTGTCTTTGTATGAATTTTATTATATCGAATTCTAAATTAATTTTTGTGTCATTTTTGTAACCAAAGTGTCTCTGTAGGCATTTGCCATTGCAGCAACTTGCAACCCAAATGAAGTTCGGTTCGGAAGTTCATAATCGATCACTTAATCCCCCTTCTTATGGATCATATCTCACATTATATGTTCCTATTACCCAAAATGCCTTCGTCAATTTTATATTGTTGATCTTGTTCGCCTATGTTGATGGTAAGTCTAAATTATTCAAACAATGTGTAAGAAGAAAGATCTTATTGACATGCCAGCATGTGCCCTTCGCAACGAGTTTTTGTTTTGACTCGATTAGTCGCTAAAATTATTGATGTTGCATTAAAAATTGTTTATATGTATGAATAAAGCACGCTACAGATCTGATGCCATCTTAACAAATATTTAGAAAAGAGCAATGGGCCTACCTATATATAATAGTATTAAAAATTAAAAAGTTTGAAATAAACTGAATATGGTTGTATTCGTTACATTTGTTTTCCTTCAAAATTTCAAACGCTTAGAAACGTAGTATTTTAAAACATCGTGCCATATATTTGTATGAAAAATACTGTGAAACTATTTGAAATTAATATTATTCAGAGACTAACAAACAGCAGATGAGCTATAAATAAATAAATAAATATATATATATATATATATATATATATATATATATATATATATATATATATATATATATATATATATATATATATATATATATATATATATATACTTATATATATATATACTTACATATATATATATATATATATATATATATATATATATATATATATATATATATATATATATATATATATATATATATATATATATATATATATAAATAATTTTTTATTCCATTTACATTTTGAATATGAACAAACATTTAGAAACATGTATCAGTTTTATAAATGAAGCGAATACAAAATAAATAATTTTAACAGCAGTACACATCGAATACACAGTTGATATCGTTACATATAAAATAAACTTATTGATTAAATTATAAAAATAATATGAACATTAAACTTAAGTAAAGTAAAAATCTATTTGAACACAAATATATGTATATGTATGACATTAATAGGAAACAAACAAAAAAACAAAACAAAAATATGTGTATGTATGAATAAGTTCGAATAGTAAAATTTTAAAGCTAAAGTAGTTTTTTCAACTCAAGCTAAGGATGAGATATTTGTTAGATCAACTTTGTTGATAATTTAGTCGTATATTTTCCGGTTTTATTTTTGCGCAAAAACGTACCATGTCTTTGGCATTCATTCAAAATAAAAGCAAAATCGGAATGACGTCGTAAAGTCAACGGATTTCCTATGAGAATAAGTAATGATTTCGGACGAGATAATAAGACATTTAAGCGCTAAATTTTGAAAGAAAAGTGTTTTATTTCTAAAATTAAAAATGAAATTTTTTTCTAACTAACCTTAGGGTTGCTCACGAATCCTAAGCCTGCAAAAGATCTCACTAAAGACGCAATGATGATTTGTTTTTCTCTGCCTTGAAACGTTTCTACAGAACCACTTTCTACATTCGACCAACCACGCTCATTGAGACGCTTTTGTATGAGTTTATTTTGCAAATTATAAGGTGTTATAATGCCAATATCAGTTTGATGAACTCTACATCCATTGATACCATCGACTAAAAGACGTTGCAGGAACCATGTTAAGACTTTTATCTCTAAATTATTAAATGAACTTGGCGATATGTTGTCCTTCTCGGTGACTCCGTGTACAGCTTGAAAAATAATGGGAAATTTAGGATTTGGCAACTTACACCAATTGGCTGCTAAATTTACATCTTCTAAAAAAAATAAAAAATTAATGAAAATTAATAATTTTGGAAAAATTTATTTGAGAATTTTTATGTTAAAGAAGTTTATACCTATGAAGATAATGTTTAAAGCAACAGATTTATTAAGAAACATGTTTAACAACCCAGTTTTCCTAAAGACATTTTTGGAGCTAAATTTTCCAAAGCAAAGCTTTTGGATCTAAAATTGTTGTCTTCCGAAACCAAAAAATTATAGAGTAAAGTAGTGTTAAAAAAATATTTTAGAGAAATTTTTCCTTTAGTGAAAAATAGTGGGAAAACAGTTTTTCGAGCTGATGAATATGATTTTTAATGACATTAGAAAACCATAGTAACCTTGAGCTGATTCTAAAGCACCACCTATCGTCGAAAATCTACTAAATTTTTATAATTATATTTTACAACTTTTTTATAATTATAACTACGCCATTAAAAGAACACAACTTATAACAATTTTACTTACCTTCTGTAGCTTCAGCAATTAATTCACCATTATAATACAAATGATTATAGAGTCTAACAATTTCAGGATGAGAACGGTAATTCCTTCTCAAACGTGCTTGTAAAGTACAATCATAATTAAAGTTTTCATCCGTATCATAACATTTAAAGCTTAATAAATGTTCCATTAACGAATGCTTCAGACCCAGCTGACTAGCACGTTCTGACTTAATAATTGGTCCCAATTGTCTATGATCACCTGACAATATCAAACGACAGTCTGAGTACGATTTTATGCCCATTACACCAACTAAAGCTTCTGGTATAGTTGAAGCACCAGCTTCATCCATAAATATATGAGTAAAGAAATTCAATTTTCCCATACCACCTGTAACCAATTTACCCACTGTAAATGAGGTAGCAACAATAATACCATATTGATGTATATCCTCAACTGATGGATAATAATGAACACCATTGTCACAATTAGAATATTTCAACAAATCTGAATGTATTAATTTAATGCCTTTTTCAACAATACTTTTAGAATAGATTCTAATGAGGGACTTTTGATGTTGTGGATCATTTATTTCCAGCTGTTTTAGACAGCGGTTGCTCTTAATATATTTGCATATTTGTAAGGCAATCGTATCACAAGCCGAATTCGAGCCGGCCGTAACAAGTATACGACTATTGGGTTGACGAAGTCGCAGTTGTAATATTGATTCGACTGTAGTGGTTGTTTTACCGGTGCCTGAAAAGACCAACGATGA